>VZRZ01004124.1:717075-894493 GCA_013398175.1 Climacteris rufus | reverse complement strand
TCGGCTCCGCTCCGCGGGTCCTGCAACTCCAGCGCCGGGAAGGGAGTCCCTGCGCTCCCGCGGGCAGGGCCAGGCCCAGCCCCAGCCTCGCTGCGCCACCGGGGCCTGCCCGGGGTGGGAGAGGAGGAGGAGGAGGAGGAGGGACTCCGCAGCGGCAACAACTGACGTGTCCCCGCCATGGAGCTCGGCGTGATTCATCAGCGGCGGCGGGGCGGCCGCGGGGTGCCGCGCTCCGCTCCCGCGTAGGCACTGCCGCGGCGGGGGCAGGCCCGGCACCGCTCTGCCGCCCGCGCCGCCCTCCTCCTCATCTTCCTCGCCGCCCCCTCCTCTTCGCCGGCGGCTAGGCGAGGATCCCGGGGGAGGCAAGATGGAAGAAATCCTGCGAAAGCTGCAGAAGGAGGCGTCGGGGAGTAAGCACAGGGCCATCAAGGAGAGCTGCACCTGGGCTATTGGTAAGGGCTGCCCGCGGGGGAGCAGAGCGGGGCAGGAGCCGCCGGTGGACAGGTTTTGTAACGGCGGGGGCATGGAGACCTCAACAAANACGGCGGGGGCAGGGAGACCTCAACAAACTTGTTCTGCGCCGACCGCTGAGCTTCCAGCGGGTGGGAAGGGACCGGAGCACCTGCGCCTTTCAGAATGCCCGGGAGCTCCGCGCTGCTGGAAGGGGCCGTGGCACCTGCTGCCCGCTCCCGGAGTGCATCCGCGTCCCTCGCCTTCCCCACCGCCTGGAGCCGCTTCGTGGCTCTTGCGAGGCAGATACGGGTATCAGTAGCTGTCAGTTTCCGTGTATGTTTTGGAGGTGCTGTCTTTTCCTTAAAAGGCCCCCTCCCGCCCCTAAATCATCGTTGAAAAAAAAAAAAAAGGCAGTACAGTTTTTACTGCTGGCTCGTATTCGGGAATTATTTTAAAAGCTAGAAGTTTTGTTTTCCATGAGCTCTTTTATCCTTGCTATATAATGATTAGTATAACGAGTTAATATTTTAAGGGAAGACAAGCTTAGGTACATTTCAGCATCCACCCATTTTCAGAGATTGTTTGTGGCTTGAAGTGGTTTTTGACACTAAAAGTCTGGAACACTGGTCATCAAGACCCTTAACGTAAATCATCCTAACTGTGATACTTTCAATTGCTTTACATTTTTATTTTCATCCATAAATAGCCACAACATTCTGTGGTGGATCATACCTGTTGCTGTCTTACTGCCGGCCTTTCATCTTGGTGTTCCACAGGCTGCTTCATTAATTGTGGCACAGCAGCCATGCAAGTCCCCTCTATACTGTTCCAGTTTTAGTGGATGTGCTGCCTAAGTGCTGATATGTGAAAGGCAAAAAGATGGTACTCCATGCCTTCTCACTGGGCATGCAGTGTCCTGAAAGATTTATGCAAAGCTTTGGCAACTTTGGGCAGCAGTGGTTGCTGTTCTGTCAGCTGGAGTAGGTGTAGACTTTAGGATCATTGGTTCAGAGACTGTAGCCAGATGCATTACAGTGGTTTAACTCTGAAATTTATTTTAAAAGCCCTGTTGTTTGCTTTAATTATACAGAAACCTTGGATTCTCCCGATGCTATCAAGATACCTCCCTATCAGCTGAGGTAAGAGCATTTAATCTTGAGTTCTGTAGAGCTTGTAAAACTAAAGCAAAAATTTTGAATTAAAAATGAGGTAGACAGAGGAAGGGGCTGCATCTATGTGATTTCTATAATTTGTAGATATACATATCTAGGCTGATAGTAGTGGATAATTTTCTGATAAGCCCTTGGCCTTTGGCCATGAATTAAATGTAAGGAAATGTGTTAAAATGGGCATGGGTATTTATAGTGGTGACACTGCTTAGAAAGGAGGACTTTCTTAAGAGTTTCCCTTCTAAATTCCATGCTTCTTAGTCTTCTCAGTGTGTCTGTTTCCTTTTAAATCTAAATTGGGTTTTGTTACTGAATATTCTAGAAACTGATAAGTTCTATCATCACATAGCTAGGATGCTGCCTTGAACTAAAATAATACAGTTTCTAAGCCTACTTCTTCCTTTAGCTTGCTAGATTTTCTGGAGTAAGCCTTCTTCCCACCTTCTTTTGTAAACACAGAAAATGGGAGAGGTGGCATGGCCCTCATTTGTGTAGCTATTTAAGATCTCATTTTGGAAATTCTCATTGTTATGGAGTAAGTAAATAGGTAAAATTATTCATTATTTTTTCTGACAGAACGATTGGGAATCATCAAGAGAAACTGGCAAGTGCACTGTTTAAAAAAGAAGCACATTGTTTCACACAGCTTAATAGTTAAGATGTTAAATGCTTAGGTTTGCCTTAGTAGAGAATGTAATGGATGCTAAAAGATTGCATGAGTGCAAAAAGCACCTCAAGAAATCCATGGAAGAAATTGATTGAAGTCTGTCAGATGCACAGGTAACCCTTCTTACTCAGAAGTACTTTAATCAGAGATGATCAAGTTTATAAAGGAGTATGTAGGAGTGTTGCTGTACATTTAGCCTGTCCTGTGGTCCTTTTAGATATCCCCTGTGAGATGCTGACAGAGGGGACATTTTTTTGCCACAATATTACTCTCCCGGGAGTATTTTTATCACCTCATTATTCCCTACTGCTCCTTTCAGATATGCTTTGCAAGGAAAGTTAGAGATTGAAGAGGTAGTTATTCCAGAGTGGTCACCAAACAGAGAAAGAATGGGAGCAGTTCTTTTGCCACTAAAATCCTGCAGCCCACAAGAGGCTTCAAGTCAATATGGGATGGATGTAGCACAGGTCTGACATGACCAGTGCCAGACACATGCACTTCCAGCACAGGCTGGAAGCAGCTGGATGACTAATTCCCAATAACTCCATTAGAATTATGTTTACTTGACCCTGAGGCTGGAGAAAACTTGGCTCTTCACCTTCCCCTTTATCAGCCTCTATCTTTAATGTGGTGTGCGGTCTCTGTTTTGAAGTGTTATTTTCATGCCCTGTGAATTAGTTAGCTAGCTGTTAGGACATTTCTTCCTCTTTCACTTGCCTCCTGCCTCTTTACAGAGATGCCTTTTTCTCTTCTTCCTCCAGTGTTCTTAATCATGTATTTGTTTAGTTGGGGTGTTTTTTCCACTGCAAATCCTAATCTTTTTAAATAAAGCTAATACCTTCACAGGTGTAGCTATGATGAAGTAAGCTCTTAACATTAGACTTGTCAGTAGCAATGCACTCGTTTTTACTGGATGGTTTGCACAATGAAAGGTGCACAAGAAAATGTGAACAAAAGCTTTTTTTGTGGGTCCTTGGTAAGGTTCTGCCACACAACCTTTGATAGTGTAGACGATGTTGCTAAACTTACTCTTCACACTCTGATAACAAGCTACTCCCAGGCTCCAGATCAGCATACTGGGCCACATCTTGGGCTGGAGTTTGCCTGCAGGATGTGCAAATTAGATAAAAGTTCTTTGCTTGGTATTTGTTAAAGAGCAGCACTGTCATGGCTTGGTTCCTAACACTGGAAAAGAATAGCCTTGAAAGTAGAGCAACGGCTGCAACCAGAAATACAGCCAAGATACAGGATGGAGGCATCCTGGCCATGTCTCTTTCCTGCTTTCATCTTACATCAAGTGCAGATTGTATCAGCTGCTATAACACAGATCAGCCTCTGTCTGCTCATCCACTTGGAATCTGAATCTACGCTTCACACTTAAGTTCTTTTCATTCTGGAACTGAAGACTGAAGGCTGCTCACAAGAATGAGCATGTGTTAACTGTATACTAGCTTCTTTTTTACTTATAAAATAAAAAGCCATTTTCTGCTTTTGACACCCCAGTTCTAGATGAGTAGAGATTCTTCGTAATGTTTTCTTATGTAAAACTGGTCCTAGTGTAAGAATGTGGAGGACAAGGTATCTGCTTTTCCTCAGACTATGACTCTTTTGAGTTCCAGAGTATTTTCACATGTATTATGTCAGTTAACTGCTTATCTCCACCATAGTATTGAGGTAGATTTCTTCTGTGTTCTGGCTTGCTCCTGACCTATCCATAGTTTCCTCTTGTGTTGGACTTCTGTCTCTTACTGAACATGAGGCAGACCACATTATAGTTCCCTGATGTCTGTGCAGTTACTTGGGATCTTCAGCTGTAGCATTTGTGTGGGAACTGTGTCCAGCACTTGTCTGGTAACAGTTTAGATAGCACATGCGTGCTGTGTTTGGGGGCACCTGGGGTACTTTTGCCCCAGGGGACTCCCAGTGACTGGACATTCAGGCCGGAATGTAATTCTTTAATTAGTTTGATAGAGATCTGTTTGGTAATATCTTCAGGGAGCTAGATGAGACTATTTTGCTGTTCAGCTTGCTTTGATGTTAATTTGACTTACGGATCCAAATCCCAGTTAATGACCTTGCATATTGACTTGAGCGAGGGGAGTTGTTTAAATGTCTCACTTCGTAAAGAAACACAAATCTCCAACAAATAGGGAGTTTCCCATGGAGTCTTGTCAGCTCTGCCTTGAGATAGGAATAAGTGTGTGATCTTTCACTACTTTTAACTTATGATCAGAGTATTGGGCAAGGGTGTGAGATAGTAATAAAGATTAAAGTGGATCAAGATGGAAATGGCATTAAGTCAGTTCAAGGCTTTGCTGTAGATGTTCCATGAATTCTTGAGAAGGGAGAGTCACATAACCCATTGGTAACTGGTCTTCTGTTACCTGCTTAGTACAATGATATTTGTCTCTGAACATGAGTTGTGAAGACTGGATATATACTAAGTGCTTAAGGAGGCTGGGTGGCTGACTAATAAATAATGAATTAGATAAGAGGAATTGATGTGCTGGTGTTTTAATCGGTTAATTGATCACATGGAAAATAGCTTAAGAGACCTTAATGTAGTCTGCCAGCAAACAGTTGTTTGCTACTCAGCTGGGCTGTATTCACTTCAGTATTTTCAAGGTGGCAATTTCTCCCCTAAGGCCAACGGTATACACTGAACAAGGCTCTCTTCTTGGCTTATTGTGATTTTAGAGGCTGAAATGTGATCTATAAAAGGTAACTGAACAGAGACAAGAAAATGAGCTTTGAAAAAGAATGTTTGATTGGAGCAGTTTAATACTCATGAGGATTATCTACATATCAGAGAATAAAATAAGAGGCTAGACAGCACTTGCCAGTCACATACCACTTTGAAAAAACTTGGAATTACCAGAGTTATGTAATTAAGTCATGCCTTATAGGCGATGTAGAACTTAGTGACTTGCTGTCAGCACAGACTTGCTGCTGCAAAGAGGAGGTTGCTTGGGAACCTCTGAAGGAGCTTCTCTTTGGAAGGAATGCAAATTACATGTACTATTCTGGAAAGGTTCACTTGAATTGCTGTATTGGATTTGCATGGACAGGTTTTGGTAGCAGGGGGGCTACAGGGATTGCTTCTGTGAGAAGCTACCAGAAGCTTCCCCCATGTCCGGCAGAGCCAACGCCAGCCGGCTCCAAGACAGACATGCCACTGGCCAGGGCTGGGCCAGTCAGAAACAGTGGGAACACCTCTGTGATAGCAGATTTAAGGAGAAGAAAGGAAGAAGTTATTGTGCAGATGTAATTGTGGCCAGAAAAGAGTGGAAGGAGAATACATGAGAGGAACAACCCTGCAGGACACCAAGGCCAGTGAAGAGGAAGGTGTTCCAGGTGCCTGAGCTGAGATTCCCCTGCAGGCTGTGGTGAAGACCATGGGGAAGCAGCTGTGCCCCTGCAGCCCATGAGGGTGCAGAGATCCACCTGCAGCCCATGGGGGAGACCCACACTGGAGCAGTTGGATGCCCAAAGCAGGCTGTGACCCTGTGCTAGAGCAGGATCCTGGCAGGAACTTGCAGACCCATGGACAGAGGAACCCATACTGGAGCAGGTTTCCTGTTAGGACTTGCATCCTTGTGGAGGACTCACATTGAAGCAGGCTGTGACTCTTTTCCCTAAGCAGTGTCAGGAACAATGTGTGATGAACTGATCATGATCCCCATTCCCTGTCTCCCTGTGTTGCTGGGTGGGAGGAGGGAGGAGTGAGAGGAAGGTGTTTTTAAGGTCTTATTTTACTTCTCATTATGCTGCTTTGGTTTTTTTAATAGTAAATTCAATTAGTTTCTCTAATTTGAGTCTGTTTTGCCTGTGACTGTCACAGTATTGCCACGAAAGGAAGAGCTAGAGACACCTGTTTCCAGGATCAGAGAGAGGGCCCGCCTTCTTTATTTTTTATATCCATTTGGAAATCACTACTCATTGGAGGAAATCAGTTCTTCTTCCCTCAATTACAGTGGTCCAAGGAAATGTCCATCAAAGTTCTTGTCCATGAGAAAGGAATGTGAATGATAAGATACAGTTACAATAACATAGCTATGTTTACAGAAAGAACTGTGAGAAAGAAAGTAAAAAACATTCAGCTGCAAGAAACAAGGCAACATGTGACAGTATTTGGTGAGTGACGTCTCTGTCAGTATCTCAACCCATGAACCCTTCGTTACATTTTCTCTCCCCTGCCTATTTTTGGAGGGGGGTGACAGAGTGGCTTTGGTGGGAGCCTGGCATCCAGTCAGGGTCAACCCACTAAAATCCCTCTTGTATTTTGCATTGGCCTTTCAAAAATGATCAGTGTTTCTGGGGATTACAGCTGGAAGGTCAGAAGTCAGTGATGAGCAGGGTCCTCTGTAATAACCAGCTGATGTCCAGTTCTGTCTCTTCCTGTTCGTGTTCCAGTACTAATCATCTTGGTGCTACCTTTTGCAGGCAGTTTGTGAACTTCGAGAAGCCAATGCAGTGAAGAGCAGTGAGGAACAGATGTATATCTTAAACATAGCTGAACTCTGAAATATCTGCCTGTAGCAGCGCACTTGGCAGAAGCTGCTGCTTTTGAGCTTCAGGTTTTGGTGGGAAGAAAGCCAAGGCAAAGCCCTCAGCCCTCTTCTTCCAATATCTGAACTCTCTGCCTGAGCTGTGGTAAAATCCCATATTGCCCTTGTGTTACCTGTGCCCATATCCCAGATCCCATATATGGCTATGTCCTGGAAAGCTCTTCCCCACTGGTCACTTTGAGCTATGCCATTCCCCATTGGGTGTTTCCTGGTCCCACACCCCTTTAAAAGAGCCCTGCAGGGCTTCTTCCAGGCTCTTTCTTCTGGGTTACTGCAGCCATCTGGATACCTCTGGACTCTCACTATGCGACACCGGACTCACAATAAACGGCTGTTATCCCAAGGAAGAGTCCTCTGTCTGAGCCTTTTATTCTCGCCAGTGCTAGTACACCACGTCTGGGGAAACTCGTCCCAGAGGAGCCAGCAGAAACAGGTTATCTGTGGTAGCCAGGACTCTGTCCTTTGGGAGAGTTATACAGCTCATCCCGGCAGGGATCACGCACGCATGAAAGCACTGTCGCTACTTCGAGAGCATTCCCTTAGCACTCTATCTGCCCTCCTTGCATTTTTTTTTCCTATAGTTATGGACATTTGGGGATGAAAGTGGTAGTTGTACTCTCTTTATTTTTTAACTTTAACTTTGCATCTGACATACTTCTTGAGAAGTATGCAGCTTATAATCTCTTAAGTAAAACAACATGCTCACTCATTTTACCTTACACGTGTTCTACAAATAATAAAAGCATTAAGTGTGGTGTGATCATCACCAAACTGCCAATGTTATAGAGACTTCCAATCCACTGAGCTTTACAGGTAATTCACCCACTGACAGAATCTTGAGTCTGGAGATGTATTTTGCCTTCTCTATTGTGAAGACGTGTTTGTGATTTCATAAATTTTTTCTTCTTCCATATCTTAATTTTGTTCATTTTTTTCTGTTAGTTTCTTTCTACTGGAAGAGAGTGGATAAGAAAGCTGATACATATATAGCAGATTCCCTGATCAGAAGTAAGGGGTGGGGAGGAAGGAATGGTTGTCTCTGAGGGTTTTTCTGTGGGGTGGTTTTAGTGTATCTCTCTATTTTACTCTTTTTCTTTTTTTAAAACACTTTGTTTCCTGCGCTTGCTGCCACAACCAGCTGGCATTAGGTGCTCCTGTGTTTTCTTCCTGGATGTGACTGCTGGGGATGTGACTCATGCTACTCTACCATTGCACGGTCACTCTCTGGCATTCAGCAAGTGGATTATGAGTTCCTGGCAGGCAGCTGGCCAAGAAGAGATTCTAGTGGCAGTGTGGATTACTGAGCTGCATCTCCTGTGCTGGCAGCTTGCAGCTTGGATCCAGACTTCTGGGGTCATTTATGTAGTCCATTTGGTGTTTCGGATGGTGTATATGCACTGATCTTGATTTAAAATGTTGCACTCCCAGCTCTAATGTTGAAGAGTAGGTGAGGGAAGGAGATTAGTGTTTAGAAAGATAATGTGGCAGTGTATGATACAGTGTTTAGATCAATCCCCATGTTTAATCTGGGATATGTAAGTGGCTCTATTTCTTGTCTAATGGGCGGGTATTTTTACCTCAGCAAAACTTTGCATCTGTTCTGGGACCCCAAAAGACAGTAGTGTTGGAGAGAAAAGGGATATGTAGGATCAGTTTCCATCAAGTGTGTCTGAACTCTTGGTGTCACAACAAGATTCCAAAAGTGTTGGAAGGTCTCTAGGTCTAGGAGTCCCTGAAAACCTGTTAGCCAGGGTTGTGACTCTTGAACGTATCAAGCAAGGTTTGGCATTGTTATGAGAAAAGGTGCATGATTTCTGCATGGTTTCTGTTACTCTCATGTGTGGGTTTGTGTGAGGTTTTTTTGTTTCATTTTAGTGGTGTTTTTTTTAAAGGGCAGTGCTTGCTGTTTCTGAAACTAACTTTCTGCTCTTCCTGATTTTCTTTGTATTAGTGAACCACAATATTCACCACTGGCTTCGGTCTTTTTTCCTTTTATAGACTCTTCTAGAAATTCATTCTACATTTGTGATGAAAGCCCACAGTGAACTGGTCTTGACTGGGCTAGAGTGGATTTTCTTCATGGGAGCTGGGAGGGTGGGGAGCAGCTGGGTGGGGCTGAGGATGACAGCAGCAATAGTTTTAACTGTGTGACTTCTGACAACAAATGCAACTGAAATATTGACCTAAGAATCTAAGGATGATAATGGAATAGCAGCGTGTGTGTTTGTTTTAAACATTTGATCACTTTCAGTGCTTGCAGAGAAGAAGAAAATGAGAACATGATGAGGCTTTTGATAATTGCCTTAGAGAATGAAGTATGGTTGGGGGTGTGAAGGGGGCATAGGAACTAGAAGATGGAAGAAGAGAAGTGGCATTGAAGCTGAGAGGACTGTTCTACTAAATTATGCTTTACGCTGCTGTGGTCTTTGTGTGAAGCTGTGCAAGTCGTGACCTTTGTTTTGAAAATGAAGGGGTGAGTGGGAATAATAAGAGTGTCTTCTCATGATTCTTTTATTTACATTACATGAAAAGTAACAAAGCTGCAGGAAGTTCACTACTGTTCATTTCCTTGAATGTTTGTTTGCTTAAGAAATTAAATATGCTTAAGTGGAGTGAGTATAAAATTACATAATGCGTTGCAAATGCAGGGATATTTTTAACAACTGTCCCTTAGGTCTGTTAAGATTTAGCATTGAACTGCTGTGAAAGTTGAATGGCATTGCACATTACAACATTGACCTTCAAAATGTGACTAGTAATGACCAGATATATACTTCATTCTCCCATTTCATCATCTTATTCTGTAACTCACAGCTGTAGTAGAGAAAATAAAGTAATTTGCAGGATGTCTATGCTACAGTACCTCTGTGCCTCTTTTCTGTTCCCTCAGCCCTACCTTCTCCCAGCATTGTAAAATTTCTCATAATGAAGGCTTAATTCTCATAACTTTATTTGTTGTTTTCAGTGTACTTAAATTTTGAAAGAAAAATGTGTTCACTGGACAAGTCCTTAGCTTCCCTCCAGGCTTACCAAATACAGGGAAGAGAGGTTTGATAAGCTTTCAAAATTGTAGGCTGAGCAAGTCCAGGTTGTCGCCTCATCTTCATGCTGTACTTCAAATTATAATCAATACAATCGCCTAAAGGATACAGATTGCTTTATAATTAAGACCTTGTAAGGTTTACATGTGTCATTAAGTTCCTTAAGAGCAGAGTTTGTAAGTGACTATGATACCTTGTGCACAAAGGGCAAAAATCTGTGGGGGTGGATGTTGTAGGGAGGGCAATGATAACCTGTCAGAGAGATTACACTAGAGCTTTGGAGACTGAAAGCATCTGATTATTATTTTGGCCTTATCCACCTTACTTTAATATTGTATAGAATCTTTTGCTGTCTCTCTTCCTCTCCTCTCAAGTAAAGGTACGCCTTGTGTTTATGCTTTTTGTTCTGTTTTGTTTTCTTCTTGACAACAGTGTCAGGCTCCTATCTAGGAACTTTGTGTCTCTGTTGAAATCAAGATGTTATTAGTGAGTATAGCAAGGAGGTAAATGACCTTAGAAGGGCTATCCAGCTGAGTGACTGTGCTGAGCTACTTAATTATGATTGTATGAATTTTGTGGTCTTGGCTGCATTGGGTTGGCTGGAAGATTAAATTGTTCGCGTTTGCCTTTCCCATGAGTAGAGCTATCTTGGAAAGTACGTAAATAAAAAAGATTAGAAATACCACTATGTCACTTTAATACCAAGCAGTTTTAAATTGCATTCTCATACAACATTCCAGGTTGAAAAAATTTATTAAATTTCAAGCTAAGAAACAATATGAAATTACATTTAGGCATTATTCTTCACTTCCTTTTCCCTGTGTTACTAAGCATCCTCTGATAAGCAATTCATATGTTTCCGTGCAAAGACAGGCTCATTTAAGTGTTGGCTGAAGTGATTACTTTGGTAATTACCAATTACTTTGGTAGTCTTGGTCTGAAAAGCGGAAGAATTGAATGGAGGAGGGAATACATGAAAAAAAGAGGAAGGAAAAATTAAATACTGAGTTGTATGGAACGCTGAGAGAGAGCTGATGTCAGCAGCTGAGGTGAGAAAATCACATATGGAAAGAAAAGGAGCATTAACCTCAAGACAGAGGAGAAGAAGCCTTTCCATTGTAACTGGATAAAAGCAAAGAGTTTTGTGCTTTATGGGAAAGAATAGAATGCAATTTTTTAAAAAAATAAGATGCAAGTGGTGAGACAGAAAAAATAAAATGTTTTCAGCCAGAAAATACAGTTTCTGTAGTTGTTAGCAAAGGTGGAAGCTCCCTTGATATGTAAGAGGCAAATCTTGTGACATGGGAAGTGTACACACAGATGTGTCTATGCATGTGAGTAACTGGAGTAAAATCCTGGCCCTGTTGATGCAAGTCAGCATTTATATCTACATAGTGTGGCAACAGTCTCCCAACTGGTTTTTTTTCAGGACCTGTAAGCTGCGACACTGAATGCTTGTTCATTCTTCTGTAGCACCAAAGTTGTCTAGTGGTGCATGATCATCTTGTAGTGGCACAGTGTCAAGATAATTTGTTGTTTTATTTTTTCTTGAAAAGGAGACTTCTGACTGGAAGGCTTCAGATTTTGTCTTTTATCCTATTGCTCTAGTATGTCTCTAAATATTATTGACAAACTTGTACTTGCATACAAGTTCAAATTTTAGTGGTGGAGGGCTCTGTTGTAATCATCTGGTTTGACGTCCTGTATTGTGGAGGTGGGAGAACTTGCCCTATATTTATATGCTGTGGACTCCAAACCTCTCTCTGAATTTGCCTGTAATACTCTTTGTAAGTGGGACAGTCATATTTCTGCAGTAATCATTTCTCTAGAATGGGAGCAATGACTTAAATTGAAGAGCTACTACTTGAAAAATGATGCATGTATTTCCTGTTCCTTGTCCAGGTTTTAAATACTTCCATTATGAACCCTAAAGTTGTTGGTGGAATCTTTTATCAACCTTCTCTAAACTAGCACAGAAAAGATTTATGTTTCTACTTTTATACATACATGTTCATTTATACAACACTAGAATTTGTTTTATGTAAATTAAATCATCTTTCTTTGTGTGAGGACAGTATTTGCTTCTGTTTGGTTACTGAAGAGTAACAGCTTGTACTTGCAGAATTCTGAGAATTCATCTCTACCATTTATTTTTTCATCATGGGCCAACTGTACTAATTAAGTGATGCTAATAACATTACACTGTGCTGCTCTGTTCATTTTAAGCAGCCAACACCAAGATGATCTTTTCAACCTTCAGATACTCTTGACTAAAAAATGTCGGACTTCATCTGTGGTTGTTACCCTGCCTAATAAACAGTGTATCAGAAAATGGCAACAGTGGTGAATCAAATTATTATCTGTTCTTTGACTGAGTTGTGAATTATCCTATGAAATGCAAATTGTGTGCTGATAAGGCCCTGAATTTCTGAATTTTACTTCTTCTATGTAATTTTCAGCAGGAAGATAATGCAGAGAGGTGTCTTATTTTTAATCTTTAATTTTCAGAAATGGGATTAAAAGTAATATTATCTTCACCATTTGCATGAAGGGAAAAATGCTTCATTTGTCATGCCCCTTTCCCTAAGTCACAGAGGGGAAGGTGGGCTGTGGAACTGTGTTCCAGGCACTAACAACAAGGAGTTAAGGTTTGGGCAATTTCCTATCTTCATTACAGTTTTTATCATGAGAGTGAATTAATGAGCCATTATTCTTTTCTCACTAAAGGCTTTTTTTCCACTACAATGAGAATAGAAAGATTTTTATGATCTCTCTACTTACAATAGTAATTTGTCTTGTTCTGACCTTTCTGGCAGTCTGTTTTGACTGACCTGCCATATAATCCCTTATTCCAGACCTGCAAGGAAAGAGGTAGGCTGACGAGCCACGGCAAGCTCAGACAACTAGAAAGGTCATTGTAATCTGCAGTGGTGAATATAAAGGCTGTTTATGTTCTCATGAGTCATTCTGCAGTTTGTGAAGGTGACAGCCATGGAGTGTGGTAGCTCAGGAGGGACAGCCTGTGTTCTGGGAGGTACTGGTCCTGGATTTATGCACTTGGTTCTGTTTAGCTTTTTGCTTGCCTTTGCACGTAGCTTCCCCTCTTCTGAGTCAAAGGTGTTCCATTCCTTTCGTTCTCCCTCTGTGTTCTACTTGACTTGTTTCATTCAGGGTTAAGTTGGTATTTGTGCCTCAAACTGTATGTGTATGTATGTCCACACCTGCATGCAACAGTATGGATACTTGAGAGTTACAGTGAAACTACTTTCTGTACATTATGTAAATGGAGGACATTCTTAAACATGTTTTGAAGTATATTGCTGTGCACCAGCTTATTCTGAGAACTTGTTAGAATGTCTTACATGTGTAGCACTACAAAACCTGAACGAATTGTCACTTAATAGCACAGAACTGCAGAGAGTGCAGTAAGCAATGAGATCCTGTGGTGAGGGAGTGCTCAAAACAGGGTCAAATTATAAAAGGGCTGCAAGGTATAAGAAAAAAACCTCATTCCCTAACTTCATTGCACTCAAATTCATTGAGCTAATTCTGGTCTGCATTCTCTCTTGTGCAGCCCAATTGAACCCAGTTCTTAAGACCTTAGAAGGGACTGACTGTGTTAATTTACATCATTCTTTCCTGTTCTGCCTGAGGATTATCTGCCGTGTCCTTCTGTGTTCTCATGCTATCAGATGATGCATTTAAATGGCAGGTTGAACTGAAGTGTGGAAGGTGCTCTAGCTAATCAAACATTTTAAAATATCTCTGCAGGTGTTTTATAGCTGTAGCATGGAAATGCTAAAGATTTAATTGACTGAGTGTGTAACAAGAACAGGAAATGACACAATGGCAATTCATTTTCTCCAAGAATACAGTGGGAACACAGTCTGCGGCAACCTTAATTAGATTTTCAGTTAAACATTTTTAGCAAGGATGGGAAGTTGAGCTAATTGAATCTGTTCTAATTTCCATCCTCCTGTTTGTCATTTTTTGCTCTTCTTTTTGGGACGTATCTCAGAGCTCTCGTTGTTCTCTGCTCATGGCAGTATGTGATGACAGATGGTAGGCAACATGCTGATGTGCAGAGTAGCTACACATAAGCCATAGGAGCTCCCACCTGTCTTCATTTTCATGAAACTGAACTGGATCCATTCCAGTGACTTATGACTTTCTCCATTTTCCCCTTTCCTCCCAGTCTTCATCAACTTTAATGTGAGAATAAGTTCATTGTGTTTTAGTAATTCACAAAATGTTTATATGCTATTGCAAAAGTCTGTAGAAAGTCTAAAAAATTGATGTTCTGTCCAGAAGAGATGCATGTCTAAATAATCATCAGTTTAGTATCCTTCAGTTAATACCATACACTGTAGTAATTTTTTTCCTTCCTTTTTTTTTTGTGTCTGTGTCTGACTGATTGAGTACCAGTTGATGCACAGGTACCTTGTTTTAGCACCTTGTTTTAGCACCTGTTGATCTGCTGATTTCAAATGTGAGTTCTCCCCCAGAGGGTGATGGTGAAAACTTCTTTAAAAGAGGGAGCATAACTAAGTCACAGTGTAAAAGTTAGCACTTGCAGATGCTTTCTGGATTAGAGATGTGTTGTTGTGACATGTCGCTATCACACTTTACCTGCATGCTGTATATGTTCCTGGGTCCAGGAAAAACTGGTATTGGTTATATAAGTGATAGCCAGCTAACTACTGCCTTTCTAGCCAGTTCAGTTTCAATCTTCTGATTGCTGTCTGAACTATGGAGTAGATGTTTTGGCAGCTTCTGTAGATCTGGATTGTATGACACTCTTATGAGGAAATATGTCCTAGATGATCTGTAGTTTTGGATGCTACGCTCACAGGTTTCAATAGTCCTTCTAGTTAAATTAATTCCAGAAGCATTCAAGAAAGGAGCTTCTCAGAAAATTTGGCTTTGTGCCTGCCTGTTTCTCAGACTCTCCTAAATGGAGCAAATGGTTTGCTTTTAGTTAGAAACTGATTTTAAGATATACATGTAGTCTGCTTGAAGTTCTTTAGAATTCATGTTTCTTTTAAAGAGCTTCTTGTAGTGTTATGCCAAGTGGCCTTTTACAAGTTCCCATAACCTGTGAAGAAGGTAAAAATTAAAAGACCTGCAGATTCTCAAGAATCTTTTCCAAGTACAGAAGTGTGCTGTATTGCTTAACTGGACCACGCTTGGGACTCTCAAGTCTTTCATTTATCATTAAAGGAAGGGGTTACGTTGCAAAGAGCAATAACAGATTTGTGCCCCTTGGGGTAGCTTGTGATTTGTGGTTTTGGGGGGAAAGATGGAAAAAAAGGAGTAATAACTGAACAAACCCAAAACAGAGTTGATTTTCAGAGTGGAGAATCAATCCCTTCTGCAAGCAAGATCCACTGAATGAGTTACAAGCTAGGTTCCCCAAAGGTAAATGGCCAGTGTTTGGTAATCTCCATTTAAGTTTGTTTAAACAGAAAGTTGAGGTTGTAGACTTCCAGTTTTAGAATGAGGCTGGTAGGTTATGGGCAGACTGTGAATGACTTTAGGTAGCTTTGCAATGCCTCTGAAACTCCAGTAATCACTATTGCTCTAGCCTAGGGCTTCTCCTTAGGTAGTTGTGAAGGAAGGATTATCTATTTCCAGTTGGGTATAAAGAGACTCAACTATTTGTTTTCTTCTTACCTTGCACAGATTTGTATCCATGGGGAGGAAATTCATGTGGCTCCAAAAGGGCTCCTTGAGGTTCAGTGCACATGGTTGTAGTACTAAGACTCTTAAGGGCTGGCACAAATGGTTTGCCATAAGAATATATGTCTACACAAGTGCAAAAATTAGACTCTATGTACAGATAAGTGCCTATTATGGTATGTAACCTGATGAAGTGCAAACGTTCAGGGAGCTGCAGCTGGACATGGGCTGGGTATCTCTGATCAGGAATGAGTTTCCTGCCAACTACCAGGATTTGCTTAAAGGGCTTGTGGTTAGTAGGTTTTCATCAGATACTGCAGCCCTTCTCTGATATGGAGAAAGGAGTAAAGAGAGAAGCCACAGCTCTGGGCATTGTTTGATTTGGTCACCAAATTAAATACATTAATTATTTGAGCACTGAATCAAAAGCATCTAAAAAAAGATCCTATTTAATAATTTATATTAATATTAAAATTGTGTTATTCTGTAATGAAAATACAGATAAGTCATAGTTGTAGGACATGCTAATTCAGGTGTAAACCAAACTTATTAGTGTTCGTTTGCATTGCTCTACACCATTTATAGTTGGAGGGAGCTAACATGACAGGGCACACTGGACTGTAGAGGAGGCTATAGACTAAAAATCAACTAATAGAAGGTGGATTCTGAAACTAAAACTACTTCTCTGGAAACATGAATATTAAATAGAAGGTAAGTGACTGAAGTGTAATGCTCAACATGCTGAGTTGAAAGACCACTAGTGAGTTGTGAATCAGTCCCTTGTTTATGCTTTGCACATTCATGCATGCACACAGAGGGCTAACAGTTGTGAAATGTTTTGTGATATTTCAATTAAAAGGCCATTCTTAGCAGAAGAAATAAGCCAGTTTTCTTTAGAGGGTAAAAGTGCTTCACAGAATTGTGAAATTATCTTTGATTACTGTATGTAAGTGTGATCTTTCTGAAAGTGATACTGCCCTTCCAGAACACTACTTGCATACCAATTGTAGTTGCATTGTTCCCTCTCACTTCTTTCTTCTTTTTTTTTTTTGTTTGGTTTTGTTGTTTTTTTTTTGTTTGTTTGGGTTTTTTTTTGTTGTTTTTGTTTGGTTTTGTTGTTTTTTTTTTGTTTGTTTGGGTTTTTTTTTGTTGTTTTTGTTTGGTTTTGTTGTTTTTTTTTTGTTTGTTTGGGTTTTTTTTTTTTTTTGGTTTTCCTCAGGGAGAAGTGTCTTCTTCCCCTTCAACTGGCTCTGGAATCAAAGAGCATGAAGCTGGCTCAACAAGCTCTAGCAGGGATGCAGGTATGGCTTTGGAGTGGGAATGTGTTCGCAGGCAGTGGGTGTCAAGGAAATCTAGGCTTTTCTTTTGAAAAACACTACGGAAAAAGTGTCTGTCCTCAGGTGAACCTAACAATAATGTTTGTGTTTCTATAACAGTGTTCAAAAGTTAGGAGGCAATCACCGGCAAGTAAAGGCTGGTAATTTTGTACAAGCTAAAAATGTTTTGCAGATAGGTGGGAGTTCCTGGATTTCAACATTGAAATGTAGATGTTGTGTGTCCCTGTGCTACTCCCAGAACGTTTGCTACTGCTAAGCATCTTAGAAATTAGGCTAAGACTTCCTGTTTTCTTTGATTAGAAAAAAAGACAGCAGTGCTTGGAAGATGGAGAGGTTAATAAAGGATGTGGGAGCTGTGTTCTTTGTGTTGGCACTTCCATGGGTTTTTTGTACACTGAAAACAGTAGAAAAAGCATCTGATTTGGAAGTTGTGAAATGGAAAAAAGACAACAGCAGTGCAGCACAAACAACAAAGAGACTCTCCTGGGCCTGACAGTATAAAAACTGCAGCAGTTTACTGTTCTTTTAATTGGACAAATGAGTCCAAACAGTCTCAGCTCTCAGCCTTTCCTCTTAAGAGAGATGCTCCAGTCCCTTTGTCATCTTAGCAGACCTTCCCTGGAATCTCTCCAACAGCTCCATATCTCCCATACTGAACTAAATATTCTTCTTTATATAGAAAACTGCCATTATTCTCTTTGCAGATGGAGTTCTACTAGAAATGCCTCTTCCATTTAGTCTGTAACCACCTTCACTTGATAAAACACTTGATATACGTGGTATCTGGGAAATACTTTAAAACATTGTGGGTTAACCCTGGCTGGCAGTTCAGCCCTACCCGCTCACTCCTTCCCTCTCAGGGGTATTGGAGAAAGAATCGAAAGGGTAAAAGTGCAAAAAATTGTGGGCTAACATGAAGTTTAATAGGGAAAACAAAGCTGCATGTACAAGTAAAAGAATATGTGGAATTCATTCACCGCTTCCCATGGACCAGCAAGTGTTCATCCATCTCCTGGAAAGCAGGACTCCATCATGCATAACAATTATGTTGGAAGACAAATGCCTTAACTCTGAATATCTTTGTACCCTCCACTTCCTCCTCCTTTGCCCACCTGTTGTTGAGCGTGGTGTCATATGGTATGGGATATCCCTTTGGTCACATTTGGGTCAGCTGTCCCAGCTGTGTCGCCTGCCAAACTCTTCTGCACCCCCAACCTACTTGCTGGGGGACCAGTCTGGGAAACAGAAAGCCTTGATGTTGTGTCAGCTCTGCTCAGCAATAGCAAAATGTGGTGTGTTATCAGTGCTGTTTTGGTCACATATCTAAAACACAGCACTCTTTGAGCTCCTATGAAGAAAATTAACACTATCCCACCCAAAACCAGTTCAAGCATAGAAAATAAGAAGTAGGAATGAACCAGTGAGATGTACTACAGGGTTGAAGCTGAGGAGCATCAGTATAGAAGTGATGCAGAATGTACAGGAGCAAGTGGACTGCTCAAAGTCCGTACTGAGACAGAGCCAAGGTTGTGTTCCTGGAATCTAAGACAAGCTAGTTTTGCTCTGCTGTGGGATGTTTTGAGAAGGTAGGAGCTGGGAAAAGACTTGTGTGGGTACATCTATTGCAGGATACTTGCCACTAGTAAGAGACACCCGTGAGGGCGGTTATAGACTAAATGGAAGAGGCATTTCTAATAGAACTCCAAGGAAACAGTGCCATTGACAATGTCAGGAGATCATTTCTCAGATATTGGGCAAAGCAAATCTGATCAGTCTGAAATGTTCCAGTCTGAAGTTCCGTCAATCTGTATTAAATTCAGTTAAACCAACCCAATGGCAGGGCAGGGAATTTTTATATCACCTCACCTTGGGTTGGTTCCTATGTATATTTGTATCAGTCACTTGTTAACCATACTCTTCCTTCTGAGGACTTGATTATATTCATTATTAGTCAACTTCTGAATGACACAAAAAACATCTTGTCAGTGATCAGAAGTGCCACCTCTACCGCACTTGTGCTCTGTACCCTATTGGAGTAACTGGGACTACAGCTGACTCCTGTAGGGCAGGGGATCTGTTAGCACTGGCTTGATGCCAGGATACTAGCCTGAGTGGGTTTTTTTAAATTTGTTGTTTTCTGGGGGTGCTGGAGAGCTGCAAAGGTTCCAGTCTTTCCTAGCTTCTAAAATACTGAGAGATTTTGCTGAGGACATTATTTGAAGTGATTTGTCAGTTACTGATGTCTGCTTTCTTCTGGACACTGGAGAAGTGGGATGGGGAAAAATTATACCAGAATGGCAGCTGATTAAAAAGATGCTGATTGTCCCCTGCTTTGTGACACAGATCTTACAGTTTTGTTGTTTTTCTTGTATTTTATATTATTGGATTAATTTGAAATTTATACACAGAAAGCCTAATCACCCAGGTACCAAGTGCTAATAGGTTTAGGTGCAGTACTTTACCGAAGAATTGGGCAGAGGCAGTTTTTGTCTCAACCTGTACATTGCACTTTTCTCTCTGCAGAAGCTTCTGTCTGATGAGAGGTTTGTATCCGTGGAAACAGACTCAGATGAGAAACAGTTGCTTAATCAGATGCTGAATGCTGTCAAAGTGACTCCTTCGCTCAATGAGGACCTGCAAGTTGAAGTGATGAAGGTTAGTGTTTCACACACATCAGTGCTTGCAGCAGAGGCTGCATGACTGAATGCTGGGGTTAGCAAATAAATTAGCTGTTGCCTTGAAAATCTTCATTTTAAGACAGTATTCGATTCCCTTTTCCTGCTGGCACGTCGGTTCTTTTCATTTCTCCTTTGTGTTTTCCTGGATTAAATAGGAGATTGTTTATAGTAAGAGTCAGTATTTTGATGGTTCTAGCAAACTTAAGGACAATCAATTTCCCCCAACTGGGAGTGCACAGATAAATGACTAGTAGGTTTGGAAGTTTGTGTTTGTTACTGAGCGTTAGTGTTCATGAGGTGGGTTGTGCACACTTGTAATTTTGTACTGTTTGTGCTTTGTAATTTGTTAGCTGTATCTTCTCTTTGTAAGATGCTCATGATGGAGCATGATTTGTTTAGGCACCAGAATGTCACTTGACCAGTGCATAAGAGGAATTATTGTTTTGTATACTCTGACAGAACTTCCAGTTCTAGAAATTCTCTAGCATTCTTCTGTGTGCATGCTAGGAAGCTCAGCTGCCAGGAGGTAGTTTTGGAGGGGAGGCAATACCAAAATTCCTTGTCCGGTCTTTGGGTTGGTTGTATGACTTAGAAGTCACTTTTTTATATCAGTACTGGCAATACCTGTATTATTTGTATAAAGCAAGATGATGGTGGACAGTTTTCAGATGTTTGGTTGTAGATTTTGTGCTGCAGGGTTTGTTGTGCTATAGCTGATAACTGGTGAAAACCATTTTGGAACAAACCTGGTGGGTTTTTTTGCATGTTCATTATGCATAGTACTAATTGATACATTTGCATCTACTGCTTGACCGTCCTTTATTCTAGATGCATATTCTAGTTATTTTGTTACTTCCACGTGACATCTTTGCTGTGGTGAACGTATGTTATCCACTCTGAAATTGCTCTGTAGTCTTTACCACTGGAGGTGACTGCCTGGGTGGAACATGCACATAGTATCAGAACATGTAGGGGGTGAACCTAGCAACAAAAAAAGGGAATAGTGTTTGTGTGGACTGTTACCTGTTTAATGGGAGCAGGCTACTGCCCCGGGTTTAACTGGTGACGCCCAGATCGGCATTCCTAACCCAGCATGCCTCTTTCCTGCCTCTTTTTGGGAAAAGTAGTAGCAGTACTGAACCAATAGGTCCCTCTTGTTATGCAGTGATCTTTTGCAAGTTGGTTTTTTTACATTCCTGAGTGTTGCAGATTCAGAATCTGCATGCACAGTTTCTTTGAAAGCCTTAATGTGCATCTGCAAGGCAAAGCCCCCACACTAAGAAGAATGTGAACACTGTATTTTGCTACAGTTCTGAGTAAATATCTTCTCAAGTTGTCTTGATATGCGAGAAGCAAAAAAACAACCCAATAATGTCCAAACATCAAACCACAGAAAACCCAAGCCAAAACCTTGTATTTATGTATGGTTTTGTTTTGTTGGTTTTTTTTTTTAACTAGAAAAACATGTTCAGTTCCAGTTTCAGCACAAAAGAGGAAAGGGAATATAGTCTTAATTTCACTGAGTGAAAGTTTGACCTGTGTCTTGCCTGAAAGTCAAATCAAGCAGACATCTCTTTAGATTATAACATGAAGGCTACAGATTGCAACCTGTGTTGCCAATCGTTGCCAATTCAACACTTGAAAATGTTGTAGCTAACCCAGGCCTGATGAATGGCTAAAGCCTTTTTGGGGGAGGAGGGAGATTTCTAGCAGCTGGTCTGAGCAATGTGTTTATATCCTGGATCTGCTAAAATGTGTCCTCAAGGCAGTCTATGATTGCACATTAGACTGTGTTATTCCATCTGGAGGAGATAAAATACATCTTTATCTAGTGCAGATAGATATTAGTCCTGAACATGAGCAGGTTTGTGTAAAACTGTGTCAGCTGTGATACCAACCTGGCTCTTTGTGACTCGCTGCACAGTTGCACCGATCTCACAGGTGTTAGCAATGCTACCATCAAAGATTACACAAAAGCTTTTAGTCATGCAAAAATCATTGTGAAAGTAGACATGCAGGACTACAGAGTTCACTGTAAGTTGCTGTCATGTAAGCTCCTACATCACTTATATGTGTTTGGGGTTCTTTTAAAAAATCCTATCCAAAATATCTTCTGGTCTTCCCAGTAAGAGTATACCAGAAATTCACACTTCACATACTGCCCAAAAAAATGTTTTGAATATGTATTTTAATGGTTTGTTGTGACCTACCTGTATGGAAGTGTGAAGGGATTTGATTAGCTGGGGAGAGCATTCTGTAAAGCTTTTTACATTCAGATGACTGCAAGTTGGAATTGGCGGTGAAAGGAAGAACACAGGAAAGAGGTGTGAGGGCAGTGAGTTGTCTTGCTTCACACACCTTTGGAGCCTGTCAAATATTATTGTAAAGGGCCATCCTTAGACAGGAATGGAATAGAATACTTGGAATGCTTGCTGTAAATAAATGGAAAGAAGTGCTAGCTGGACATCTTCTGGCAATGGAAAAAGCAAACAGTTGGGACCACTGTTAAAAAAAAATGGAAGGGCACTGAACAATTTATGGCTAGGGACCAAATCCTCCTGATTTTTAAGGGTGAGTGTCATGACATGCTCTGCAGATTGCCAGATTGGAGGATCACAAACCAACACTCTGACAGCATTCAGACTTAAGGGCCAGGGCTGGGGACTGCTGGAGTGCATCTTGGGCAGCCAGGGAATATTTATACTGCCCCAATGCAACTGTCAAGATGAACTCAAAGCCTTCTCCTCTCACAATATCTCTCTCTTCTGTGCTAGGTGAGGTACCTTTGCATGAACTTTGACTCTCTGCTGCTTCTGAAGACCAGCTGGGGATTGCACCTTTCCCTTAGGTGTTTCGTGTAGAGTCATTATGTGGGGAAATTTCCCCCCTTGAATAAAAGTGATACTCTGAAGTCCTTGTTAGTTATTTTGCAGGACACCCTTATAATTGCTAAGCACTGGGTAATCCTTATGCCAACAGCACTTTTATGCCCAGAAGAAGGCAGTGGTCTTCTCAGTGAGGAAGGGGGAAAGGCTATGGTTTCTTTTTGACACCTCTAACAAACACAGGTGTACTAACTGGAGTCCATTTCCCACATATCAAAGCAAACTGTCTGGCCTGTATAAATCTTGCATTCAGACTTGCATGTTATTTAACATGTGGAGCCAAATACTTCTATAGAATATCTCAATGACTACCCAGTCTGTGTATTCTCTGTATCTTTGATGTGGTTTATTGCAGAGATTTACTAGTGTTTTCACACGAGGGACTACACGGGTTATTTAGGTCCTTTCATTTACATTAAACGATACTGAGAAACCAAATAATCAACAAAGTATGACCAGAGGGAACACTGTAACTGACACAAGGCCACTTTAGTATTCACCTTTGCTGTTGTCATGGTACTTTGCTATAAGACTGAAAAGCCTTCTAGTATGTGTATTACTAGTTTGTGTTTTTGCTAGCCAGCTCAACTGGCTGTATCAACGGAAGAGAATAATCACACAGTCATGCAGTACCTTGCTGATGATTTTGTAATACATCAATAGCTTAACTGCAGTTTCAAACAGAAGAATTAAATATTTATACTTTTATATTTTCATTACAGTATTCATGTAGGAGGGAAGAGATATATTGATCACTAATCAGATTCAGTGTTTTATCAGTGAGATACCAAAGTGGCTCACTGCTCTATTTATATGGTTGCAGATGTGTAGAAAAAATCAGGGCGTCAGTAATTTAGCACTTTCCTTGGATGGACACAGTCATGCCATAGGGCTGGCTCAGAAGTGGGAAGAATTTTGTTGTGTGGCATGGTGCCATGTTATAATTGAGTGAAATACAAGGGTGTATCTCGTGTTGAGGAGTGGGGACATTTTGTTGGCCTTTAGCACTAGACGAACAAGCTAATAGGTAGTCTGCAGCAGAAAGGGGACATGTTTTGGATTGAAGATTAATACATGCTTTTGGGTTCAGTTGTGGAGTCAGGGGATCCTAAATTTTTTTTTTCCTCTCACCATGGGTTGATGCTTTTAAATTCTGGCTTCAGATGTTTTTAAAATGGCTGAAGTACTTCTACTTCTTGCAATTAGACTTTTGCTTGGAGGAACACATATAGTATTGACAAAAGCACTGTCAGATATTGTCAGATCAGCAGTGGAAAAGGAAACTAGAAACTAATCTATAGCTGAACCTCTGGATTACAGTCCCTTCCAGCCTCAACAGTTCTGTGATTTTTACTTAATCTCTTTGAGTTTTTGGTAATTTTTCATCAGTAGCCCTGGCCCTAAAATGCTATCCCTCCAGGAAAGGCTCCTGGAAGAACTAGAATTAGGCTTTGAACACAACTCTGGCTCCGAAGCAGCTGAAACTGAATAGGAAGGAAGTGGAGAGTATGGAAGGAATCCAAAACAGCAGGGACACTTTTTTCCTTCTGGATTTTTTTCTTTTTCCTTTATTCTCACTCATGTTATAGTCACTTTCATTTATAAATTGACCACCTTCTTAATAATGCAGTACCTCTCTCTACCTAATTGTGATACCATTATTCTCAGATAACAACAAAAAAAAGTTTAATGAAGAATTGCAAATTAGATGACTCCTCAACAGAAGCAAGTTCTCCAGATAAACCAGATATACTGTAATATAATGGGTACTGACAGTAAAAAAGTTGCTCTTAGGAAAAAGACATGATTGATCATTTAAAATTTCCCTTTCTACTGCATCGTTTCATTTTCTTCAGTCACAGAGACAGCCTTGTCATGTAATTCAGTGCTTATCAGTTCAGTTTATGCCCAGATTTTCTGTAAAATTTAGAGCTTGCAGGCCAGAAATTTTCAAGTGTGAAGGACAAAATAGACCTTTTGTGAAAGCAAGTCAAATTTTGGATTTGATGTTTTTTCAAATACTTGTTCTTTATTTAACTGTTCTAGTTAATGGTGTTATGCTGGACACGTATACTGTATTTCTGTCACTGAAGATTCCAAGCTTTGTTTCTTATTATCTCTGAGAAGACTTGACACAGTTCAGTTGCAGGTACTTTACTTGTGGTGGTTTTTGAATAGACCTGAGGATTGTTTAGAAATCAAAAATTAATCTTTCAAAGTGGCTTTAGAGAGAAGACTCTTCTAGTTCCCATTATTTACCTATTGTCCCTGGCAAACAGCAGTTTAGTTTAGGAAAGATTAGTTTATTCTCAGTGACTCCAACTTGCATGTGTTAGTGGAATACATGTACTTCTTGCTGATGGGCAAAATTTTTATGATTTTTCTTCTGTAGGCTTTCAGAGAGGAGTTAGCCAGAAGCCTTTTTAATCTGTGAATGAGGTTTAATGAACCCTTGCTAAATCTGCTGTGTCAAGGCAATTTTTACTCTTTGTCTCCTCACTGATCCATTAATACAGCATTTGGGAACTCTCCAGTAATAATAATAGACAGTTCTTTTTGTCATTTCAGTTTTCATTTTGGATGTATTCAGAACTGAAATCTGAATTAGAGTTCTGTGGTAAAACTTAGCTTGTGTAAGCACAGACTGTCTTTAGGTTGAGTATTGGCAACTGTTCTTTCCAAGATTGCTCCCATAATGCTTTAAAGCTGCAAAGTGATTCTTTGAGTGCTAAGAGTCATCTCCTAATTTTTATTAATGTATTTTCTGTAGTAAATACTTTAACTGATAGGGCTCCAGCTATGGAGTTGAATTAGTCACTTGAGAAGGTCACTAGTGAAGATCTACAAGAAGTAGTAGAAAGATTGGCAACAACTTTTCTTTCCCCCTTTAGTTTTTTTTAACAATTATAGTTGACCTATTTTAGGTTCTGGTATGAGCTTTCATAAGCAATAACTGATTTTTGTCCAGTCCATAATTCAGAGGTGTGTTAGCATCTGCTCTGTTAAAGAGGGGATTCTGTAAAGATTTGCATAGTATCATGAAAATAAGATTCTTTTCTAATATCAGTCCTGCTGAGAAATGCTAGATAGAGTTCTTAGTGCTTAGCAGTTTCATAAGTTAAGTTTTTGTAATGTAGGCCAACTACAAATCCAGACTCTCCTGGGTTTGCCTCTCTCATTTTATTTTTTTATGGTTATTTTTAAAAGTCATTTTATTCATGTGCTTAGTTATAAGTAACCGGGTTAATTCCAATGGATTGAGTGACCTACCTTGTGTGCTTCAAGATAAGCTCATTCTTTCCTGAGTTAATTAGAACTATGGTAAATGCCTACTACTGTGATTAAAGAACTCCCCTGGTTCTTAGGTGCCTGACCATTATCACAGAAACCAGGCTGGAATTAAATAGCTGAGTTTTCTCCTTAAGGTATACAAAAGAATGATGATGGTAATGGCCTGAATGTGGCCAAATGGATGCTGGATGAGAACTGCCTAAACCAGTCAGTAGTGAACGCAGTCTCCCAAAAATCAAACCTCTTTTCAAGGTCCATAGCTTTTCCTCAGTAACTTTCTGTGCTTGAATTCTATCCCTGATCAACCTCTGTGGGTTTGGTCAGACATGTAACTTTAGAAACCTAAGCAGAGGGTTGGTCAGCTTAAAAGATTTTTGGGATAGAAAAGTAGGCTTAGTTTCTTGCCTGAAGAAATTTTAATAGAAAAATTTTAGCTGTCTCAGTGCTGTGAAGTTATGAAGGTGTTTTCAGAGAATGTGCTCATTCTGTCACATTGGAACTGTCCCATTTGATGTGTCATAATCAAAATCATTGGCATCAGCCAAAAAGTAGCAAGGCCGTAGCTCTGGAAAGTGTAATCTTGTACCTGTCCAGTGTGGAAATACAAGCTCTTACAAACTTTTTTTAGTCTTAGACACATACCAAGAACCTGAAGTTCACTGAACCATTAAGAAAGTGAATTGTAAAGACATTGTATGATCACAACCTCAAATACAGAAACCCTTTAACTTTCATATATTGCCCTTCAGTCTTTTCCCTGCTGCCAGACATTAATGCTTACTGGTGGTGACAGTGTCAAGTTACATCAACAAAACTGGCCATGCAACAGTGGCACGAAAGGGTCACTTGCCGTAGCTTTTGCACACAGTTATACACATATTCCAGATGTGCCGCAGCTGTGAACAGATGAACCCACTTTAGGCCTTCTCTGCTAATGAGCTTCCCATGATCAGGGCCGCTGCTACCATAGCTGTTAACACCATCTAGTCTTGGGGGCAGCTGAGGAGAGAACTTTAGTCCCAATAAGCTGTTCTGACACTGCCAGCCAGCTCCCTGGGTCCTCTACCCTCAAGCTCCTCACATCTCTTGTAAAAGAGGAAAAAGACACAGAAGCTCTGTTTGGCATAGTGGTTGGTGTTGCAACCACAAAACCAGCTAATCTGTTTCTTTTATATCACTTTCCTGAATGCAGGTCAGGATATGGTCTGGGATAGGGTGAAATCCTCTGGCAGGCCACACAGCCTGTAGGATACCACTTCTTAGGTTGTCTTCAGAGAAACTTCTTGCCCCTTAATCTAGTGACTTGAAACAGTAATTTTAAATCAGCTGTTGTTAAGTACATCGCCACACAAAACATTTCCCTGTTATAGTTTTGCATTATCTGAGAGCAAGGGAGTTATCTTCTCTCTCCCCTGCCCAAAAAATTCTCTTGTTGTCAAGAATAAATGTCAGAATTTTCCACCCAGGGGGATATACCAGTTCTTTTTTTCTTGACAGGAAAAATTGCTTGCATCCATGTGTTGACATCCTTTTGAATAATTTTGGTAATTGATGCATGGAACTTCATTTTTATTTGAGAACTCTTTAAACATTTTGTTGGTATTTTTCACTTTGGTATTTTTCCTTTTTCGTTTTTGTTTTGCTCAGATTTGTATATTTTAATTCATAAAGTAATGCAGTATACCTAAATAGGATGTAACTTGTGAAGGGGAAAATACCATCCTAGTACTGCTAGTCATCCTTTTTCTCTATTTTCCTCTGCCTTTAACTGTTATAATTCTAAAGATAAAAGTCCCTGTCAGAGTGTTGAGAAAAACTGTTATGTATCTATTAAACTTTAAATAATTTATTTCCCTCCTACAACTGTACTACATAAGCAGAAGTTTCACTTGGTTTCATGCCACCATAGATAGTGTTCAGCAGCAGCTCTGTTTTAGTCCAGCAAATGAAGTGGGCATTGTCTTGGAGCACTCAGCATGTCATTACTGATGATGTGTGAGATTCTCCTGTACTAGATACAGCCCTGGTGCATTCATAATGCTGAACAGCATTTATGGGTTCACTAATTCATAGCAGGCACACTCTCCTCTCTCTCCATAATTAAAATCTGCTGTTCCGTACAGTGACACATGGTGACACAGTGTACATGACTTCATTAATGCACCTTGTTTCTCTTGCCCTTGTTTTCCTTCAAGGCCAAAGAGTGCGACATGAGCAGGTTACCAGTTATTTTAACAAATAGGAGGACATCTCCTGTCCAAACTATTTTGCTGAAATACTGGATTACTTTAAATGTCAAACTACTGAATGAGACAGAGGGCTGTCCTTCCTTATCTTCTGTCAGGGTTTTCCTCCAAGGGGCAGGATTTGAGAATCATCTGAGCACACATTGCATCCAAGCTTACAAGCCTGCAAGTGTAAAGTAAGGCTTCTTTTGTGAATCCCACTAAAGGATTAGGGGTGGCTGCAAAATGGTTTTGTTTGTAAGTGGTAAAGTTTGTACCTCTTCTCTCTTTCTTTGGGGTACTACTAGCTTTCTTACACACTGTATTGATTTGATGTGCCTCCACCATAAGCTCTTCAATGTGAGAATTGCTTTGTACTACAGATAGGTACTAAGCACTTGGGAAACTTGGCTAGCAATGCTAGACAGCCTTGTAATCTAAAAACGTTCCCTCTTTTTTCCTCTTCAAGAGATCATAGAATGGTTTGGGTTGAAAGGGACCTTAAAGCTCATCTAGTTTCAATGCCCCTGCCGTAGACAGGGACACCTTCCATTAGACTAGGTTGTTCAAAGCCCCTTTCCAACCTGGCCTGGAATACTTTCTCTTAAGTATGGAATCTCATAAAATCACCAAACGGGTAAGGTTGGAAGGGACCATAGTGGGTCATCTGGTCCAACTTCCCTACTGAAGCAGGGTCATCCTAGGGCACATGGCACAGGATGGATAGATGTTGTAATGTCAGTTTAATTATGTTGCAGTTCAAATCCTGTACATTTTGTGTCCGTTGACCTTCATTGTGGCATCAGAAGCAGGATTTTTTGTTTTGTTTCTACTTACTGTGAAAATTACCCATGTGCGTGCTCTTATACTACCATTGGGACTGTGTCCTGGGACTCCAGGGAGCAGGAATTATATTTCTTGTTCCATACAGTTAGAGCTTCAACAGTAATTAAAATAAATACTTTTATTATGAATAAACCATTTATGGAAATGTGATCTTATCAGGCATTTGCAAGATAATGCAAGCCAATGAAAAAATCCTGGAAGTTGTGTGACTTTGAAACTGTCTCTACAGTCATATAAGTTCCTTCTTAAAAAAAAAAAAAAGAAACAAAATGTGTTTTAGAGTCCATACGGATCAATAAAAGCTGATTTTAAATTTTGTTTTTTACGGAATTGCCTTGTAGTTATTAGGAATTGGTTTGTAGTTTTCTTTTTGCTTTCCATACCAGTGGTTGCAAAACCAAAATGTCATTGCCCAAGAAAGCCTATCTTTCTTTTCTTTGATTTTTTTAAAATACAGACTGTTTGAGTTAGTGTCATGAGTAGTTAAGCTGCCTGTGGGGATATCCTGTCTGGAGACTCAGTGTCTTCAGTGGATCTGAATGATTAAGTTTGGTTTTGTTTGGTTGGTTTTAATCCCATTTTTCATCTAGTAATTTAAAAGAGGAGCCTGCTGTCTTCCTGTTTGTTCCACATAAATGGGAAAACATGCAAGTTAAGTGTTTGGATTGTTGCCAAGATTGTAAATGAGCCCTGCAGCAGCACTGATGGAAATCATAGCTGAGAGCAGTCTTGTGCATTGGTCAGAGACCACGTCTCAGAACTTACAAATGATTTGTGAGGGAAGGTGGTAGCAGTGGAGTAAGCCAACAATATACTGGCTGATAACTTGTGCTTCTGTCATTTGATTGCATCAGATCATATGCCCTTTCTCTAGCTAGTAGAGTCCCAGATCTTTTTTACAAAGAGTAGCAGTCAAAATTTAGCAGTCTTTTTGCTGACATTCCCTATTGCTTCATAGCAAGGTTTTGAACATCACTTTGTTACTGCAGTTGATATCTGATGTTTCTGTCATTCACGTTACATGCAGATTTTTGCCATTTGTGACAGAAATAGTTAGACACACATATATATATGTATGTATATATATATATACACATATATATATGTATATATATATATATATATATATATATATATATATATATATATATATATATATATATATATATATATATATATATATATATATATATATATATATATATATGTATATGCACTAAATTTTCACAGTTCAGCTCTATAAAAGAGGGAAATTTTAAAAAAAAAGGGGGGGAGAAAGAGATTTTGAAGAGCAAGGCTTTAAAAGAATGCCTAAACTGTTGTGTCCTTCTATGCGTTGTTGTATATTGGCATCCAGGTTTTGATCTGTGGAAAGCATTAAATAGTAACATATTCTAAAAAGCCAAGATGTACAAGAGAGCAGAAAATCACATGAAGTAAATAAGGTTTTGTAAGTAGGGAAAATCAGGACACACAAACCACTGAATAAGATTAGTCATGGATGTCCATCTCAGCTCTTAGCATGATAAGAAGAGATTTGTCAGTGGGAAGTAACAGTTGTCTGTCTCTGGGCTTAGGAACTGTGTTCTCCACCTTTGTTTCACACAGCAGTACCTGGAGAGTACAAACCACAGTTTTTCCTTAGGTACTGAGTATATATCTTTATCCAGCTGCTGACCTCTCCCAGCTGTTAGAAATGTCAATAAAATTTCAGGGTAATGAACAGTTGAGAAAGTGAGGCCCAACAGCTGACCGCGAGGCTGGCCAGTAGCTCAGAATCCAGTTAGTGCCAAACAAAATTGTTTGGCTTTAAAGTTTTAAATTTTGCATGTATGGACTGAGCAGCAGATAGAAATAACAGCCCTTATGTACTTATTATCCAAATGAGATTATTGAGAGTTTTTGTAATTGGCCGTTTACTTTTCTGTTATTCTGTAGATTTTGCTCTGTGAACAGGAAGAGAGGTATCACAGTTCCTTGTCACTGGCACTTGTGCGTGTACCAGGAAATGTTATGGATTGCAGAGAAATTTATGACGTACAGTATTCTTAATCATTGGTGGTTAGAATTAGATTGCTTTCTCTGGCAAGTTCAAGTGCTCTGTAGCTTGTATCTCTCTTTGTAATACTGAGGTGGGCTGTGTAACACTTTTAAGATAAGAAAATCCATTTTGTCCATTTCAAAGAAAAGAGAAACCATGAAGAAGAAACTTGGCTCAGAAACTTTGCTTTGCTCTAAACATAAATTCTATCTAAAAAAGAGTTTCTAGTACAGGACTATTGTAATTCCTAAGAGTAGTGTGCCCTTCTTTATCGTCACTACCTCTAGTGTTTATCCACATTATTCAGCTTCTATTTATGAAGAGTCAAGGCAAGATAACATATAAAGAAAACTGTAAAGTTGCCATTACACAATGATTTATTTAGAACACTTTATAGCAAAAACATCTTCTGTAAGTATAGGGTCAAGCTCCTGATTAGTATTTTATTTACAAAACTAAAAAGCAAACAAACAGACAGAAAACCCTACAACCTTGCAGTAAGGTGTGAGATCCTGTAATGAAATACAGTTTTTCTGCTGAGAAAAATATTTGTAAAGGTGCAGTGCACTTCAGTGTATAGAAGCTTTTCAGTATGACTCTCAAAATGAAAAAAGGTTATTTATGTCCATCTTCAGGAAAATGTCACACTCACCCGTGGACAAGCTCTTCTGTACTTTGCTTCTAGTTAACAGCCAGTAATGCTGTCTTATCTGATACCCCAAATTTCCTTGTGAAGCAGAGAACAGTAGTTCTGAGTAAGGCTGAGAAGTTGTAGGAACCTATACATTAGTATTAGTGTGATTGATATTTGCTAGTACACTTATACCAATAAATTCATACTATTCCAGACCAAGCAAAACATAAATTCTGGTACTGGAGGAATTTTATGCTTTGAAGGAGAGAGAACGGTAGCTGAGTCTCTGTCTTTTGTGAAGCAGGAGAGATTGGAAAGGAAGACAGGAGGGAGGGAAGAAGGACATGTCCAGACACTAAAGGCATCACACCACAGCACCTCTCACCGCATTGCTCCACTCACCCATTTACCCTGGTAGTTCATGTCACTTTCTCACTCCCTTCTCTTCAAAGTAAGATGTGGAATGGTGTTTTTAGTCCTTATTTTTTCTGCTGAATTCAGGACAGGACAAATATCCCTCCATGAACTGGTTTACGGATTGTTTTTTAGCTCTTCATTATCAAATGGCTATAATACACTTACTGGAAATATCCTATGCTGGGAAATCCTCAGGCAGTAATTAATGGCTTGTTTCACATAATACTTACCTATCTGTGCCAAATTACTTGTATTGTATGCATTTTTTCTTTCTCCTTTGTTATACTGGTAGAAATTAATGAAAGAACTGATTATAAATCATGCAAAGCTTGTGGCTAAAATATGAATAGAGTCTGGCTATGGAGTCCAAGGCCAGAGTTGATCACTGGATTGTCTTTCCTATGGTGTTCATAGTAGGAGACAGCAATAAGTAATCCGTTGAGTGGTACCTCTGGGGCCAACAGATGCGGCTTCTCAGGGGGATCTCCTCTATCCCAGTAACACATGGTGCTGAGAAGCTTCTGATGCTGCTCTAAAAATTGGAAGGAGTTGTGGCTTAAAAGCACATGGGTGGGAAAGAGGTGATAACGGCTGAAACTTAATTTTTTTCCTTCCTTCTCTTTTGATGCAAGGTCTTGCTCTGTATAACATATACCTCCACATTTGAGCTGAATGGGAGTTCAGTGTTGAAGATTGCTGAGGTAAGTGCCTCTGTCATACCACAGCTTGTGTCACTTAACCTTTCTCTGCCACCTATAGCATGTCTTCCATACATAACCTGAAACTGAACCAGTCCAAAACACATCTACCATCTTTAGGACTGGCATTACCTTATGTCTAGTGTGAAGAAATAGTTGCAAGTTGGGCAGGTTTGATGGGCTTGCATGGGAAGGCACTCCTGGAAATTGACTGATAATTGTGTATTACAGCATTGCACATTTACTACTTCTCATATTTACTTTATTTTGCTTTTTTGCAAGAGAAAATTTTTCTTGAGTTCTTTATAAAACAGCACTGTGCTGATTTCTTCCCGGCTACAAGTCTAAGACTAATGAAGTTTCCTCAAGAGCAGTGTATAAGCCATGGTGTGCCATGTTAGCACAAGTGCCTCAATGTTCCTTATGTGCATCTTTTTCCTAACTCATCCAAGTAAAAGACTTACTATGCTTCTAGATCCATGGTGCTATTAGTCACTCTACTCCCTTTATTCCATTAGATTTTAGTCTGAATTAAATTGTAAAGGGGCTTTGGTTGTAGAAAAATATATCTGCAGGCATATTAAGTAAGCCTTTGTAGGTGGGTGATATTTTTAGTAGTGAGTTGCAAGCCATGGGACTGTTTTTTCAGGTTAGAGAAGATGTACAGGAACACTTAATCCTCCTGTGCAACACACACTGTTGTGCACAGAATCTATTATAAAGTTATATTGTTAACATGGTATAGGCAGAGCTAGTGTCCATGAAGAAATGTAGAGATTATTTACATGTCCTACACTCCAAGTGTCTGCAGACATTTAGAGACGTGTTCCTGCTCAGGTTTTTGGTATTTGTGGTGGGGGTTATTGTAAAAAAGAAAAATCCCATGTGAAAATAGCTCACTTTGTCTGGAAGTTACAGTATTTTCCAAGCTTAAGAAAAAACTGACCTTGTATTATCTTGCTGGAAACTGAGAAAGGAGCTGTAGGGGTAATGGGGATCCAAACAAAGCAACTTGCATTTTGTAAAAAAAAGAGCTTTAAAAGGCAAGGATGCAACATAAACAGTTCATATATATAACATGTACAGGATAAAAAAAAGGTAGTAATCGTTCCAGATTAGCACAGCTTATACTTTGGTTTCTCTTGTGCTAGGTGAGACCATAAGGTGTGGCTATTTTTGGAGGTCTTTTTAAGCCCCATCTGCAGATGCTGCAGCAAGGATGAATTGAATTCCTATTTAAAGCAAGCCACGATTTTTAAAGTTCTGCTAAACCATCTCTATGTTAGTGTCACAAACTGAAAAAAAAATACAGTTAATTTCCCCGACTACAGTTTTTCTCACATTTCTCACAGACTTTTTAACATGCAAGGCAAAAGCTGATGAATTCAGCTTAGTGCATCTCTTTGCTGTAGGTTAAAAGCTCTAGCTTAAATAAAGTACTTGCTGGGAAAAGCATTTAATGACTCTAAACCCTTCAGATTTCAATCTTTCAGAGCACTGCCTGAGACTGGGGGAAAATGGTCAATCAGTCATGTTCTGTGTGCTATAAGCTGTATCAGAAATAATATTTTCTGTTCTCTGTAAACAACAGGGTTGTTATTCATCAAGAACATACTGAAAAATGACAGTTGTTTTTCATAGATTGATGTTAAACTCTGCTGTTCTTGGTAGTTGCACTTCACTTTCATTTCTAAAAGGCTAGCCTGGCTCTTAAAAACCTTAGCTAGTGTCCTGATACAAATTAGCACAATAATAGTTCTTTTCTGTTATGGTGAACAAGAGCTCTAATGCAGGCTGATGGGATGTGCCAGCAAAGCAAACAAAACTCATTTCCTTCAGTGAATTGCAACAAGCAGAAATACAAAGTGCATATGTTTCTATTTGGAATGTTTGGGGGTACAGTTATTTTCTCCACACTCCTTGGGAAAATAGTGTATCTGTGAATGCCTAGATCTTTCTAAATAGCAAATCCTACCAGGTGCATACATGCTTCCCCAGATTCCTCCTGCCCAGACTTTAGGTAAGGCAAAGACTTGAACAGCTAGAATGACTGTGCCTTTGTATCTCAATTCTGCAATATATAAGCAGTAGAAAACAGAAAATAATTTCTCAGTTCAGCATTTGGTTAACCTTCTGAGTTGCTCTAAGGGAATGGTGGCAGAGAGGAGCTTTCTGTTCCAGTGCCCATGCTATTTGACATTTCTTTCCAAGTCAGTCCCTCAGTTTTCCTAGCCTGTACTCTGTAGCAAAGTGGAGGCACTGCAGGACTGGAAAGGCGCTGCCTTTGTTACTGGTAGAACTCTCACACAAACAGAGCTATGGTCTTGCTGTTTTGCACTGCCTGATCATTTGCAATTCATGTGTACAAAATAATAGCACTCCAAATTGTTCTGAACATTATCAGCTTCAAATTAAGGTAGCATCCAATGTGAAGAGTACTATAATTTGTGGCTCAAATATTAATAGTATTGGAAATAGATTAATAGTATTAAAAATAAACTAAATCTTCACCTATGCGCCTTCCCATGCTTGCCTAGACACCTGCAAGAAAATGTAGTTCATGCTGTTGCTTGTTTTAATGTGTGTATCTGTCACTCCAGTGTGCCTTTTTGAGGTTTGTTTTGTTTGACTCTCTTGTGTTTCATCAGCTAACCCTTCTGTGTTTTGCTCTTAGTTGTGTTTTGCATGCCATAGAGCTGGAAGTCCCCGAATGCATGAAACGATCACTATGTCCATTGCACACCTCTTTGGAGCCCTGAGCTCTCGTATTTTTACTGCTGCTTCTTCATCAGTGGCTTTTCAAAAGGTACCTTGCCCAGCCATTTAGAACACAGACCTTCTGTAAGACTGGAACTCAAGTGGCAGTGTTGTTGTGTATATGCTGGCATGGGGAGGGGAAAGAAGAAGGAGATACCAATCATGCTCTTTCTGGAAAGTCAGCCTACCTGTAAGAATGATATTTCATCAATTAATTGAGGTACCCTAGAAAAAAGGCTTACAGCTTGAAAGAATGATCTCAGCAGCACTGGAATGGTGTGGCCTCTGCGAAGGGCTGTACCAGGTTTACAGGCTTTTAGGAGCTTTTTGTCCACTGGAGTTCAAGTGATAGCTGAATGGGGGGCAGAATTGATCCAGGCCTTCTTTTAACTTACAAGAACATCTTCATCACTGATTGGTTGATAGTTTGGTTTTATTTCAGTAAGAGCTAGGAACAATCAAGAGTCTTGTCCGTGTGCCCTGTCAGTACTGATTAGCCTGTGTATTCAGATCACTTTAAGTTTTCCTTCTTAAAAAATCATCCACATTAAGAAACTATAAAAATGGCTATACATCATATCATATCCATCTAATTCAAAAGTATACACCAGATGCATTTATGTATACACCTCATGCATATAATTTATACTACATATTATATTCTGAACAATTCAATTTTTTAATAATTTTTTCACAGATACTTCAATCTATATTGATGGTTCTTCTTACTAGCTATGTGTCTAAACAATAGCAGAATAAACCCACAAATAGAAAAATATGAAAGTGAAAAATAGAAAAGTGTGTGAACAGTCACTTTTTAAAATTTTTTTTGCTTCGTTGGTTGGTTTGGTATTTTGGAGATTATTCTTGTGGTCATTGTGAACTGTAAAGCCTAGTGTAGGACAAAGGACCAACATTGCTTCTTCAAGAAGACTGCATTGTACAGTTCTGTCACAAACCCACTCAGCTCCATCAAAACTTTTATCCACTAAGTAGTTACTGTGCAGTCCTTACACTGTTTACCACAGTTACAGCAGTTCTTACAGAGACCCAACACCTCCCACAAAAAATCTGATGAAGGATAAAAATTGCACTTTGCAGTGTGCTGTCCCCAGGATCCTATCTGTGTTACACTTTGGCAGCCATTTGTGTACCATCATCTGGGGCAAAAGTCAAGCACAACTCTGGTCACAGCACATTGTCAGAAAACTGCCAGGAGCTAGGCATAAAGTTGGAAACTGGACGGTCCATCAGTGTTCTTCTATTGCCACCTTGGCTCCCATGGGATCTCTGAGCAGAGGAGCCCTCAGCTGGATTGCCAGTTATTAAAAGGCAGTTGCTTGTATTACTTATGGTAAAGTGCTATAGTATATTCTGTGTTAAGAAAAGGCCTTCAATTATCATATAAAAAGTGTCAAATACCTGTATGTCAGAAGCAACAAGCTTGAAGAACTGAAGGTTGTTTACATTGCAGACACAGACTTGCAGAGGAGTAGTTACAAGTAAGTGTCAAGCAATGAACAATCAAAGCAGCATTTGATGAATTCTCTACAGAGCAAGACAAGTACCAAAATCACTTGGGTTTGACATGAGATTTTGCTAGTTTTGCCCTACCATTCCTGCATCTGTGAGACTGATAAATTGCATGCTGCTTCTAGATGCTACTTACTTGGTTTTCCATACTGATAAAAACTTCTAAAGTGCTAATAAAGCAATAAGAAATAGTAAGGAAGGCTGACTATCTGCATGCAAGAGACCTTGGTATCCTCCTCGAATGTGTTCCTGGTAAGTTCACCTCTCTGCACTGCTGTCTTGTTTCCTCATCAGGTTTGCATTGAGACATATGTATCTAGCTGTCACCAGCGGAGCATTAACACCGCTGTGCGGGCAACCCTCAGCCAAATGTTGAGTGACTTGACTTTACAGTTACGACAAAAGCAAGAAAACATGGTGAGCCTTCTGGCATCAACAAATGGTTCCATGTCCATGGCTGCATACCTTTTTGTTTCTCGGAATGCCTTATGGCTTTTATTTGACGCTTCTGCAATTAATCCTGTTGAAAAGCTTTTTTTGGGCTCCGAGCGCGCCACCTCAGAGCAGTCTGTCGGAAACGCGGCTCTCACATTGTCAGCTCTGGTTGACTGGTTTGTTGTTTTTGGTTTTGTTTTTTTTTTTTTCCCTTCCATCCATTAAACGCAAGAGGTTTTGTTCCGATGTCAGGCTGCCTCAGCCTTTTTCTTTTCCATTCTTTTTTTGTTTGTTTGTTTATTTGTTTTCCTAGGGTTCATTGAAATCCTTCTGCCAAAAGTTTTTGCATGACAAATATTTACATAAAGAAAACAAATTCTCAACTAAGGAAACTATAACTGAGGTTTTTCTTCTAGTTTTTTATAGAAGATAATTTTAAATTCATTAAATTCTTTGCTTGATTGTTAGCAGAAAAAAAACAGATTCTTTTTATTGCATTATTAGAATCTATAAGAGCTGTTTGAATGACGTGTCCCAGCACATTTTTAGTGAAACTGTAAACGTTATGGATACATGTGGAGTTACATTGACATCTTACATTTGTTCGTGCTGCTTTGTATAATATCATATTGTCAAAAAAGTACTATTTGTAAAAGTTGGTTTCTATTTATTAGGAAATTTTAAGGACTGTAGTTGTCCAGATTATTTTCCTTACTTCTGTTTTGGGTTTAAGACGATCACTTCTATTTTGGATTAGTAGAGTAGATTGCTTTTATCCTGCTGAGCAACTGCAGAAAGAATTAATCAGTTTAAGTAAACTTGTTTTTTGTTTATGCTAAGTAAGTTCATTTTGCTAGCCAAAAATATTTACCAAAAAACCCCAAAGAAACAAACAAAAACAACTCATAGTTTTGAAATTTCATTTTGGGTCTGCAAGTTCAATTTTGTTAGTTCTTTCCTTAGCTGAGGAGTAGGTAAAAGCATATGAGAGCTGTGTTTAGTTCCTGGCAGTTTGTTACTGATGCTTGCGAGAAGAATTTGGCTTGACCCCTGTTGTGCACTGATAGGAAGAATCCTGTACCACAGCTGAACCAAATGATATGAGGTCATTTCCTGACTGCCATTAATTCTGTTGGTACTGTAACATTAATGATGTCAATGTTCTAAGCTCTCTAATACTCAGTTGATTTTGGTTTCTAAGTAGTTTGTGAAGTCTAAATTCTGCTTTTCTCTCAGTTATTTTCAATGCGATTTACATGCCTAATTATTACTGGGTTGTTTTAGGTGTAGGAAATCCCTTAAGGATTTACAAATTCTGGTTCATCTCAATGAGATGCGATTTCCTTAAATCTGAATCACTGTTCATAGAGATTGTAAGTTATTTTTCAAAATCTTTTGCAAAAGCTTCACTTAAAAACCCTTAACAAATGGAAAACCCAAAACAGATAGAGGATATGAATTCAAGAAAGCTCTGTTGTTAAAGTATTGCTTCTGTAGCGTTTTTCTGCCCTTTGCACCAATTACATCACCTTTGTCTTTCCTCAACAGACAATTGAAAACCATGACACCTTGCAGAAATTCAAGAGTCAAGGTATTGGCAACACTTTTTTAGTGACTCCTTCCAATCCAGCTTTTTTATTCCTCAGTTTCCTTTTATCAACAGTTTGATGTCATGGGTGTTGCACCTTCAGGATTTCATAACTTCTCTATAGTTTGATGCTCTCTCTGTTACCTGTGTTAAGAACTGGGACGGCCCTGTTAGCTCCTGATATTTTCCGTTGTGTCTTCATTTGGACCATGGTAACAGCACTTCACTCAACATAGTAATAAATTATCATTTCAAGGTGCTAACTTCTGTAATTAAGGAGTTTCAGTGGTCTGGAAAAAGTTTTAGTAAGTGGCTTTACTTCCTGAATTGAAATAGATTCATGGAGTAGGATGTGGAATCTGAGAACAATTGTGTAATTGTACTTCAGATCAAAGACTGTTTATATAATGACCACTTTTGAAAGCGCATTGCTATTGAAGGTGTTTTTACACTTGCCAAACGATTATTTTACAAGAGAATGTTTTTCTACTGCCATTCCAGCTTAACTTTCAACATCATCTAGTAGGAAAAAATAATCCTTGCTTTTGACCTTCACACAGGATGTCTGCAGGAGAACTTGTGTAAATGTAGGCTAAAATCTTTGAAGAGCACAAGCATTCTTTTATAAGATCAGAAGCTGTGTAGGAGAAACTGCAGGGAGAGATACAGAAATTGACTACCATGTAGAAATACTGGAGCCAGTCTTTTTTATTATTTAATTGTATACTTATTTTATTATCTGAATTGGATTTCAGCTAACCTTCTGTAAATGCACGTAAGCAATGAATGCTCTCTCTGGATTTAATACTGCTGCTTTGCATTTTGTGGAGAGCACTTTCCAATCTAGGACCTTTTCTACTGCATCTTCTATGTGAATTTTGGTAGCCCTGCTCCTTGTTTAGAAGCTCTGACCAGCTCTGAAAGTCCATGCAGTCAATTGAGGTTGTAATCCAGCTGCTCATATGTAATGCCTCTGATGTTTGTCCTTTTTGGAGGTACTTCAACTGAGTCTCTTTGTGATGATGTTGTATCTGTCCTCACTGTGCTCTGTGAGAAGCTCCAGGCTGTCATAAAGTGAGTTATTTCAGTTTATAATTTCAATTTATTACCTGGAGATTGAGAGTTTCACTGATTCATGTGATTGTACTGTTGTAGTTCTGGAATTATGAAGGAAAGCTGTGCTTAAAGGAAGTGTTTACTAGAGAAAGTATTGTTCATGATGCATTATTTTAATCCTTGCTTGAAATGAGAAGCTAATTTGCCTTCTTTGTGCACTGTTCAGCTCTAAAGAGGTTCCAGTAAATCTTATCTGTAAGTAACTTCCATACAGCAGCAAAATACTAATCAAAGGAGAAGTTTTATTTTCTGGCTGGAACAACCATCATAGAGCGAATAACAATTACAAGAGCCATGGAAAGACCTAAAAGAAACTATATTTCAGAATGAATAAGGCTGTCCCTCTTAGAAAAGCAGCATTTATCCAATTGAAATAATTTGCATTATCAAAGAATTCCTCAAATTTAGGAATATCATACACTCCACCTACTTGAAAATGCATGAGCTTACCTTTTAAAATGTGGGTTTTATGGACAGTAATAGTGTGTTATATGCTCTACAATTTTCAGAAACTACCAGAGGCAAAGACAGCACAGACATCTGTGTGCAGTTCTTCTATAGACTTTCTTCCCATGAGTGTCTCTAATAACAGCAAGATTGCAGAGGAGTGTCTTACTTAGCATTATTTAATCAGTGTCAGCATCTGGGAAAATAAAATCAAATGTGTAGGGATGCCCTGTTCATGCCCATGCATGTGTCGACTGCAAGATGATGATCATCTGCATTAAGACACTTTGTAAGAAAAGCTGTTGGGAAAGAAGGCACCTGTACCTGGAATGCATGTATCTTTCCAGATAAATATGGAAGCAGCCAGCAGTTTTCAATGCTCCATAGTACAGAGTTAGAAATCTAGATCTGGGCCTCAGGATTCGGTGTTTACTGCGTGGAATGTGAAACTGGTATTGTTCTGCTTGGATGCCAATTCATCTGTGTGGAAAAAAGGAATTCAAGCAGTTAAAACAGAAAAACAGTTATTTCTCATGTCTTGTTTTCAATTAAGATGCATCCCCCCTCCAGATCTCATCTTTAACCAAAAGAGAATTATTAAATCCTAGTTTTCTAAGGAGTGCAATTGCCATGGAGAGTGCCTTTCATTAGGCAGACCTCAGCCTTGCTTGTTTCCTGGATCCCCCAGTTAAGGTTGAGAGTGGGCACAGGCACATTGCGTTACAAGTGTATCAGTTCCAGGTGTCCACAGGTTCTTTAATGTTCTTTCTTGTGAAGTTTTCTTTGTGTTTATGGTTCTGAGAGAGTAACTGGCAAGGCCCTGAAAGGTTATCATGTGATTTTTCTGCTTGAAGGCATTGACTTTTGACCATTATGGCTGTCACCAAGAAAACAGAAAAAATAACCAGAAGAGAGTAGCCTAAATAGACTTCAGATTGCCTGAAGAAGCTATTTAATAGTCCAATATCTTCTGTTGTTTCCTTTTCCTCTGTTTAAGGCTTCCTTCCTTTCCAAGTTTTTAGATTGAATTTGAGTGCTTATTTGTGTTTTATTCTTTCTCTTTTTTCACTTTTTTTTTAAAGTAGCAGATCATTGCATGTGGTCAGTACAAAATAAATGGTTTGATGCAGGTGATCACACCATTGTGAATTGATAGAAAGAAGCAAAATAAATCACTGCTGTAAATGATGGTATAGTTTTCAAGTGAACTAATTAGCTATTTTAGAAAATTAAATAATTTTTGTTTTAATATGATGTGGATGACATCTTTTCTTTTTGCCAGTGACAATCGGCAACTTCAGCTTCTTTACTTGGAGTGTATCCTCTCCATGCTGAACAGTTCCTCGCCCAGCATGCACCAGCACAAAGGGTTTACTGATCTCATATGGTGAGTACATCTGAAGACTAATGCAAATACTCACTTTGTAAGTGTAAAAGAACCTGCTTCCCTCAGCCATGCAAGCAAACCTATAAAAGCCTCCAGATGTGAGCAGAGCTTGCTATTAACCTACTATCAGTTCTTCCTGTGCCTCATATAAAATTGGTTAGGGCCTCCTACCACATTAAATCCCGGTAGTGAATTATCACTGTAATGAAGTCTAATGGATTTAACCAGAACAGAAAATCTCTTATGCTCTCTGCAATAGTTTGGATTTGTGTGTGGCATTAAACACAGAGATACTTTGCTTGTCATAGGAGGGTACTGTTGAGATTCTTAATGCTCTGATGCAATAATACAGGAAGATAAGCAAAATTAATGTCAAATGCTGTGCTGCTGACCAGAAATGCTTATGACCTGCATTGTTGTGTAAGGGTTGAGGCTAAATTGTCTTAATAGTGCTTCTATTTTATCAAGATATTCTCCTTTTTAATATGCTTCGCCAGAAAGGCTTGATATCTTTGGTATTCGTATCTACCTCTAAATTGTTTGATATCATCACCTCAAAGCACCTGAAATAATCCTTCTTTCCTTTTGTTTGAAGTAGTGGGGTTCTTATAGCCTATGGATATTTGAGTCATAGTAATAAATCAAGTGTGTAACCAATATGCGGTTCCTTGCAGTCCATGCCCATCTTGTGACCTTGTCAGGTGTTTGTATTAAGGAAAGATATATGTGACTGTTAATGGAAAATGTATTTCTTGTGCTTTTACCCCGTAATTTTTGAAATGGAAGTGTTTGACTTTGGTCCAATTCTAAGAATGGAAAGTGTGCAGACACCCAGGAACATCAGTGACTGCAAGAATGGGAGGTCTTCAGGTTGATAACACTTGGCACAAGTGTTGCACAAGGACCCAGGGCTGAGGCCTCTTGGAGGTCTAATATAAGAGCAGAACTCACTCTGTCATGGCAGATTCACTTAGAAGATTCTGCCTTTGAATTTCACCCAACCGTTTGTTTATGCTTGTGTGACAGACTGTGGGGCCATCCTATAAGCAAGGTCACTGAAATGATCTCAGTTAGAAGAAAACACTTCCTGTTTTGTTTTCAATTTACATCATTTTGATGACACAGTTTATGCTGGAAATCTCCAGGTGTCTGTGTCTCTAACTGTGTACCATAAGTGCAAGCCATCAGGGGGTGGGACTTAACCTGCATTGCTGCCAAGGAGTATGCTTGCTTCAGCTAACTGCTTAAGTGGGGGGAAAATCCCCCAAACACTAGGAAGATATGGAACAGTTTAAGCTGCAAGCATAATTTTGAATATATAGGAGTATAAGTACACACTAATACATTACCTGTCTGGTGAAGTTGTGATGCAAACCGGTAGCTGTTGTTATTCTTTAAGGAGTTGTTGCCTACATGCACACAGCTTTCATGCTGACTGGCACTTTGTAGTCAGTTCCCAACAGAAGATAAAGAAGGGAGCAGACAGATAAGATTTAGCTCTGTGTTCTGACAGTATTCTCCATAGTTTGATACAGAAACACTTTGATAAGATGTATGGGGAATATATTGCTGTTGCAACCTGTGATTATGCTCGCTTTGAGACAGGCATGTTTCTTAAGCAGTGAATTAATATGTTTTGAAATGTGCCTGATTGGAGAAATAAATGGAATAAGCAGACTCAAAGTCATTTTCTGTTATGCTATTAAAAGCTGGTTTTCTTTTTGTTACTTCCAGAAGCCGAGCTTTTCAGCAATCTTGTTAAGAGAAACAATGAAAATTCTGGACTGCATAAAAATCTTGAGAAAATAAAATGTACTTACCTGTGAGGATGTATTTTGTGAATTGTTACTTGTAATTGGGTGCCCGCTCTAGTCACTAGCTTGAACCTCTGAGAAGTGGGTGAAAACCAGATTTGGGACTCATGCAGCACTTGGCTTCTTAAATTAAGGTCTTGCAGACTGAAGTAAAATGTCAAGTACATGAGTGCAAAGCTGAAATAGCAGCTAATGGAGCAAAGTGCTGAGTTGATTTTGGTTCCACAGAAGAGTGATATGCTGGTGTTGAATCACTTAACATGAGCGCTCATGCAGAAAGACAGTTGAAGGAAGGATGGGCATTTACTGCATTGTGGCATACGAGTAGTATAGTGCATGCTTTGAGTTATTGTAGAGGGCTTAATTATGTTGTCAAAAGATAGCCAAACAGGCTCACAACTAAGGGTGCTTACTAAAATAGATGCATGTGCAGTTCAGTGATGGAACATCTGGCCTTCTAGTTAACATGGATTAGTTCTAGTTTAGTCAGGTGTTTTTTAAAACACCCAGATTGTACTGAAAAAGAGACAGTGAACAGTAGAAGCCTAGAATTTCTATCTTGTGATAGGTTGCATCCATGAAAGAGGCAGACATGCTATCCTGCAAAGGGACAGCACTGTGCAGCAACATGAACTTGCAAAATCAGTACCATGTTTCTACAGCACACAGAGATATTTCCATATGTACTAGCATGCTGATGCTTGGGAGATGAAAAAAGCCTGGCATAATTTGTTATTCTATCTAACCACTGCTGTTGACTGATCATTAAAACAAGAGTGTGTATCTCATTTAACCATGGGCTATTTTCAATCTGTTCCTGTGAGAGTATTTTTTTCCAGTTACCATCTGCTGCTCTTCTCTTTCTCAGGAAGCAACTGTGTCCGGCCCTAGTAGTAATCCTGGGAAATCCAATCCATGACAAAACGATCACCTCTGCGCACAGCAGCATCTGCCTTGAGGCTGATTCGCCTTCCTCAGGGATCTCTGATCATGGCCGGGGTTCAGGTTGTTCTTCCACAGCACCTGCCCTTAGTGGGCCCGTTGCACGGACCATTTATTATATTGCAGCAGAACTGGTTCGACTGGTGGGGTCAGTGGAATCCATGAAGCCTGTGCTACAGTCTCTGTATCACCGGATATTGCTTTACCCACCACCTCAACATCGAGTAGAAGCCATCAAAATTATGAAAGAGGTAAGGTAATGGCACGTGCAAATCCAGGCACATAAAACAAATGTTTATTTAACAGTAAATGTTGCATATATGTGCATACCAATCCATTTCTAACCTTCCCACCTATGGGTGTTGGAATCATCCTTTCTGAGCACAACTGGTACATCAGCACTGCTCTGACCAATATTTTTAGTCTTCTGCAGTTGTAATAGCTGTATTTGTCTCCATAATGCAAGCTACTGTGGCAACTCTGTCCATGCTCATGCTGTGGTGCTGCATGGAGCTGATCCTATCATTGAGTCACAACTGCTCTTTTGGGTGAGATAGAGCATAACGATCCAGTTTACAACTTCTTTGGCATCTTTCCCCACACACATCCTCAGAGTGTAGTTTCCAGGCATTAAGGTGAATATATGCTTTGATTACATGCCAGGTTTTTGAAATCCAGTCTCTTTGAGCTTTTTTTGAATTAGACAGAAGGAAGCTGCCAATGGCTTAACAAGCCATTTAAAGACTAGTCCATCCTGGTCTCTTTCCCAGCAGCTCTGAGAGCACTAGAACTGGAGCACTGGGAGACTTGTTTGAGCACTAGCTGAAATAATGGATACCTGTTGGACATGAAATCACATGGACACCTTTCTTCTCATGTTGTGGAACACAAGGCAGTTTATGTAATTTGTAGGAACAGTGGTATCTCCTAGACAATTTTCCATCTAGCTTGTGCACGGGCTGTTCTCTTTCTGAAAAATCTCTCTCAACACCACACAGCCACCTACTTGGTTGCTGTGTAAACTAGGAGTCATCCTGTCATTGTCTTTCTCTAAGTTTAAATAGTAGCAAAATGGCAAGTGAAGTTTTAGGAAAAGCTTAGTCTAATGTTGTTTTGTGTGGGACATACCGATTTCCTCTTTGAGCTTATTAATACGCACTTGTTTGTATTGCCTGGTAGGCGTTAACAAGATGCCACCCAGCAGGTTGAGTCCTAAGGAATCACTTTGCCTGTCTTTGCATGATTCCATCCTTTTGTAACTAGGTTACTAGTTAGAGAAGAGAGAGTATAAATTATAATAAAAATTGGTATAAATGATAAGAAAGGTATAAATGATGATAAAAAATGGTATAAATGATAATAAAAATTATTTGCATAGGCATAAAAATTGTCTTATGTGTAGTATCAGATGAAAAAATCAGTCAAAAAATGTAAAGCACTGGAGAAAATTCTATATGTGGTTCTTGCTGAATATTCTCCTTTACTTGCTTTTCTGCCTTTAAAAAGAAGAAAGGTAGCTTTAATAGGTAGAACATCAGAGTGCTGCTTTCCATTGCTGTGAGAAATTACAGTAGTCCTGCCTTGGGTTCCAGGGCTTGATAGAATTATGACTTATTTATTGTATTTAAATAATGCTTAAATAATACTCTACTTACTTCTGTTTCCTTTCGTTTCAGATACTTGGCAGTCCTCGGCAGCTTTGTGATTTGGCAGGGCCCTGCTCTTCTGAGTCAGAATCCAAGAAGAGGTCTATTTCTAAAAGAAAGTCCCATCTGGATCTTCTCAAGCTGTACGCTTTGTTTCCTTCTTTAGCTTCTGTCTTAGACCTGTGCACACAGGACACTTTAAGCAGTTCAGAAGCACAGCCAGTATGAGACAGGGTATCTGCCTGGTTAAATAAGCTGTGAAAATGGAAAAGGTGTAAAAGCTCTTGCTGATTTATCGTCAGTCTGGGCTTTTTTGTAAAGACACAGATAACTAGCTTGTGGAGTTTGCCAGAATACCCAAATATGTTGGTTTAGAGCTGAAAATGTTTGGGTATGGGGTCCTAAACTTGCAGTGAAATAAACGTGTATTTCTTTAGAGGTACATCGCCAAGACGAAGTCAGAAGAGGTCATAGAAAATTTAAACATTGTCAGATCAAGCAAGAAAGGTTCTCAGTTCTTATAAAGATCATACCTTATACACAACATCATTTTCAGGACACAGATGGCTTTAAATTTAGTTCAGCTGGTTGTTGAGCGTTTTTTTTTTAAAGTGCTTGTCTGAGAGAGAGAACATGCTGTGCATGCTGGTATAAATGCATGGTAGCTGTTTCCCTTATTGGCACTCCCTTTACAGAATGACCATGTTTGCATGAAAGGCTTAATAATTTGTTCTAATACTAATTGTCTTTCTCAGAATTAGTCTCAAAGAATAAGTTCGCTTCTTTTTTTCCTGGTTATGGAGGGATGGTGTTAAATGACAGTGGCATGCTCACCATACATGTTGCATCACTTAAATAAACTCTGTATTAATTGTAGTATCATGGACGGGATGACGGAAGCGTGCATCAAAGGTGGTATTGAAGCATGTTATGCTTCAGTGTCCTGCGTCTTTGCCCTGCTTGGAGCATTAGATGAGCTGAGCCAAGGGAGGGGTCTTAGTGAAGAGCAGATCCAGCTGCTGCTTCTGCGTTTAGAAGAATTGAAAGATGGGACTGAGACAAGCAGGGACTCCATGGAGATCAATGATGCTGACTTCAGGTGGCAGAGACGCATCCTGTCCTCAGAAAACCCTGCCTGGGAATCAGGAAATGAGAAGAGTCCTGATATTAGCATTAGCGTTACCACAGACACTGGTCAGACTACTTTGGAAGGAGATATGGGACAAACAACTCCAGAGGATAATCCAGAAAGCCAAAAAACCTCACTGCCGTCTCCAGCTGGACACGAAAACAAAGAGATTCATTACAGAGAACCGGAGTCAGAAACCATTGACCAGCCAGATGTTGTTCAAAGAAGCCACACCATAGTATATCCAGATATAACTAACTTCTTATCAGTTGATTGCAAGACCCGGTCCTATGGGTCCAGATACAGTGAAAGTAACTTCAGTGTAGATGACCAAGACCTTTCTAGGACTGAGTTTGATTCATGTGATCAGTATTCCATGGCAGCAGAAAAGGATTCAGGCAGGTCTGATGTCTCAGACATAGGCTCTGACAATTGCTCCCTGGCTGACGAGGAGCAGACACCACGGGATTGCCCAGGTCACAGATCCCTGCGTACTGCTGCTCTCTCTCTGAAACTGCTGAAGAGCCAAGAAGCAGACCAACACAGTGCACGGCTCTTTATCCAGTCCCTTGAAGCTCTTCTTCCTCGGCTTGTAGCTCTTCCTAGCATAGAAGAAGTGGATGGAGCACTACAGAGCTTCTGTTCAACATTCTGCTCAGGTTTGCAAGCAAATATTTACTGTCTAACCAGCATGCACACTCTGACAGCGCTGTACACAGAATCTCTTGTAGGATTTCATCTTCAGAGATAATATCCAGAATCAGGAGGTCTGGGCTTTACACAATACATTCCTCCACAGCAACACACTTCATTTAGGGCAAAGCAAATTGAACATGCAGGCACTGATTCAAAGGGAGGTCAGTCCACTGACTCTTAATAGGCTCTGGATTATATCCTGAATCAATACAGAAACTGAATTTTCTGCTGCAAGATACATCTTCACAGGTTTGTGAAGATCTGTTGAGAAGCTTTGCATCTGCTATCATTAAAGAGAGGTTAGGGTTGCCCCTTAGCATGAAAAGGGTGTGGGGAGTACCATCACCTGTTTGAAATGGGATATAAGTAGCTTAGTACATCACTGCATTCTTAGTAATGCCAGGCTTGCAAAGAAGGTGATGATAATTCTACAGCGGTAAGCTCTTGAAAGGTTAAGGAAAGAGGAGAGATCTTCTTCACTCTTTTGTTTTTCTTAATGCTGCTATCTGACAGGAAATGCAAAGCTCAAAGCCCAGACCAAGTGAAAAGTTAAAATATTGCCATCTAAGAGATTAAATATTTCATTTCTTTCATGGTTAGAACATTTGGGATCTTGACCTTGGGACATTTGGGATCTTGAACAAACAAAAACAGTCATGCAAAGGCTAGTTTGTCCTGTTGATAGTATATTTAAAATGTGTGGAAAATACATATTTTTGGAAGGGTTTCGTTTTCCTGACAGTGTGGCCAGAATGAAAATGTTTGCTAAAATATATTTCTCTGTTTCTTTAACTTACTTTACTACTTTGCTCGTCTCCTAACCATTGCTTCATTCATTTGTGCTCTCTCACACACATTAAACTCATACAGAGTCAGAAGGGATGCTTCCCATCATCATACAGCATAATTTAGATAGAGTGCTTTAAAGCTTTGGAAAATGTGGACCTAGGAGACTTCTAGATTTTATGGCTAAAACCAGCTTTTGTTGGCATTCAGTATGAGAAATACAGTGAGAAAAATGGAAGACTATAACTCAATTTCTGTATTAAATCTGGAATTTGTGGTTTGCATATCTTAAAAAGATACCTAGTCTTGGACTTAAACGGCTGAGTTGAGAGAAACCTCTCAGTTTTCTAAGAAAGTCACCCTTGTGGCTAAATCTGTACTTAAAAAATGTACACCATGCTTCCAGATGGATTTGGTGAAGTACTCTTAGAAGATGCTGTTCTGTAAGGAATCATGGAAAAGCAGAGTAGCAAGTTACTGTATTAAGACAGCCTGGAAGAGATATCCTGGAGTTTGCATGGAGATGTGGCTTTTGCAGTGTTGTACTTTTAATCTTTCATAAGATCTGGATGGTTCCAGTTTCAGCTGGACACCTGGAGTGAGACCAAATTCAGCTGAAACAGTCTTTTAACTTTTACCTCAGATCTTAAGCAAATGTGTCAGCCCTCCTGAGGTGAGAACTCGTGTTCCTGTGTGGGTGAGAAAGCCATGAATTTGAAGAGCTGTAGAGAGAGAGACTTACTAAAGTTGTAACAAATGTCAGGAGTAGGGACTCCCCCGGACAGCTTCTGAGACACCAGTTTGTTCTGCCCATATAAGCAACGTGTAGCTTCTTACTTCAGGACTCCTTCATTAGCACCAGCGACTCAAGGCACAAATTAGGTGATGAAGTTAAAGGGATTGATCCCACTTATTGTATATACAACATTTATTTATGTATAATTCCTGAAGAATAAATTGGGAAATTTGAGTGTTGGCTAAGATTCATGTTGAGAAAAGACACAGGTGCAGAGACCAGCCAGTGCAGAAGCAGTATTTTTGTGTTTCTGGGAGACTTTATTTAACTGCTTTGTTTATTTCTCAATTTTTCTTGCACTTTGGGGGAAAAATACAATTAAGTAGTCTTTTCTACAAGCTAGGTCCCTATACAGTTAGCATTGGAAAATTAGTATGTTTTCACAGGATTGAAAGGCAATGAATGGAGGTAAGAATTTGAGGCACTTCTGAGATAAGCATGGGAAAAGTGAAGTCAGCTAAGCAGAGTTATAGTGAAATTAAAATTTGAAAGTAAGTTGGCTAACTCCAAAGTTAACACCTTAGGAGTGAGTTAGCACATCTTTTTAGTTTTGATTGCATAGTTTTTAGAGGGAAGGTTTTCATGTTGGTAAATGTCAGCTGATCTTCTGTTTCTATGATCAGCATCTCTCAAATGCAGTTGTTTATTTCCCCATATTTTAGAGGAAATTAGGGATCATATTTTTCCCCAACACTTTCTGGTGCTCAAATACATACCTGTTATGGTATCCACTTTTCTGTGCAGTTCTACACCTTCCTTTTAAATTGTACTCTTCTATAAGAGGTAGCAAAATTTTTAAAATATTTTAATGCAAAATAAAGTGAGCTTTTTTGTTTGTTTGTTTGTTTGTTTTTTTACTTTTACATACTTTTCTGCCTTTAGGTTTTTATTACTATAGTAGATTCTAGTCCCCAAGGTACATATTTAAGAGAGATAAGACACCAAATTAGTGAGAGATGAGATAGCTACATCAATATCACGATCCTCCATCCAACAAAGTGTTAAGTTGTATTTCTGTTTTCAGTGATGAACAAATCACTGGAGTTACTCACAGGCTACTTTCAAGCACGTGGTTGCAGTTCTGGTACTAGGTAAAGATTCTCTGTTAATGTTCACCGTGAGAAATCTACCCCAAGCACATGCCAGTCTGTGTGGGTATGGTTTGTGGCCTGCCCTATCACCCGTCTTCAGCAAAGGTTGCTCCCTTGTACAGCTATTTATTTTTTAGACCCACCCTGGAACAGTTACTCTCTTTCTAAATCCGCCCTCAAACAGTTACTCACCTTATCCACGCCCCCAAAGTGACGACAGTGGAAAGTCCGAGAAGGCAGCAGCACAGAGCTTTCAAACCCTCACGAGGCAAGAAAAACATTTGCTTCTTTTCTATGTGTGGATTTTTTTTTTTATGATGTTAATGGTTTGTTGTATTTTGTTTAAGAAGAGGTATGAGCTTTATGGTGGGAGGAATATATTCACTGTGAACCACTGCAGTTAACAAATGACACAGCTTTGCTTCATTGTGTAACTAACCTTGGAAGCTGTTTTTTGTTCCATCTCAGACATTCCCGTAGAATAAAGCTGACTCCGTAATCTTCCCTAATTGACATTAAATGAATGGATTTCACAGTTGATGTGAAAACCATGAAATATTGTGAGTCATGTGGGTGGATCTAGTATTTCTGGTTTTTTTCGTGGCTCGAGCTGCAGATCATGGTGATTCAATTAGGTGTTGCTCATACTTGATTTATGTTTTTCTATCGGTAGGTCAGCTGACTCGGGGAAAATGTATGCACCATCCATGGGAAGAAGGGATTGTGCCACTGAGCATGGTTGTAGGCTGTTGTTTCATATAAATAGTATTTTCAGGACTACTGAGTACTTATAGGTGGCTTCTGGGTCTCACAGAACTGCAAGTGCTCAGCTATTTAGAAAGTAGGCCTTGTATGAACTAAATAGGGTTTGGAGTTGTAATAAGTTCCAGCCAGCTTGGCCCCAAATATTTGTCCACGTACCTCCAGGCCATGGTGAGAATGATGATTACAGCCTGATCTTGCAAGGTGCTGAGCACTCCAGTCCTCATCCAATAACTGACTTAGCCAGAACAGGTTTACTGGGAGGGGTTAAAAGGGCTGCTAACTTCATTAGCACCATTTGGTGCAATGTATTCTCAGTTAAATACACAGGCTTTGGGTCTGCTCCTTCCCACCTCACTTTTTCAGTCAGCATTGCAGATGTATTGTGCCCTTTGCTTTGTACCTGACAGTCATCCCAATGAATGCTGGCGCTCCTTGTGTATTTCAGATTTAGCGTGTTGCTTTGCTGGACTGTGACTGGAGTGTTCAGTTTGTCCTGCAGTACTGCATTCTAGATGAACTACTTATTTTTCTATTCCCTATTCTTGTATGTTTAGTAGAGTAATTTCTACTGATGATTCGTTAACTATTCTAGCAATCTGTTGCTGCCAAAGTGCTAGGGATACTTTCTGATATTTTTTTCCAGGAAAAATCTGTGTAAAATGTGAGAGCTCACTTGGTGTTTTTGTTAGGTATGATGCACTCACCGGGATTTGAGGGAAACCTAAATTTCAGCTTCCAGACTCTGATGAATGCAGACAGTCTCTACGTGGTATCTCATTACACTCTGCTGCTCAACCTAAAATTGGCTAACTCAGATTACTATAGGAAGAAGCCTGCCCAAGCCCCTGTGTTGCTGGTGAGTTGGGGAATATGGGAAAACTGTTTTTAAAAAATGAAAATTTATTTTGCTTCCTTTTACATAAACCAGCCCACACATAAAGCCTTCAGGCTTCTTGCTCAGTGGAGAAATAGTAATTGCGAATGAAGTGTTCTCCAAGCTGCTTATGAATCTTGCATGATAAGTGTCATGCATCTGAATTACACAGTTTCTCTGTGATTTGGGGGCAATGAATGCTGCTTACTGATTGTCATTAAAGTTGCAGTCATTTTGATGGTTATTTTCAGAATAGATTAGCATCACATGATAGAGCAAGTATTGTCTCTTGATAACATGCACAAACATGCCTTCATCTTGTAACTACTTTTGAGCCTAATGACAAATTTGTTGCTTAATACTCAATTTGTATTTCCATAGAAAGTGAAAAATAAGTAGGTCTTAGTAATGTGAAATTATTATTTTTGTTGCACCTGGAATTCCTCAGCTTATTGAGCTTTTTAAAAACTGTTTTGAAGGCTGCAAGAGTTATAAAACATGAATCTATGTTTTTCGACTTAGTTGCCTGAGAGACATTGTTTCAGAGTTTTCTGAAAAACAAAAGAAAATTGTAATATATGGAACCAAGAAAAAAATTGTCAAAATGTACCGTTATTGCTGAGCTTCCAATTTAAGAGAATGTATAATCTAGATCATCTCAGAAACAAGTAGAGTTTAACATCATCCTTAGCTCTGGTATGTTCTGCATCAGATCAGGTGCCGTCTGTGACTCAGAACATTCTCTGGGGGAATCACTGTGCACAACAGGCCTGAGAATGACCCAAGTATTCTTAGAGATCATTCTGATACATAACTGAGCACCTGTGGTGACTGTTTGGTGCAGATGGACCCAATTGCTGGACAGGCAGCATTAGGTGCCACAACATCTTTTTATTGGATTTGAGATCCTGCCTCATGGAAATAGTGAGAGATCAGTATGTCCCATTGTCACTGTGCAGGAACTGTCGTTATGATTTGCATCTTGCATTAACTGCAGTAGGAGAAGTGTGAGCTCCTTGTTCATGTCACTCTCCACTGCAGACACACATACAAAAGGACCTGGACAGGCTGGATTGATAGGCCATGGCCAGTTGTATGAGGTTCAATGAGGTAAAGTGCCAGATTCTACCCTTGGGTCACAACAATCCCATGTTGCGCTGTAGGCTGGGGCAGAGTGGCTGGAAAGCTGTCTGGGGGAAAAGGACCTGGGAATGCTGACCTGTCAGCACATGAGCCAGCTGTGCCCAGGTGACCAAGAAGGCCAGTCACATCCTGGCCTGGATCAGGAATGGTATGGGAAGCAGGACCAGGGGAGTGATAGTCCCCCTGCACTGGTGAGGTCACACCTCAAATCCTGTATTCAGTTTTGGGCCCCTCACCACAAGAAGGACATTGAGGTGCTGAAGTGAATCCAGAGCAGGGCGATGGAGCTGGTGAAGCATCTAGAGAGTGAGTCATATGAGGAGTAGCTGGGAGACCTGGGGTTGTTTAGCCTGGAGAGAAGGAGGCTCAGGGGAGACCTTATCACTGTCTGCAACTCCTTTGAAAGGAAGTTGTAGTGAGGCAGGGGTCAGCCTCTTCTCCCAAGTAACAAGTGACAACAGGAAATGGTCTCAAGTTGTGCCAGTGAAGGTTTAGACTAGATACTAGGAAATTTCTTTTCATGGAAAGGGTTGCAAGGCATTGGAACAGACTGTCCATGGAAGTGTTCAAAAAATGTGGGCATGGCACTTGAGGACATGGTTTAATGGTGAACATGGTGGTGGTGTTGGGATGACAGTTGAACTTGATGATCTTGAAGATATTTTCCAACCTTAACAATTCTGATTGCAATTCTCAGTTAATTCATATCTTTGCATAACTTAATTTCTATTCCTGCTGTCCCTTACTCAGAAGTAGATCTAGGGCTGAGGTTCATGCTGTAGGGCTTATTGTTGTCTTACATCTGGCTTTTATGGTTCTCTGCAGAAGGAGTTCATGAAGCAAATCCAGTCCAGTGGAGTGTTGATGGTATTTTCCCAGGCCTGGGTTGAAGAACTGTACCACCAGGTACTAGAAAGGAACATGCTAGGGGAAGCTGGATACTGGGGAAGCCCTGAGGAGCACAGCCTTCCACTTATCAGCATGCTGACTGGTCAGTACTCTATTATGGTGGCAAGGCTAACTTCCAGACGTGTAAAACAAGCTACAGTGACACACTGCTTCATTGTGTTACATACAGAACATCATGTCATCATGCAATATGTGGTGTTTCATGAAATTATCAGCAGAGAAGGAGCCAGGCTTAGCTCTGGCAGGTACTTAAGTGTTGGTTTTGGATCATCAGAGTGAATTTGAAGCATGGGTTTAATAAACATCAAACCTGTCCCTGGGAGATGGGGAGAGTAGTTTTGTTCACTGAACCAAAACACATCTTAATTCTGTCAGCTTTTGTTCTGGTAGACTTGGTGCTTGTTAATGATAAGGAGTAAGGCTGCTGTTTTCTTGTTGCCATAGCAAAGCCGTATCAGTGTGCCTGTGGTGCAGTACAAATATAAATAGTGGCATCTGATCCTGAAAGCCTTCCACAGATTGGACTCCCCTTGGTTCAGATTTGTGCTATGCCAGGGATATGCCAAATGGCACTAGAGAGAAGATGAAAACCTGGAGCACAAATGCTTAAAAACAATCCTTAGCTTCATTTGAGGGGAAGAAATCAAATTGTATCAGCTGAAAGACAGCAGGAAGGCTATGATACTGTATTGATATAAAATGCACTGTCTGCTTTAATGTGTATGTAATTAAAACAGTGTATGCAGGCAGAACACTGGCTTCAGCTGAGTTGTTAAACAGTGATCAAAGAGCACTGCTCTGAAAGTTTTTTGCGATTGTACTGAGGTCAATGTTACTTTAGCTATTGAGATAGGAAGATGAAAGAAACATTTTGAAAAAAAGACCAATAGCCAGAAGTATGTAGAGAAGGAGCTGATAGAAAGGAAATCAACCTGATGTCCCTAACATTAAACTCTCTGCAAGAAACTGGTCTTTTGTTGTGTTGGAGAAAGGGTTGTATTTCTTTTGTTGAGATTGAACCTACACAGGTCAACTGAAAATCCCATTTAGGACATAGGATCCCAGTGCACCTTGAGGACTCAGACTGAGGTCTGGGAACACCTAGATACACCTAGGATTTAGCAAGATTTGAAATGTTATACTAAGAAATGCAGAGATTTTAGTGTGTGGTAAGTTCTGAAGAAATACCATGGAATCTTTGCTGGAAGTTCTGTTCACTGTGTAACTTGGAGGAGGGCAGCTTTTGAGAGTGGGATATTTCCCCTTTTCAGCAAAACATTGCTTTTGCTGGGAAAAGCATAAGATGCCACAGTTCATGTTTGTACCAAGGCTTCAGAAAGCTGTCAGAAAGAGTAATTAAAAAGCATACCTGAGAAGTCAGGAGTGCTAGTACTTAGTTGAACAAAGAGCCAGTAAGAAGAGATGCTTTCCTTGTACCATGTGTGTGTCAAATAGTAATCTGATGTTTTTTCATGTTCTGGCAGACATCGATGGCTTGGGAAGCAGTGCAATTGGTGGCCAATTGATGGCATCTGCTTCAGCTCAATCTCCTCTTTCCCAAAACCGGAAGACAGATGATTCTCTTGTTGCAGGTATTAAGACTGTATTATAAGTGCAAGTGTGTCTGCCAGCAGTGGGATGTTATGTACCAAAAGCATACTCACATAAATTGTGTAAAATAAAAATTTAAAAAGAAAGTATGTCAGTACATCCTACGTGTGAATTGGTAGTTCAGCGTGCAAAATACAAATGTGACTTGGCTTTTTACCACTGATGATAAAGCTGCAGTTGTGTAATTTTGTAGTAGTAGTAGTAGTAATGTTTTTCCCACTCTAGGAATTGCTTTTGCCCGATACCTTCTAATTGGCTGTTGGAAGAACTTGATTGACACTTTGTCCACACCACTGACTGGCCGCATGGCAGGCAGCTCCAAGGGGCTGGCCTTCATCTTGGGAGCAGAAGGAGCCAAAGAGCAGAACCAAAAGGAGAAGGACTCCATCTGCGTGAGCCTGGATGGACTAAGGAGGGCAGCCCGGCTGAGCTGTGCTCTAGGTACTGCTGTATGGGGGAGGTCATGGCAGACTCATAAAATAGGATGATAACTTTCCTTGAAGGAATTTGGGAGAAAGAAATGCAGCATCCTGTTCCAGTGTTACATAGGAACATGGATTGTGGGAATCCACTGAGGGTGCCCTACAGCATAAACATATCCAGGGAATTTTCTTTGGCACTACTTCTTGTTGAGATTGTGTGAGACTGGGGAGGAAATGCTGGCCAAACAGTAATAGTGTTGTTGCTTTACAGGAGTTGCTGCGAACTGTGCATCTGCTCTTGCCCAAATGTCTGCTGCTTCCTGCGTTCAAGAAGAGAAAGAGGAAAAAGAAATCCAAGAACCCAGTGATGCTATAGCTCAAGGTAAGTCTGATTAAATTACCTGCCTCATATTGCCTGCAAAGCTGCAGCTGGAAAGCACTTTGCCACACATGGTGGCATTCCCCTCTGTTGCTGTGCACCACTCACATGTAGGCACATGGGATGTGTGACTTCCGTACATGTCCTGCTCTCCTAGGTTCTTAACATTATGTCCCACTAATTATATGGAACTGAACTCAGTGGAACAACAGATAAACCAACAGCATTTTTTAATGTGTGCTTTTTAAGCCTTGTGTGTAGAATCAGAGGGCATTGGACAACAGCTTATATGAGGGGTTTTTTGTGTTGTGTGGTACTATAATCTGAGTTCGCATCCCTCTCCCTGTCTTGTTTATACATACTTGGTTATATTAAGTAGTCATCATCAGATATTAAAAATTGTTTCTGAATCATGTTGAATTAAAATGGAATAAAAAGATATCTTCATAGCTTATAAAAAGTTCAGTGTCTCCATACCACCATTTCAAACCCAGTGGAACTCAATAAAGTCAATTGTTGTCTCCAATGACTGTTTGGAAAAGAACATCAAATTTGTCTGATTGCATCTGATTTCTAATGGCAAGAAGCCCATAACAAAACACAGTGTTACACAGATGACCCTGCTTGGAACTTAAATTTGGTGTCTTGGTAGAGAAAACAAAACTGAGAAAGCCTGAGCTTAAAAAAACTTTTGACCGCTCTGCTGGACATGACTGAAGTGAGTTGGCCAGGCCATGCTGAAACAAAGAGGAGGCAGTAGCAGTGGCCAGAGGCCAACAGATCTGTTCTGTGATAGTTTGCAAAGCTTCAAAATGTGTTTCCATTCCAATGCAGCATGAAAACTAAGCTTTTCATGTATTCTCAGGGAAAAATAAATAGGTCCACATGGTTGTAGTTCAGATCAAGATTAGTTTTGCTTTGACAAGAGTATCCATTAATAAAAGCTCTCTGGTGAAACTTCTTGTATGGAAATAGATGTGAAATCCAAAATTTTTTTTTCCGTAGAAAAGGAGATTTTGGTAAAAATAAATAAAAAGCCAGCCAGCTATCTCTGAAGAGAAGCATGTAATGTCACTGACAAACTGCAACTGTTCTGTGAGCAACAAGATGTGAATTTGGGGGTGGAGGGTGTCAATCTAGCACTGATTTTTTTTCTTGTATATAGCATCAGTCAAAAAGGATTTTAAAGCTGCCTCAGGTTTATTAGAAAGAAACAGGTTTCTCTGACTTGTTTTTCCTCTAAAATTCGTGTTCTTTTCTAGATTTCAGACTGTAATCCTTTGCCATCACCCTGTATTCAAACCAGTGTTTGCTTAAAAGCTGGAGAAGCTAATTTTATTTTACTTTTTTTCATGCTGCAGTGAAACACAAAGTGGAGCAGAAACTGGAGCAGATGGGGAAAGTGCAGGGAGTCTGCCTGCACACTGCTCATGTTTTGTGTATGGATGCAGTCCTTAATGTGGGTCTGGAGATGGGAAGCCATAATCAGGACTGTTGGCCTCATGTGTTCAGGTACTCACCAGCTTTTCCAAAATACACAGAATTTATACCATGTTACCTGAAACTAATGGACTGAGAAAAAGGGCTTTGCAGACTGTGTGAATGTTCTGTATAAACAATGCCAGAGTGAATTAACTGCTGGCATCTGTAAGAGAAAAGACAGTGCTGTTTTCCACCACTATTCAGAGATAAAATCAATGCTTAAAAACTTCAAAGATAGCAGAAGACTATGGCAGACCCAGGAACCTAAACAGGCTTTTCTGGCACCTCCACCAAACTATTTGCTGTCTAGGTTACATGGGAGGCCAAAGAATGAAAGAAGAAAGGTTGTCTATGTGTAGTCTGAGAGTTAGAGATCATCTGTTTATGATTTGAGGAAAATGTCCTGTGATTAGTGCAGGGAGGAGTTGTTGTTTTGGGGGATTTATTCAATTTTTGCTTCTTCTGTGTCTTCTCAGGGTGTGTGAGTACATCAGCACACTGGAGCACACCCACTTCAGTGATGGTGCTGCCCAGCCCTCCCTCACCATCACCCAGTCACAGCAGGCACCTGGAGGGCTGCACCCAGACTCTGAGCCTGGGGAGGCTCCTCAGGCACTGACCCCCGAGCAGGAGACCACCCTCAGCAGCCATCCTGTCATTCAGCCAGTTTCTATCCAGGATCTTATCAAGGACAACAGTAAGGGCAGAGCTTTTGACTTCCGTGGAGGCAGTCTGCTGTGTGGGACCAGTGCTGCCAAGGCTGTTCTCACACTCTCCACACAGGCTGACAGGTAAAAGCAGTGCTGTCAGGAATCAGAACCCTTGTTCCCAAACCAGGACCAAAATGGCCCTTTTTGTGCTGCAGTGGGTCTAATCTGTGTTTGTTGCAGCTACATGTTTCAGTTGAATTTCACAAGAGATCTGTATGTTTGTCACAACCAGCAGTTTCTAAAGACCTGGGTTTTTTTCATCTCTGCAGTACCTGCCGTGCAAGTACTGAGCTGAGCATGTCTGTGCACAACAGTGAATATGTCAGGCAAATCAAATGCATCTTGAGAGTGGTGGGTTTATTTCTTGCATGTAAATTATTCTGCTGTATTCAGTAAAGCAGACAAAATAAGTGGGTGTCTTGTCTTGACAGGAAGGGACTGACTGACAAGACCAGTGTCAGTTAGAAAGCAGCTGCTTCTGTCAGGGCTGCATGGACAGTTTGTCAGGTTTCCCCAGTGTGTCTAGGGGAGGAAGGGCCACTAAGCATGGTCACAGAATGTCTACGTCCTTTCATCATGGTCTGCCAACTGATACTATTTCTGCAGTCCAGGCTACAGTTGAAAATTTCCTGGGTTTGCATGCTTGCAGTTAATTTTTTTCTCCAGCTGACATTTTTCATTTTGATCTCTGCCCATAAGAAGGTGTGATGTGTAAATTCAGAGCCAAAAGTAATGCATAAACTGCTTGTAGAAATTTGATTCTGGGTGTAAAAATACCCTTTTTAAGGAAGCTTACAATACAGCTTGGTTCTGAGAATTAGAGGATAGCAATACTGTAATTTTAATGATGCTGATTTGATTTCTACCCTTTTACTTAAGTGCAAATGTTTATTAAGACTCAAGCCCTGGTTTCTTAGGACTATAGAAAGTTTTTCATGAAAAGCAATGTCAGAAAATCATATTTTTGTCAATTTTTGGCTGCGCCATGTGAAATTACAGTGTAATTTCTGTGAAACCCCCCCTCCAGTGTAACCACACTTACTGCTTTGTGTACGGATTTTAACTGTTAAATCTTGAGAGCTCATTGAAGTGGAAAATAACAACTCTTGCTTGTATTTGTCATAGTTTAACCAAAACATAGCTCCATACTAGCCACTGTTAGGAAAATAAACTCTAGCTCAGACAGAACCAGCACAATATTCCAAACTAGCAATTCAGGTACAGTAACTTTAGGTCTAGGATTTTAATTAATTTCTTTTTCAAGTTAGGGACCATAACTTGATGGAGCAAACTGGTGTAACTCTAAAGTCAGTGAATGATCTGTTTTGTGAAGACTGGACATGTTCCAAGTGGTTTTTTGATTACTGGTTCATGAGCGGCTTATAGCATTGAGATACTTTGAAAAAGTGAGGTTTTGTTTTAGTGCCGTAGTTGAATCTAGAAAGGGTTCTGGCTGATCCTACAGCAACCTACTTTCCACCCTCCAATTAATAAAGCTTCTGGATCAAAATCTTGCTGTAGTGTGGTATAAATGAAAAAGCCTTCAATAACCCAGTGTGTCACCAAAGGCAACGTATAGAAGCCACATACAGATAAGAGTTTTCCTCTTACATACACATTTCAGTCTGCATCTAATGAAATTTTCAGTTAGATTCTGTTCTTTACTTACAGGCTCTTTGAAGATGCTGCTGACAAGTTAAACTTGACGGCATTGGCAGGCTTCCTTTACCAACTCAAGAAGGCTTCTCAGGCCCAGCTTTTCCATTCAGTCACAGATACAATTGATTACTCTTTAGCAATGCCAGGTAAATGACCTGAAGATCCCTTACAGCATGTTTAATATACTACTATAGTGCTTACAGGACTTAATTTGTGTTCTTAGAGCTTTAATTTTTTCCAATTGAAATGACAAGGTATAAATAAAACACAGTATGTAGCCTAGTAAGATCTTTCTGTAGGAACAATTCAGTCTTTAGAGAAGATTGAGCACTTTATTTGGACAGGGACCACATCCACACCTGCTGTGAAACACTTCAGAGGACATTCGTTTCGTTCTTGGACTTTGGGGGTGTTAATTGTCCACAGATATGTAATCACAGCTCTATTTTTGAACACAGTCCAGTATGGAAACTTGGGTGAGTGTAGACCTAAGACAGTGGATTTAAGTTAGACATTTGACAGCGGGATAACCTCAGAAGTGTTCAGAAAATGGGTAATAAAGAATAGCACACAAATGAAAAATGTTAAATAAAGCAGTGGGATTTGTCCTGCTTGCTGTTCCCCAACAGACTAGACCATGTACCTCACAGTATAAAGCCTGTAAATTGTTGTTTCCATCACTGTCTCAAATAGAGCAGAAGCATTGTACACAAAGGAAGATACTTCACTTAAATTCGTATGTAGCCTGTGGAAGTTACATTAGTCATACAGTCATACAGGGTTTGTTCTGTCCTGTGGTAGATACGGATTTTATCTGTGTCTCCAGTTTAATTGTTTTCCCCTCTTCCTGAAGTGCTACTTGTCGTTTTCTCAAAATGACACTTCAAGTTGTTAGTTTTTTTTGCTCTTGCTTGTCTTCAGACCTCAACATTCATAACCTGAGTTTTAATAGATAGCTATCCTCTTATCATATATGTAGTAGTCATTCAACAGTAGTTAGTAGTAATACCGAAACTAAAATTAGGATAGAGCAATTTAGTGCTATTTTTTTATTTTAAAAGTGATATGCACCCTGATTACATCTTTAGTTAGAGATAAAAGCACTGGTATATTTTAAATGAGAGGATGAAGTGTCTTTGCAAGTGTTGTAAGAGCAATGGAAGATGAATCCCTTTCAACAGGAAATAACAAGTATTAGGTACTGGGGAGCAGAAAAGCATTTTCTCACATTCTGTTCTTTGTATCCTTTGCTTAGTAAGAAATACAATATTAAATAACCAAACTAAATATTAAATAACCAAACTAAATAATTTGCAGTTTTTATTCTTTCCTGTAGATGTCACCAAAGCATTTTGTAACTACAATTTTGGGTCTTAATAGCAATTATGTAACTCCTTGCTTAACTTTCCAGCACTATTTTTCCAAGCGTTTGTCTTTAATATGTTTGCAAAAAAAGTGATCACTTACATCAAAACAAAGTAAGTTGTTCTTAAAACTTGAGCCCATCTCCTGTTCTTTTACCTACACAGGTTGTGTTCTACATTGATTTTTTTTTTCCTTTCTCACCCCCCTCTAAACTTCCTCACTGACTTAATATTAATAAATAATTTCTAATTCCAAATCAGACATTTAGGGATGGAGGAGTAGCTGATGCTTAGCTTTTGTTTATTCTTATACTGTCTTGTAGGTGAAGTAAAATCTACCCAGGACAGGAGAAGTGCACTTCACTTGTTCCGGCTGGGTGATGCCATGCTCAGAATTGTAAGGAGTAAATCCCGCCCACTGCTCCACCTCATGCGCTGCTGGAGCCTGGTGGCACCTCACCTTGTAGAGGTAGGAATGGGGGACAAAAACGGGAATGTGTGCAAGAGATGGCAAAGCTGAAAAAGGTGGAGAAGGCTTGATAGCTCTGAAAGTTTATATCAACCTTCAGTGTTGTCAAATCTGCTGAGTCACACTGTGTCACACACTGTTACCACCACCAAGGAGTGTGCTTTTAAGTAGTTGAAATGGGCAGGCCCAGGGACAGGGAATTGGACTTTTGCAATATGATGCAAAATTTGTGTAGTGAAAAAACTGAAACCACCCCAAGAGACGGTAATTAACTCCTTCATCTACCTGTTTTCCTGGTCAAAGTCTCCATCTTGCAATTCTTCCCATAAAAGGATGCAGGCTTTCTTTTCCCACATAAAGCTGGCTCATCTTTTGAAGGAAAAACAGCCCCACAGTCAAAACAAAAGACAACATTTCACATGAATTCTGTGGGTTTTAATATTTAATTTATTTATTTATAGGTCTGTGGTTTTTTAATTGTCAGCAAACTTTCATGCATCTGTGGACCTCCAAGCAGCTCAGAGTCTCTCATCTGTTCCCAAGGCAATACTCCCGGTTTTCATTGCAACTGGGTCTCTAGTTCTGTCAGTGATGAAGCTGCTTTTAAGGTTCAGCAATATGTCATGCTTGCCTCCCTTAAAAGCATCTGATTAACAGAAGAGTTTTTGCTTGAACACACGCTAATACTTCTCCTTTCCCTGCAGGCTGCCTGTCACAAGGAGAGACATGTGTCTCGGAAGGCTGTCTCCTTCATCCACGATATCCTCACCGAAGTGCTGATGGACTGGAACGAGCCTTCTCACTTTCACTTCAACGAGGCGCTTTTCCGCCCCTTTGAGCGCATCATGCAGCTGGAGCTGTGTGATGAGGATGTCCAAGACCAGGCAAGTCAGCTCTGATCAAGGTGTCTGTATCTGGCCTACCATGCCCAGAAGAATGACTTCCAGAGTGCACTTGGTCCACCTGAGAGTGTTTCCCAGATTCCCTTCAAATGCTGCCCCGTAATCATCTTCAAGAAATTGGGAGCACTGTGCCTATCTAATCCAGCATTGTGGCAGAACACAGAGACAGTAGACCTGTCTTTAAAGCAATTAAATAAAGATTTTCTAGTATCTAAAAAAAATTAAATAATAAATTAGTCTAGGCTGGAATAATGAATCTAGAAATGTGTTTAAAGACATTCTCTTTCATTCTGAAGATCCATCTGTATATCAGTTCTGGTTTTTGGTTTTGCTCTTTTAACCCCTCCTACACTGGCTGCAGGTGGTCACCTCTATAGGAGAGTTGGTGGAAATGTGTTCTGCCCAGATCCAGTCGGGATGGAGACCCCTCTTCAGTGCCCTGGAAACAGTGCACAGCAGCAGCAAGTCAGAGGTTAAAGAGTACCTTGTAGGAGAATACTCTCTGGGTAAGGACTTACTGCACTGACTGTTTTGTATGTGCTTTCGATTGCCTGGGGGACACAGTAACTCAATATATTTAAATACCCAAACTCAACAGTGGCAGTGGAATACTCCATAACTGTACTGAAGTATCTGACTTACTAGTTGGGGTGGGAGGGAAAGCAGAGGTATTGTTCTGACTTTTTATCCTCTGCATTCTGACAGATGAGTAGAATGAGAAAGAAATGCTTCAAACCTACTTGAATAATTTTGAGCAAGACAATAGTGCAGGGGTAGTGAGCTTGGCTGAGCAGTTGTATCTGTCCTGCTGGAGAAAGGACTGTATACAGCCAGCATGTCTCTTTTGGACTCTCTTCCTTATGGTGTGAAACCTACTGCTCTGATACATCGGGGTAACTTAGTGTGTTAGTCCATGCAAGTGCTTGTCCGTGCACTTAATCACAAGGCCTTCAGATTGCTAGTGCTATTACAGACCACGTTTGCTGTGAGAATGAGCATCCCTCCTGGAGATGTTTGCTTGTATGGAAATAGGTTAATATGGGAAAATCAATTTTTTCTGTTCTTCTACCCCATTAGAAGGTATTTATAAATGTTCCAAGTCACGTGTAAGGGATGTGATTTTCCTCTTCAGTTTTGTCATTGATATCTGTTATGATTGATGGCTGAATGCAGGTGTACACAGCTTTTGAAGACTGACAATCTACTTAGGAAAAGCAAAGCTGTTTTGTTACTGAATAGCCTGAATAGTTTTCTGCATGATTGATGTAATCTTGGCAGTTATCAAAAACTAAACCAGAAACTACACAGAAACCTTCACCAAACAGAAGTATAAGCTACTGAGCTGAGATCAAGAGCTCAAACCTGCTCTTCCTATTTGAGCAGGTATAAACTGGTGTTTGTCATAGACTGGGCAAAGGAGGGAGTCTCTATCACTTCCTTTGAATGGCTACATGAGTTGCCTCAAGAGCAAGACAAGGTTTTACTTTTAAGATTTCTGTGTCTGCCCAGAATAAAAAGGATTCTACAGATGCAGTTGAATTGTTGAAAAACGGTTGGATAATTATTTTTGTGGGGGATGGGGAAGAGTTCTCATCTTGTTATTTCCACAGGGAAACGCCAGGCTCCAGTGTTTGATGTCTTTGAAGCATTTCTAAACACAGACAACATCCAGGTCTTTGCCAATGCTGCCACCAGTTATATTATGTGCCTTATGAAGTTTGTCAAAGGACTGGGTAAATATTTTTCTTTTCTATTAAGTCATGATGTGTCAAACTTGATCCTGCAGAAGAGGATAATTCAGTTATGTAATACATAGCATGATAGGAAAGAGAGAGGCAATGAAGACCTTGAGTCCAGAATGCTTCAAAAAAATAAAATAAAATCAAGGCCAAGAGATTATTTCTGTAATTTTAATTTTTAATGCTATCAGTTCTTCAGGTTTTTATAGTGGCAAAGATGCGTCCCACTATTAAGTGTCTGCTTCTTAATTTGATCTTAATTTGCATCAGGACTTGCTTTTCTTCATTTAAATAATGAAATAAGAAAAAATTCAGACCTAGAATATCGCAGAAATGGCCTGGCATTGTGCTTGGATTGTTTGCAACAGAACAGGGCATGTTTTACACTGCGGGCAGTGGAGACCAGGCATAGTGAGTCAGGGTGACCCCGCAATGATTGTTGTGCTTCACCAACCTCCAGAACAAAGGCAAGTGGTGCTGGGTCATTCTGCCCCGGTGCTGGTGATCCATGGCTTGCCTTGATCATTAGAATTTGACACTTTTCATCCAACTGTGATAATGTTGGGGTTTTTTTTGTGTATATAAATTACAGAACTTCTAAGGAATGGTAAAATGGGGCTTTTGCCTTCTGTATGCATATTAATTCATGGAGGCTTCTAGGTCTGTAAGCAACTCGTTTTGATTTAAATGAAGCACCTAACTGCAGCATATCTAGTCTTTAATGTTATTCTTGTCTCATTAAGCTATTTCACCATTGATTTCAATAATGGGGGCATAATTCAGCTTGTGATGTAATTGCGATTGTAATTATTCCTACAAAACAGAAATAAACTTGCGTGTCCCAGTAGAGGGAACTCCTGTTTCTTCTGGAAAGTTTAAAAGCCTGTCTTACATTTCTTTAGGTCTCTTAGTTTATGAGATAATTTTGACCCTTTTGTGGTCACATATCAAAAAGTAAGATTTTTTATTAAAGGTAATAGGACTATGGGATATGCCAGCAAATACAGTGCCATACTATGTGCATTTTATTGTAAAACTAAAGGATTCAAACTTCACTGGGTGACTTGGCTGATCTCAATAGCAGACAAAACTTCAAAATACATTATGGAGGGAATAGTTAAGAGCATAGAAAAAGCAAATAAATATAGTTAAAGGAGAACAAATTAGGATTTAATAAAAGGATTTAATATTTATCTTGTGCTTTTTATGAGAGGAATAGCTTTTAAGGCAAGAAAATGTTAATGTGTATAGGCACTTAGTAAAGCCTCAGATTTGGCACCGAATGGGAAGTATTTGGCTAAACTGGAAAAAATGGTTATGAGCCGAGTATTCTAAGGTGGGCAAAATATTGGCTGAGAGGGGAGCCAGGCAGAATGGCAGACAGGGAAAATGGTGGAGTGAATGGAGTTATCCAGAGAGGAGCTCTGCAGCAGTGTGCTCTGCTTATTGAATTCACTTAGTGAAGCTGGCCTGAATGGAGGAGTCTGCTGATGTAAGTTGGTGATATCAGCAATAGTGAGGCACTAGAGCCTGAGGACATGTCATACAGTGGAAACTGCAAGACCTTGACACCTGCATTAGACAGCAGAAGGAAGTATAGTAGCACAAAATATAAAAAGGTGTATTTAAGCAGTAAATCAACTAAAAGGAAGAACTTCTGGAAGAAGATTTTTCCAGGGCACTGGGGTGCAAATGAATAGAATAAAATGAGTATAGCAATGGAGCAAAGGGTGAATATGAGCAAGTAATTCCTACGCATGTGGAAGAAAGTGGAGTGGAGTCAATATGACAGATAATATAATGTATGATTTATAAGAACTCCCAAAAGGTCTACTAAAGAGGGATTAAACAGGCATATGTTTATTAAAACATTTATTCATAGAAAAGGTCATGTACAAACTGTGACCAGTATTACTTATTGTTTGTGTGGAGGTCATCTGGTTGTCATCTAAGAAGTTCAAACAAAGTATGTTTTCTGAATTCTATTCAGACATTAGGGCATAACTGAATGAGAAAACTAATGCTCTGTTTGTTTCTGTTCTTGTGTCCTTCCCAATGCTGCCTTTCCTGTGGCCAGGGGAAGTAGAATGTAAGGAAATGGGTGACTGTGTGCCAGGATCAGGATCTGCATCTACAGACTTGTGCCTTCCTGCACTTGATTACCTCAGGAGATGTTCTCAGGTATGATGAACAATCTGCTACAGGCACTAATCTGGCCTAGGAAACATTTCTAACCTGAAGGCCTTGCATCAGTCATTGTTAGATGGTTTGCATCAACGGAGTCTACAGCGATGGTAATACCCTGCACTGCCAAATGGACAGTAGCAATCTGAGGGAATATCATACCTTCTAGGCCGGTTAGCAGTGGTAAAACTGAGGATATTAAAGCACTCAGACCCAGGGAGCATGTGGGAAAATGTGATTGATCAAAACCTAGTAGTAACATTATTCAAAGCTAAATTCATTCTTATTTAAACAGTTACTGTAAACAGCATTGGAAATGAAAGACCAAAAAAGAACAAAACAACAACTTGAGAATTCTCAAATCTTAAGAACAACAGGTTATACCCTCTGAAATGCAGAAGCACTTTATCTGTATCATCAAAACATGAAGCTCAGGGCAAATCTTTCACAATTAGAATGCTGACATGTTTCCTGTAATTTCCTTGCACACAGCACATATTATCCAGGGTTATCTGGACAATTTTTGTCTGATTTTATAATTATGTTTGTATTTCTATAGTACCTACAGGTCTTTTTGTTGGACTCGGGCCATGTTTTTTCTGGATACAATATAAATGCACAACAAAGAGCATTACCATCACTGAAAGAACTTAATATCTAAATTCATAGATAATAGGTGAATTCAGTACACAGACTGAGAAAAGAAGGGAAGAATAAGGCAGCTCAGAATTAAAAACAGCAGACATATCAAACTTTGCTTGCTATCCTTTTCATCTAAAAAAATTAGTGAATATGTATATATATATCTAATGTATGTTCTGTTTATACACTATTTGCACCACATTGCTATTCCTCATCCTTACAAACCTCAGTCCACAGTGAGGGGAGAAGTATTTTCTCCTCTTTACAAGAAGCAGCCATTTATAGCTTTTAACTTGCCAGTAAAAGAACAGGAATGACTAAAAAAATCCTGTCTGTATATTGCAAATACACTATGTACTTACAAAGACCTAATAAAATGCTTTTAGTGTCCCTGCTATAGCACAATTCTGCAGTTTGTATTTGTTGTGTAATGGACAATCCAGGCAATGAAGCTCTGAAGTAAATCTGTACTTATCAGTATTTACATAGCCCTTCAGAACTTCAAATTATTCTGTGTACAGTTAATGGAGCTTCATAGGTTGTAGATGCAATCGCTGAGTTGTAACATTTGCCCTTCACTAAAGAGAAGAAAGCACACACCCATCTCAGAAATGTGGTATTTAAATTGCTGCTCTTCCTCTCTTTTATTCCCAAGCCTTTACTTCTCAGTGAACTGAAGACTTCTGGCCTCTGATTGTGTTTTCATAGCTTTTATTTTATTTTATGTACCTGTGTTGTGTGTGATGGCTTTTACAAACATTCGCATAGACATTTATCTTCTCTTTTTTTCTCTCTCTCCTCTCCCCAACCCTCCCCAAGTTATTAGCCAAAATCTATAAAATGCCCTTGAAACCCATCTTCCTCAGTGGCCGGCTGGTTAACTTGCCCCGAAGAGCGCAGGAACAGTCAGCCAGCAGTGAGGATGGGATTGAGTGCATCCTCTCTGACTTTGATGATGACACTGGTAAGTGCATTGAAAGCTGTAAATGCAGAATTAATCAATTTTTTTTTTCTGCATGTTGCTGTAAATCTTGCTAAATACAGAAAGAAAAGAGGGGGCAAGACTTAATAGTTGGTTGTCTCCTTGATGTCTGTATGCATGCACGTGAACACACAGAGCTTGGAAGTTCAGGTCATGTCACCTTCTTTATATAAAAAAAAACCAGTTCATATATAAGAAAAAGACAACCCCTCTCCTAGGGCAAAATAACAAAATTTTGCTTAACAATTATTTTTGTTATCCTGATAGTCATAATACAACCGTTGTGTATTTCTGAGAGCTAATACAAAAATACTTTCTAGCCCTCAGCTGAAGTAAAGGAGCAAAAACTTTTTCGGGTTGGTATTGGCAGGCCTGCCTTTAACAGAAAAAAAATCAGTATTGAGTTACAGTCTATAAAGAATAATTGTTTAAATGTTTCAGAACTTATGTCCTGTGGTCTGTTGAAATAAACAGTGAGTTTCTGAAGTCCATAAAAAGCACTGTGACCTCCAGAAAAAACAAACAGCATTTGTCTCCTGATTATTTGTGTGGTTTATATGGGTTGTGGGTTAATCAGGTGTTGGATGAACTAGATGTGTGCAGAGCCAAGCGGTGGAGGAATGCAGCCTTACGGCTTCTGGGCTCAGGAGATCTTCACAGCAGTACAGTCACTTTTGAATATCTGAATACTGAGCTGTTGCAACCAGCCTGCCTCTGTGAAGAGTCAGCTCCAACCTGGCAGAAGGCAGGCTGACTCCAATCCATTTCATTCGTGTGCCTCACCAGACTAGCCATTGGTACCTACTATTATCTAGACTCTTCCACCACAGGGATTGTCCTGTTCTACTGATACCCTGGAGAAAGAAAAGCTGTTCTCTGAAAACAGAATATCACAAGTTCTAGTTTTTGACAAAACAACTTTTTACTTTCTTCTTTCTGTGTTTGGGTTTGGTTTTGTTTTGGTTTTTTTTTTACTCTTTGAGAATTTTAGGATGTTCACCTGGAATGTGGGAGACCCAAGCCAATGAAGCCTCTGTTTTGAGTCAGGCTTGGAACTTGACCTAGGATCTCCCCACCTCAGTTCCTTACTGTTCTGAAGTGACTCTGCCTGTCACTGTCTTGTTGTGAATTTGCTGCAGGGTGGCATTTCTAGAAACCTTCTTTTGGTTCTTGTCAGGGCTAAGCACTGAAAGTGTCACCCAGTTTGTTATTTACATGTCAGTGGTGTTAGAACACTGCTAGGCAAACTGACTTTACAAAGACACAAGGCAGTGCTTCACCTGGCAACTCTAGTGACCTCTTAACATCTAAAGATGATGTGAGGCAGCCTGATGATACCTCATGAAACATTTTTGCTCTTCAGTTCTGGGTACTAAATAGACCCAGTTAAATTATGGCTGGTCACCTCAGGAGCCTTACTTAAAAGCTTAACCTGAATGAGTACAATGTATTTGTGGCAGCATTTGCAATGGTAATGAGATGGTTTTTTATTTATATATTTTTTTTTGTGGGATGTTTTACACAAAGTTAAAGAGACTGGGCTAGTGGGAATGGTAAAGTAAGACGAGAACAAGGTGTATGTGGATGAGGAAGGATTGGAAAAAACACAAACTTGATAAAAAGGGAGGAAAAGGAGACTATGATTTCAAAAATTGCTATTGCCCACAACCATTACACAGCAACAGTGAACATGCAAAAACCATGATCTTTAAGTTAATCAATTTATTAATTTCCATCAGTTTCTGAGGGCAGGTTTCACCTGTGGTCAATGCAGTATCTTACTTATGGTTTTTAATCTTTCTTTACTTGTAGGCCTTATCAATGTCTGGATTATTCTGCTGGAAGAATTAACAACTGCCATATCCAACTGTCCTCGTCAGCACCAGCCTCCTACTTTAGATCTGCTCTTTGAGTTGCTGAGGGACGTTGCCAAGACACCTGGTAATGAAAGGGCTTGATAAGATGAGAGCTAGTAGAGTCCTGACTCAAACCTTTTAAAATCCTAAACCATTTCTGTGAAGTGTGTTACTTGTGTTAAAGCTACACAGAGACATTCTCTAGTAGAAAGGGGTTTTCTCAGAGTTGATATGTTGTTCAGTTAGTACATCATTCTGTCAATAAAAGGTATCTTGTAAGAGTATATTGAACACATGCTTGAATTCATTGCACAAATAAAGAGATGTGGTACTCTCTCGATGTCCTAGCCACAGAAAGTGTTTGCTTTGTGTCTAGGAAATGGAAAATTACATAACCCTGCAGACTTGCTGGGAAAGACTGCAGCTAAACTGTTGGTTAAATGTACCTCACAACTACATCCAAAACACCTTACCACTCTCATCCCACAAAAAAGTTTCAGAACCTCTTTCCTGCAGCATTACCCCAGGCCTCAGCTTGGAACAACTTAGCAAATTTACTGAGCATGTAGGTTTTGTAAACAAGTATATACAACCATCATTGTGTTTATTTTAAGGACCAGGATTTGGCATTTATGCAGTTGTACATCTTCTTCTTCCCACGATGTCTCTTTGGCTCCATCGCAGCCATGGTGACCATTCTTACTGGGATGTGGCATCTTCTAATTTCAAGCATGCCATTGGCCTTTCCAGTGAACTTGTAGTGGAGCACATTCAAAATTTCATACACTCAGGTATGTCATTGTAGTGTACATCTACTGTCATCAGCGACATCTTACTGAATACCTACTTGGGGAGGTGGTTTCATTGCTTTTTTGGTTGCTCAGGCATAAAATAAGAGACGGAGGAGGGTTAAAAATTTCTCTTTGGGACTTTTTTTTTCTTTCCTTATAGGATTTAGAAGGATGGGAAAAAAAACTGTAAGACACTTAAGGAAGTTACTTAGACCAGTCTCCTCCTCAGAGCAGGGCTGTCTTCACAACTAAGTGATCATAGTCTTTAGTATACTTCCCAAAAGAAGATACTAAGACTTTGATCGTAAAGAACTAGAATATCAGAAACAGGATCTAAGATAATTTCTTCTGCACCACTTACGTCCAGACATTTTATATTGTTAACAGAAAAATGATTGTTCTTATTTCAGCCTGATACGATGCATGTTTCAATAGCTGCATAAAAAGAATTTGGTTTTGCAAATTCTCTGAATAACAATAAGTGTAGAAAGACTATTTATGTCTAATTATAATGAAAAGGCAATGATGTTAAAACCAATCTGTGTCTTTTCGTTACAGATATTGGTTATGAAAATATGATCAATACTATGTTGAAAGATCTTTTCAAGTTGCTGGTAGCCTGTGTAGCAGAACCAACAGAAATTATTTCCAGAGTTGGCTGTTCTTGTATCAGGTAACTCAATGCGTTAACTCTTGGCATATTCAGAAAAGATGTCTACGTCTTTGAGAACTTACAGACTGATAAGTTGGTTAACATCTCAAAAGAAGTCTACAGTATGTCTTACCTCCTGTTACTGGAATAATGTATTTTAGACTTACTAACCTTTATGTGCTTTTTTCAGTGTACTTCAGAACCTGTGATTTCAGACATTATTATGTATATGATTCCCATGAAAAGCACTTGTACATTACGTATATATAATCAGTCAATAACTGATCCTTAAGAAAAAGGGTCTTTCTCTTGGAATCCACAGGTCTTTAGAAGTAATGAACACCTTTCACAGTTTTCAGATTATTACACTCATAATCAAAACAAGCACTGCATTTATACAGTTACACAGTGTGTGGTTTTTGCGGCAAGTTGACTATTAAAGACGAAAAGCAAAGAAGACAAAAAAAGTCAAAACTACAACATAATTACAAAAATAGGTCAGGGCAACACAGGGCAACAACTGAAGAGACTGGATAACTTCAGCTAGCTACTGAGTAAGCCTTTTGTTCTGTTTTTGTAGAATCATAGAATGGTTTGGGCTGGGAGGGACCTTAAAGGTCACCTAGTTTCAACCCCCTTGCCATGGACAGGGACACCTTCCACTAGACCAAGTTCCTGAAAGCCCCATCCAGCCTAGCCTTGAACTTCCAGAGACGGAGATTTTAACCTTCTCCCTTTATAAGTAAGAGTTGTCTAATTCCTTCTTGAACATGGTAGTGTTTTTCCTTTGTCCTTGCAGGTATGTGTTAGTGACAGCAGGGCCTGTTTTTACTGAAGAGATGTGGAGGCTTGCGTGTTGTGCTCTGCAGGATGCATTCTCTGCCACTCTGGAACCAGTAAAGGTAAAACTGCCTTTTTGCTGACAGTCAAAATGTAATCACACAATGAACCTGCTAACTTTTGAAGTGTTGTTAATTTGTCAATTCACAATAAAACATGTTGGATCAACAATGGAGCTTGAAATCAGTTTTTCTAAACATGTACAGACAACACTAGTAGCTTACAGTCCAGCTTTATTTTAAATTGCCTTGCCAGTATGAAATCAGAAGAGTTCAGTAGGTGAAAACTTCCCTTTTTGTCCATTTCTTCCTCTGGATTGACTAAAACTAGAAAGAAGACAATGTTGCTTTGCTGTAGCTGCATGCTCCATATAGATTAGTTTTCAATTCACTGTCTGTTTGGTAAGCAAAGAATCTGTGACATCCTTGCAGGCCAGAGTCCATAAGAAGGTGTAGTGCCTTTACACTGGATATATTAATTGCTAGATGGCCAGCTGATGGAAATGGGACAGGTCACTGAATCTTGTAGTTCATACAAACAGGCTGGACATGGCTACAGTCACTGCCTTGTTTAACGCACAGTGAAAGTCTGATGTTGTGTCTCTCTATAGAACCTGTTGGGCTATTTCCACAGTGGTTCTGAAAGCTTTAGTGGAGATGCCTGTGAAGTGAAAGTGGCAGCCCCCTCCCTCTCACCAAGTGCTGAAGCTGAATACTGGAGAATCAGAGCCATGGCACAACAGGTACTGATGGATGTTTCAGGGGAAGTCAGAGAACCTTTTAAACGTGGAGCTTTTCTTTATGAAGATGTGTTTTTACCACCACCTTATTCACAGACCCTACAAAGACATTCTCATCACCAGACTAACATCATTTGTCTAACAGTAGTATTCAGAAAAATTAATAAAAACTAGGGAAAAAATAATAAAAAAAAAAACCTACTCAAAATGGTCCCCCTATAAATAGGAATTTGGAATGCTTAGTGTGGCAAAAAATGCGTCGGTACCTGAGGAAGACTGACGATGAGCCTATTGTGTAATGTAATTTTAAAAACAGCAATGTTAGCATGCATTAGTGGAAGTCTTTCTGAGAGAGAAATAGTAGCGTCGCTGTGAATCCTCTTCTAGAATGTCACATATATTTCTGATTATTCTGTTAAAGAATGGCAAATTCAAAGGACAAAAAACGCATTAGAATAGAGATGGTGATATGAAAATAGGAAACCAAGATTTGATTAACCTATTGAAGCATTTTTCTCTGTAAATACCTAGGTATAGGTTGCAAAGAAGAAAAATGTTACTGGGAACTAGAGGACAATGCTGACATTTAAAATATGATTCACTAACTCCTAATCGGCAGAGCAAACTTGAAAACAACCTTCTTAGGGTCCTTTTGAGTACAATGAAGGTTATTCATTTTATGAACATGGTTATATGAAACAAGTTCTTTGAAACACAGCAGACTGAACTTAATGACCTGTGGGGTACCATAAAACTGTAAATACCATATGACAGTTTCAGCATGGGAAAGCAGCTAGATTAAAACAGCCAGCAGATGTTTGGTGTCAATTTCTGATTTGATAAATCACACTCTGATGCTGCTCGAAAATCTGAAACACACAGACCAGGATTGGTAATGTGAAATAATGTGGTACTGGAAGACATTATTTGAATAGAAAACACATTTTAAATTAATTTTTGAAGATGCAGAATTCAAGTGAGCCGGGAATGTGACATTAATACTTTTCTTGTAGACATTATTAGTGGCACTCCCTGAGTCCTTCTCAGGCAGAATTTGCCACAACCAGGAAGCTACCAAACAAAGCTACACCAACTGAGAGTTGTTTGCCTGTTTCCCACTCTCCTGATTTTGGCTGAGAGTTGTTTCCCCCTTTTCCACTGTCCTGATTTTGGTTGGGATGGAGTTAATTTTCTTCCCAGTAGCTGGTATGATGCTGTGGCTCAAATTTAATATGAGAATATTCTTGATAACACACTGATGTTGTAGTTGTTGCTGAGCAGTGCTTACTCTAAGTCAAGGACCATTCAGTTTCCTGTGCTCTGCCAGTGGAGAGGTGCACAAGATGCTTGGGAGGGATTGTTGCCTTAGGTTTTAACCCTTATATTTTTCAAATTCTGTATTGTCTGGCGTGTATGCTTTATAGCTTGTTAGTTGCTGTTCACTATAGACATAACAGTGCCACTCTGGACTTAGTCTTTAAGGACATTCAGGCTGCCCAGACCCATGCTTCTAAAGGCGGGGGGAGCCAGCTAAGGGAGCTAGGGGGAAATTGCAAATTTTAATTGGTAAATCTATGCTGATATGTTAATGGATCAAACCTATAAAGGTGTGGAGACCTCATGACTCGTCATCCATTTTGGGTGATGCCCCAAGGAGGGGGCTTTGTCTGCCCTAAATGTACCTTTGAAGGCCTTTCGAATAAATACCCACCTTTTATTCCATTACTCCTGATTTGCCTCAGTTTTGGGGCTAGCCTTTTTAGGCAACAGGATCATAGCTAGGACAGCTGATGGAAACTGCCAGAGGGATATTCCATACCAAAGAGTGTCGTGCTCAGTATATAAATGAGGGGAATTGTCTGGCAGGTGCTCAGGAACAGGCTGGGCATTGGTCAGATTGGTCAGCGGGTGATGAGCAACTCTATTGTGCAAGTTTTACTTCTCTCTCTCTTTTTGTTGCCTCCCTTCTTCTGGTGGTGGTTGTTATTATTATTATATTTTATTTAAATTATAAAACCATTTTTATATCAACCCATGGGTTTTCCTTTTATTTCCCCTGATTCTCATATCCATCCTCAAGAGGGATGTGGTGTGGTGAGTGGCTGCTTGGTACTTAGTTGCTGGCTGTGGTTAAACCACAACATATCCCCAGATGATTGCATATTAGGTGTCTGTTGTACCTTCATAGCTGAAAATAATCCTTCTGACAACCAGCCTTTCTGGGTGCAACTGGCTACCTATGCAAACAGGTTTTTGTCTCCACTGTACATTATATTTTCAGATAGAAGCATACAGATGGTAGAAAGCTTGTTTTGCCTTTTGGTGTTACGCCTTACACAAGTTCAAAGAAAAAGATGTCTGTCCTTTGCCCTGTGCCCTGCTGAATGTCTAGAGGTAGCCCATTGCTCTGAGGCTGTTTTACCAAAGTAGCATGCTCCAGGAAAGATCTGCTGGGGGGCATAACCTTGCATTTTCTCTATCACTGTAAAAAAATTCAATATGACAGATCTTTCACAGTGAAGGGAATCCTATTCTCAGCCTCCCTCCCACCCTTCCCTGCCCCCCAAGGACCCAGTGCAAGTGCTAAACTGATTGTTTTATGTTACTTGTTTTCTAGGTCTTCATGCTGGAGACTCAGTGCTCCCCAAAAACCCCTAGCAACAAGGAAGGGTTTGAACATGCGCAGTCGTGTGTGCTCATCATTGACCTGCCACCAGATAAGAAACCAAATGGACATAACCAGAGAAGGTAAAATATCTTCTCAGGAAAATACTGGGTCATTAAAAGCAAGATAAAAATATTGCCTGACAAGAAGAGATGTGAACAGAGCCTGGCAAACCATACCTCTTCCTTGGGCTCATCAAAAAAAAATTAATACACTGATCAAATTAGTTTTTGTGATACTGTTATGTGTGTAATGATACCTAGGAAATGCAATGTCTGCTTCACTAAGGGTCTTTTAAATTTAGTATTACTCAGTTAGGAAGGTAGAAAAAGTTAATGGATAAACTCAAGCAGTGTAAATTGATGAGATAACATCCAAAACTGCAAAGCTGTTAACAATGAGCTAGAGAACATTGTTTTTGCTTGGCACGTTATTTTTGTGGAAGTCTTTCTGTTATGTTACCACTGCATGACAGTCTGATCCTGTCAAAGAACATTTCTTTTTGCTTGCACTTGATTGTTTAAACAACTGCTGTAACATCAGTTGGGCCAAGAATCAGAATTCTGCATTCAGGGTTTGTGTTTGTATTGCAAAGTATGTAATGGCATGGAATAGACTTTTACAAGATACCAAACACACTTTTATACCATTCAAATCTAAACTATTGCTTGCAACAAGGAGCCAGAATGTGATGGTCCTTCTTTGGATGAACAGTAAGACAGACCATGCAAGATGTCTCTATTCTTACGCTGCTGTACAGAAGTTCCCCCCAAGAGCAGGTGCTCTTGCTTTACCATCAGAGAACAGGGCCCTGCACAGAGATGAAGAAAGCTTGAGATCACAGGCTAAACCCTTCCTTCATAGGGGAAAATTATCTGCTTTATCCAAAGGTTAGCAGATCATTCTTCTTAATTATGAATGCAAAGCAAAAGACTGGAATATTCGTCTCTCACAGCACATAAGGCCATGCACTCTAACAGGCTGTGTCTGCAAAGGTAGCAAGGGTTTTGCTTGTCTTTAAACAAATAAAGCTTGCAATTAATACAAACTCTGAATGCTCTCACGCTGCACTTTGTCTAAATGACTGCAAAAGCTGTATATGCCCATAGGCAAGTGTTACCCTGCAATACTCATTTTCTCACCTAAACACAGCTCACAAGTTGGCTGTGCCACTGTTTTCATATTATTTGCTACAGCAGTGCAGTAATATGCCAATCATGCATGTTAGTAACTGTGGCCTTTCCAAAGTTTTACTTTAACCTTAGCAGGGTTTTTCTTCTCCCTTTTGCTTTTGTTTCCTTAATGCTGCATCGTTTCACAGGAAGCTGGGGTAAGGGAGCTTTTCTTCTTCTTAAAAAGTAATCATATATTTCAGTTTGAAACTTTGGGCAGAATAAGAAAATACTATCCTTAACCAGCTTTGCCACTGTGTTTTCACCTGTGGTTCTCTACCAGTTTCTTTTGGGATTGAGCAGTACTTTACACCGTTCTTGTAAATTGCTTTTTTGGCTATTACAAGGAAGGCAGATCTCCTTTATTCCTGACCCTGCTTTTGGAACAGGATTAGTTGCTTGAAATCACTGCAAGCTCTCATTTAACTTTACACATGCTTTTAAGAGCTTTTCTGAGTCAGAGCTTCTAATGATTTTTACAGCAGAAAACTACTTTCCCATAAAGAGCTCAACTGTATATATGTTAATCAGCAAAATTTTAGCACTGTCAAATAATAAGACTCCTAAATTTTACTGATGTATCAGATGTGTCATGGTAGGCGAACTGACATAGGTAACTTAACCAAAGAAGAACAGTTTTTGCCTGAACTTTTTTTTAAATGTTGCATTCTCAAAACTGACTTCTCAAAAAAAAATTAAAATTAGACTTTTTGTTTTGGTATTTCAAAATATTTTCAAAGTTGTTTAATGAAACAAAAACAAAAAAAAAATTAAAGGTCTACAACTGAACTTCTCATGTTACGTGAAGATTTGCTTTGACTTAGACCTAAAACTTCAATATTGCAAGCAAACTGAAAATCTCTTCTTTACTTGATAGCTGTGCTAATTAAAACATGACCCATCACAGTTCCCTACATCAGACAAAGTATTACTATGTACATCATCTCCATTTAAAACATTGCCTCTGTAATCTCATGGAAAGGCTTTTTTTTTAAAGGCCTTAAGATAGGTTTCACAGTTTAGAATTTGAAATTGATCAGATACCAAACAACACTGCTGCCTTTCTTCCAAGCCTTGCTTTCCTGTAAGCCTCTCAGTGTTATTTACTGGTGAAAGACCTGAAAACTTTGCTTGGAGGAATTTGCCATTCCTGGGTCCCCTGTGCAAATTAAAAATCACTGAGGTCTAGAACAACTCCTAGCATCTCTCTAACAGGAGCACAGCTAAGCTCACTCAGTATGGTATGTGAGAAACAGGGTTAGGAATACATATTTCCATGCTAGGCTCTCATTGTTCGAGTTGAAGTCTTAAGAGCAAACAGTGAAATGTGCCTTCAGCCAGACTTCAGCTGCTTTGCATGCTGCATTGCACTGCTGATGTGTCTGTACATGTTTCTTTATTGGTTGGATACCTCTTCATGGATTATTTTTAAGAAGTACTCCTGGGCATTAGTGGAAATGGAAACTGAGTAGTAAACTAGTTCTGGTCTCAATTTGTCCTTGCAAAGTATAGGTTGTCTGGAGGAATAACTTGTGTGTTAATAAATTCCTCAGTTATAGCAGCCTAAAATATTTGAGTGCACTTTTACTCCTAGTAAGAGCACAATGCACCATTTTAATATTCTGTGATTTTTTCCTTCCAATGCTTGGTTTACCAAGTATTCCTTTCAGGACGATAGTGGTGAGCTTGCTGTCCCACCAAGTACTGCTCCAGAATTTATATGACATTTTACTGGAAGAATTTGTGAAAGGCCCTTCTAGCTTGGAGGAGAAAATGACAATACAAGTACCAGAAAACAAGTTGGCTGGTTTTCTCAGGTACATCTCCATGCAAAACCTGGCTGTCATCTTTGACTTACTGCTGGACTCCTACAGAACAGCCAGAGAGTTTGACACCAGACCTGGGTTGAAGTGTTTGCTGAAAAAAGTGTCTGGCATTAGTGGAGCTGCCAACTTGTATCGCCAGTCGGCAATGAGCTTCAACATCTACTTCCATGCCTTGGTTTGTGCAATCCTGACAAACCAGGAGAACATCACTGCAGAGCAAGTTAAAAAAATCCTCTTTGAAGATGATGAGAGAAGCACAGACTCATCACAACAGTGTTCTTCAGAAGATGAAGACATTTTTGAAGAAACTGCCCAGGTCAGTCCCCCACGAGGGAAGGAGAAGAGGCAGTGGAGGGCTCGAATCCCATCTCTGAGTGTCCAGCCCATCAGCAATGCGGACTGGGGGTGGCTGATCAAGAGGCTTCACAAGCTCTGCATGGAACTGTGCAACAACTACATCCAAATGCACCTGGACCTGGAGAATAATGTAGAGGAGCCTCCAGTGTTCAAAGGTGACTCTTTCTTCATTTTACCATCTTTTCACTCAGAAACCTCCACCCCATCGACTGGAGGGCTATCTGGAAAGGACACACCGTCAGAAGATGACCGGAGTCAAATCAGGGACCAGCTGGGAGATAGCTTGACACCTCGAGGAGGGAGTGGAGAAATGTTGCTGCTACCCCCACCCCTAAGTCCTAAACCAGAGAAAAAAGAGCAAACTAAGAAAAAAGAATGGTGGGAAAGTGCTGGCAACAAAATCTACACCATAGCCACTGACAAAACTATCTCCAAGCTTATGACAGAATACAAGAAGAGAAAGCAGCAACAAGCCATGACATCCTTCACCAAAGAGGTCAAAGTGGAAAAGAAAGGGGAACTCCTGGGTTCAAGAGGCCCAGAGTCACCTGTACTCCAGCGGCCACAACATCTTATAGATCAAGGTCAAATGAGGCATTCATTCAGTGCTGGTCCAGAGATCCTGAGACAAGAGAAGAGACCCCGCTCAGGATCCACAGTCAGCTCCTTGAATATATCCATTAGGGATGCAGAGGCCCAGATACAGGTAGGACATTCTTGTAGAATGCTAATAATAATAACAAGAAGTAAAAATGTACTTAATACGTATTTTTATTGATGTTGATATTTTTATTGATATATAATATTTTCATTAAATATCATATTATATAAGGAATTCCACATGATAAGAACTGAATCTTTCAGCCACTGGACTTGATAAAAACCTGATTCTGTCCTTTTAAAAGGAAGTCTGTCTCAGGGAAGTGTCATCAAGCATATACTTGTTCAGCTTTCAAGAGTGTTTCTATGACTGGGGCCAAAGCTGCACTTAATTCTAAGAACTGACAACCTAGTGGTTGCCTGTGTCTTAGTGCTTAGTCTTAAGTAGGCTGTAGCCTACTTAAGGCTTTTGAAAATGACATGCTGCTTGCTTGTCACAGTGCTTTTGTGCACCCCTAGGAAGGGGTTTTTTGTTAATTCCAGAGCAAAAATGGTGGGCTCAGTTGCTAAACATGCAAATTGCTACTTGCATGTCCGAGTGAACAAATCAGTGAAAGCATCAAACTTGACAGACTTTGTTCACTGTGAGACAAAAAAAAGGAAGGGTGAGCATGATACCTGCAGTACAAAGCCAATGACTTAATACTAAATGTGAATTAGGAAGACACAGTGAACATTAAATGAATATGCTGGAATTACTCAGTCTTCTTCATGAGGCTGCAACCACCAGATACCTTATTTGCTGCTGCCTCAACCAATGCACACACCTATTTAGAAAGGTCTTCTAAAGAGGTTTTGTTTGTATCCAATTTATTTATAGGCATGGACCAACATGGTGCTGACAGTTCTTAACCAGATTCAGGCTTTACCAGACCAAACTTTCACAGCCCTGCAGCCAGCAGTGTTCCCCTGTATCAGCCAGCTGACTTGCCACGTGACAGACATCCGTGTCCGCCAGGCAGTACGGGAATGGCTGGGAAGAGTGGGCCGAGTTTATGATATCATCATTTAAACCAAGCTGTGCTCTGTTGCAAAGGGCAGAAGGCATTCAAGGTATACAGCAAAGAAGTATTTGGGGTTAATTAATTGCCTGTTTGTTGGTGATAAATTAAGAAACAATGAGCTTGTCGGTTTGTATTGTCTATCCACCTGAGATTGTGTGTCCCTCATTCACACTAGCAAAGGAGGCAAAGCATGAGTCTGTCCAGGGGGTCTGGCATGGCACCAGAACCCAGAAACTGCCAGTGAATCAGGCTCCTCTCCAAAGGGATGATACATTTCATTAGCCTTCATTTTAATTCAAATTTGCAACAGTGGGAGCCACAAGAAACTGCAGCAGAACTTCCACACTTGCCCTTAGCTGTGAATGCAGTTGTCATGTAGATGTCAAACAAGGTCAGTAAGCCTATGTAACTTAGAAAATAAATAAATACAAGTTGGGGAAAAGATGGGGCTATAGGAGAAGTAAGAGGGTTTCACTTTTTAAGGTAACATCTTCCCTTCAAAAATTAACATGAGAGAGGATAGCCAACTGAAGATTATTACCACAGGTAACTAAATGTGTCACTCACTAGGGAAAGTGGAAATTTATTTTGCTCTGAGAAGAGCCATTGGAGTCACATTTGGAGCAGCTGAAGTATCCCAGGTCTAAAATGGGTGAACCAAGCACAGACTATTCATCCTTTCATTGCTCTTATGGAGTATTGCTCAAAGAGAAATGGCACTGTCAAACTGGCTTCTCTATACCATTACCTTGGCTGCCTCTTCACCTATGCCTACAGCTCAGCATTTTTCCACATGTATAATTCCTTCTAAGGGCAAAAGGGAAATTTGTTTTGCTGTTCCCTGTGAAGCTGTGGGGAAGACATACCATAAGAGATACCAGCATGTGCCAGTATCCAGCATTCAACTAAGCAATGCATTCCAGTTTAAGCAACACTGCAGCTATTATTCTATTGGAAGTTTATGTTTGCTTATGTAGAGCTGCTGTAGCCAGGAACACCCTTAGCAACTTTGTTAAATATATCCTATCAGTCCAGTTTGAGCTGAAGCAAGATGGAAAATGGTATGAAAGGGAGGTATATTTCCTGTTTCTCTCCCATTTCTTGTCTGCTGCTGTAAATAGAAAAGGACAGATCCTCATGGAGGTACATTCCTGCTCCATGCAATGCTCCTACTGGGCCTGTTGCAATTTGCTGTTATTAGTAAGAGGGAGGAGAAGGGGGAGGATTGTCTGTTGTGTTGTCAAATGCAGATGTGATGGTTTTCATATTAGACACAGCAAAGGGTTACCTTGCTGCACAAGTTATGTCACGGCCCCAGGACATTTCATTTCATACTCTCATGCCATATAATTTGTTGATTGCAGTTGAAATAACTTGTTGAAAATAAGTTAATTTTTATCTTGAGTGACCCCTTGATGCTGTTCGCCCAAGGCTTTTAAAATGTGCACACCGACTAAATATACAGCTTCAGTCCCTGCTCCAAAGCATCCTGAAAATTTCATCTCTTTATATCAGGCCTGGATTTTGCACAACTAACTGCTTTTAGTATCTTAAACCTGGAAAAACAGAGGGAGCCGAGAAGCTCCACTGAACAGCCATCTCCCAAGCCACTTTGTTTACCAACAATGTGACACTATCCTCCTGCCTTTTCCTTCCATTGCCTACTTTCCGTTTGTCACCTGCTAGTCTTGTGGAGGGAGTATGTGTCCTGTAACTTTCTGTAGTGCCAGTCATGCTGCTTCCATTTCTTTCAAAAGTTCCCTTTGCTAAATTGTTAAAAGGACATAAAAATTCTGTAAAAACAACTTTCCTAGCACCTACACTAACTTTACAAATGACTAATTTAACAATGTTTTAAATTGTCCATTTTCCCCCAAGAGTTCTAATACTTCCTCAAGAACAGGTTAGATTAGCCTTTGGTATCACAGTTTGATTTCTGTTGCCATGTCTTTCTTACACATCTTTAGGTAGAGTAAAAGGCTGGTTATATGTTTTTTTAAAAGTTTTTGACATCTATACTGCTTTTAAAGCAGTACATTAAGTAGACAACAACAGCAAAGAAAATAATAAACCATATTCAAAGCAAACAACTCTGCTGGTTTTCATTATAAATGCATTGAATGAATGCATATCCTTGACTTACTGACCTAAAACTAAAGCAAATCCCTAAATTATGTTGAGGAAGTAAAATTGATAACAGTACCAGTGAAATCACTCAGGACTACAGAAGAGGCCCTAGTATCCAGGAAACACTGTGGTTGTGTATTGGGGTTGCAATACAAAATCCTTCTGTAAAACACAAAAGGCTTTAGGAGTGACAGTACCGTCACCATCACCTCCCTCAAACACATGAACACAGTATAACCTAGTGTTCCCTGATTAGCCACCATTTTGACCTAAAATGAATTTTCATTTCAACTATTTACTCTACAAGTACCCCATTGAAAAATGAGGATGAGTAAATCTGCTGTGGTGCTGTTGCCCTGTTTTAAGCTTTGTCCTTCAAATTATGCACCAAGTGCCCATTGTCATCCTCAGTGCCACTGCTCATTAACACCCCTCCATAAGGGATCATGAATAATTTTGAGTAATTCCAGAAATGTAGTTTAGAAGGTGGGGTGAAGGAATCTTTGAAGCAGCAGGCTTTACATGGAAAAGTTCAGCATGTGCTGCTCTTCCTTTTCCTTGTGTGTAAAATACTAACCAGGTGAGGGGAGCAGTCTATGGCCGCTTCAGTAACCACTCAGCTGAGATAAAGCTTTCTGATGCAACCTCAGTTTGTTTGTCAGAATCTCAGCCATTTTTCTGCTAGTTAGCCACAGACATCAGCAAGCCCCAAAGAAGTAGAATAATAAATGTGTGAAGGCACCATTTCATAGATCTGTGCAGTCTGGTTTGTGGCTTATGACTGCCAGCAGGATACCTTCACACCACAGAAAGCAAGCTTTTAGCTCAAGGGGGAGTCAGCTGGCACAGTCCCAGGAAAAGGGGACTGGCATCAGCCTGTCCTTCGGAAGGGGACTCACCAACACTCCACACCCCAATCGTGTCCAGCTACATGACCATGCTACAGCAGCTTTTTCTGCTTTCCACTTGTGAGTGGGGAAGCACCTTATTCAGTAGCACAATGTAGTCCTTGTATCCACACCTGTAAGGCTTTTTCACAGAAGCCATTCAAGTCCCTGCTGATAGCTCTATAACCTCATGTATGGCAGCATATTGGCAGCTTTACTGTTCAATGAAATATTTGAACCCTGAAAAAATCCCGTGTGCATTAGAGCCTGAGCTTGCTCTTTCTCTTTGCCTTGGTTAATGACTGCATTCTTCTCTTTTCTTGCCCTTACATATTTTGTCACAATTTCTATAGGAGTGGGCTTGATTTTTTATTGAACTGGCCCATTGTTTTTAAAAATGACTGCCCAGTAAATTTTACTGAAGTGAATTGCTTTAAAAAAAAAATAAATATATATATATATATATATGTGGTGGCTTGACATCCTTCTCAGGTACCAGAGCTGCACCTCTGCTGCCTTTGCCTAATTCACACTGCCCTCCTCAGGGCCCCTGCAGCAAGCAGAGGCAACAGCATCTCATTTTAAAACTTGTAGGCAACTACTAACAGAGAAAGTTGCTGTTGTCCAGCATCGGCTACCTTCAAGCACATGAAATAGCTCATCACTGTGCAAATATCTGAAGCTGAAAAAAGCAGAACGTTCATCAGGAAAGTGATCCTTTTCTTACGGAACAGGAGCAGGGTTTGACCCCAGCTTATATGGTCTCAGGTCATTGCGTATGTTTGCACTTTATTCTGCACTGTGAACATATGCAGTCATAGGAAGTGATTGATGTGTGTATGTACAGATACCTGTAGCTCCAATCACTGCCATATGCTGAGTATTCAGCATATTTACAGAGAGCTATCCACATTAGTAACGTGTTTATCTGCTGTGTTAGATAGTTGTGTCAGACCAGTAATGGTTAACACGATTGTTCTGGTACCTTTTCTGAGCATTCAGCAGCCTTTGAATTACTGCCACTATCTCTTGGTTAACATGCTTTCATGTCCTTTAGGTGTTAAGATACAGATTTAATACTTTCCTAGGGAGGAATACTTGTTTGAGAATAACAGACTTAATCTAGCATATAGAAAGAATTATTAGGACAAGACTTACATAAACCTGGGCAAAACTTTCCGTGTACAACTCCAGCACATGCACCACAGCTTTTGCCTTATCACAGATAAAAAATTTATGTCCTCTGCTTGCTCATGTCACAGCCAAGCATGGTTTACACCTGTGACTTGTAAGGTCCTTTCAGTTTGAGCTTCAATTTTTTTTAAAACCTAAACCTTACTGTAAAATTCACTGACAAATCCTCACTTGCCAAAGATACACCCCCCACCTCTAAGCTCCTTGTGTTACCATGTGCAATCTTCACCTGTACTTTATATAGCAACATCTCAGTGTTGGTATTGATGCTGCAGAGCTCAGCACAGCACCAGCATGAAACCGAGTGGCAAACAAGTCAGCAAATAGAGAATCCAGCTCCATGTGCTGCCTGCACTTTGTACCTTTCTTCACAGCACAATCAAAGTGCTGAAGCTGTAGGAATCAGTGGAAGTTAAGTAGATAGATACCTTTGATACTCAGGACTTAGTCCTTGAATCCTTCAATCACTACATACGGGTTCACGAGTTCTCAGGAAAGGGGGAATCCTGTACAATTCTTCATGTCACCCTCTCTCCTGCTGTCCTCCATGCACCTCCTGCTTGAAAAATACACAAGAACCAGCACATAGTCCCACATATTCCAGTAGTGCAAAATTAGAACCTTCACTTTTGCAGAGATGCAGTATTAGCGTGTAAGAGGATGACCATAATAAGCCAAAGGGATTTAATTTTTACCTAGTTCATCTGTGTAGAAGCCTATTGAGAAAATGAGCATGTGGTTTGGCTATTATCACCTTCAGCAAACCATTCTAGAAAGGCCATTTCTCCATGCTAAACAGTTTTTAATTAACAAAAAAATTCTTTTTTTTTCCCACTTTTGCACTAAGATCATGTCTAAACAGGCTATTTACTCATTAATCCAGTTAAAGTAATTTATGGGAATACCTGTGTACAGGGCTAATCATGATACATGACATGAAATAATTAGGGTTTTTTCAGTTTCTTACCATTCCACAATTGTCTAAAGAAATAAGGCAATATAAACAATTTACCAAAAAAAAAGGAGTTTTTGGTTTTTTAGTGTAAAGGACCAATTTGCCATAGCACAGAGGTACAAGTGTTGGATTTTATGCAATGTAGATAAAAGCATGTGGCAGCTAGCAATCCCTCTTCACTGAGCCTCCCTGTTTTGAGTGGAGCTTCTGTAGGGATATGAGCAAAGGGTCTCTTGGGAAGTCCTCAGCAGCAACATGCGTGGAACTCCAGGAGGTTGTACAGCTGCAAGGAAGAAGTTGTAGATCCTCTCTGTTGTTTCCACTAATCCCCCTCAGAACACATACTTTATATGTGACACTAATATCATACTAAACAAACAGCTTTGGCCAAATGTGCAGTGCTGGCTATTTAAAATGGAAAAATAAGAACACACATGGCCTAAGTATGCATCAGTCTTTTCACTTAATGCTCAGAGGTCTCCAAGCTGAAAACTAAAAGCAGAGTGAAGAAGAAATGCCCTAATTCTGCGGATATTAGTGGAGCTACACTGTATGATCCTGGATTAATGCAATAATGAGCTCGCCTCTAGAACCAGATCCCTCAAATTCCAATTTTTGGCAAAATCACAAGTTGAGGTTTGCATGGTCTCTACTGCCACATTGAATCAGGTAGCTGAGTTTATGGAAAGCATTTTTGGTTAAGAAACATGGTAACGGGATCTATTCCAACTTTTTTACCCCAATATCCCACTTTTAAAAAGGTAGTTTGTGTACTTCCATAAATTTCATCTAGCTCCTATGAAACACCAGGGCCCTGTTTCCTATCCATGCATTTGGTCTATCTGGGCTGCAGTAGTGCTGTGCTTCCACAAGCAGCAAGTGAGAGAGTTCAGCTAGCAGAGAGGCACAGGTACACAGGCTCAAGCAAGGAACAAGTATCTCCTCCATAATCAGTCCATGACTCCTGAGCCCCCCACTCTGCAGAGGAAGGCAGAACTCGATACCAAAGGCAGCACAGCAAGGAAGAGCCGAACATGGTGGTGACAGAGCCCTGTAGTGCACACTGTTTGCTACAGCAGAAGGGAGCAAGAGATTGAAAGTGTGCAATGGCAGCAGCATGAACCTTCTTCTGGTTCACTCCACCTTCTGTTCTCTGCCCCTTTTCCCTCTCCCATTTTGGCCATTATTTGTGAGACTGCAGACGTACTTCTACAGGCCCTTCAATCAGAACTGAAAGCAAGCCAAAGGGAGTAAACACTCCATTTTACCAAAGATCTAAGCCTTCCCTCTTCGATAATTTAAAAAAAAAATCAAATTTTATTTCCATGATGATGGCTGCCAGAGGAAGCATTTTACCACAAACCATGATTCCCAGGACTTAATCTCTTTAGCTGTATATTCAGGAGGAGCCAATAATACTTTTTAAGAGAGACTAAAAATCACCTTGTCAAATAAATGCTTGCATTGGGTTTGCCTTCTGCTGAGTTCATACCTATCTGCAATTCCTTGGTCTCATCTGTATTTCCTCCCTCTACCTTTCTGCTCTTTAGAAGAACACCTCCCACCCAGTCCACTGTGTCCTGTTGTGCTGCTAGCTTTGTATGGTCCTTGGGTGTCCAGTGGTTGGGCAGTCACTGTCAGCTGGCTTGCAAATTGTATTTTGTGTATATTTTATTCTGACTGAATTCTGAAATGGAAATATTTTAAAAGAAAAAGTATAAACTTATTTATGTTGCTTGTGTTGTAGAATAAAGATGCAAATGCAAAATAAATTATGCTTTGGTTTTGTCTAATGAATGTTATTGTACAGTTCCTGATGAAGCAAAGGAACAGAGCTGAGAAAGGGCCTGAAATACTTGGTATGTACTAGCAGGAACTGCAGTTTTCATGGATGACCTGAGGAATTTCATCACTTTGAACTGCTAGGTGTTTTTGATGTGAACTGAGATCTAAACACTGTCACAAATGAGTCCTGCAGCACTCCTAGCAAGAGTCTGGGTTTGCCGGGTGGAGAAGGATGAAGCTACTGAGACAGTTAAAGATGCAAGTGGATGCCATGCAGAATTTGGATGCATCTAGACAGGTGAAACATTTCTCCCTCCGTTTAAATGAGGAAAATACTTTTGGCTCTGATTTCATTAGAGGTGAGTTGCTCAGAACTCTCATTCACAGCCAAACTTTTGTCAGGATTTTAAGGTAGGCGTTCCCTGGTCACAGTCAGTTTAGATAACACTCATCAGGAGTTCCCAATAAACAGGTGCATGGATGCTGCAATGTTTCATTCTGCTAAAAGTCTCAGCAAGGGCTCTCCCCATCACCTACATTCCTCTTTTGATTAAAGTTGAATCAATGATCACTCCTGCTGAAGAAAAACCTTTAATTTAATAAAAATATATAATGGAAACAGTAAACACCTTTATAGCAGCCACCACTGCTTCTGTATGCAACCAAAATTTAAGTACTGAAGGAGAAAATACTGGCCAGTTCAAGAGAATTGTCCGTTTCAAGAGAATTGCCATGGGACTTCCTGAAAGCAGGAGTGTTTCAGTGGCAAGACATAACGTTAGGGTACTCCTCTGTGTGCTCAGGGATGCTATCCACAGCCCAAAGGCAAGCTTCCCACATAATCTCAAGAGTGAAAACACAGCCAGCATTTCCACCTGGCCTCACTGGGATCTCTGGGCATGAGTGCCTATACACTGAAGCAACATAAGGTCTGGTCTTCACTGCCTGTTACATAACAGCCTCATCAGCATGAAGGTTAAGAGCAGATTACAAAGCAACCAAATGAGGTTGTGATGCTTTAATAATCTTACACACTTCTGGCAAGAGAGAGTGTGTTAAATCCCAACCATCAGATCTCATTTCATTCCAGGAAACTACCTTCTGCTGCTCCACACATCTCATTTAGATCCCATTAGAAAGATTTTCATTTCCTCCTAAACATCATTCAGTAATGTGAAACAGCAACAAGTGTAAATACTGCTCCACTATTCCACTCACTCCTTACATGTACAAATTCCCAGTTGCCTTCCCACTTAATGCTGGGGTCAGGCTAGCACTAGTGCAAGAGGCTTCTGCTGCAACTGCTGCAAGAGGCCTGCATGTTGTAGAAGGGATGAACTTGCTTTGTACTTATCTAGAACAGACTTGGTCTTGTTCTTCTGTTGAGAAGCAAAGTGTTAAGAACACTTGCCAAAGAAAAGAGCTGTCAACAAACATTTAAAAAATAATAAAGAAATTGTTAAAAGTGACTAAACAGGCACACCATTGAATCTCAAGCATTGTCTTCAGTGGATTCACTGAAATAATTCATTTTTTTCACTATGTAGGTTTATCACTAGCTACACAGTATTTGTGTTAAACTAAAATTTAAAAGCTCCCCTGATACCAAGCCAGACATCTATCCTACTTGTTATTTTTTGATAGAGTGCCAAGGGAATGCCCAGTACCACTACTACCGTGTTACACGTGGGATGAACAATTGAGCAAGTAAAAAATTTGTCCTTGACCTCAAGATGGCCCAAAGTATCTAAACACATGCTCTGGCCTCTTACTTATCCCAGAGTTGTAGATCTGTGAGACGGTCTGGCAAGAGAAAGTGAAAAAAAGAACACCAACAGCAGATAGTATATAGGAGGGATAAAGAAATGCAAACTAGAGATACCAGCAGGTGCTTCAAGTACAAGACAAAAGAGAAGGGAAATGTGCTTTGGATGTAACAGTGGGGTTGCATAGGAGACCACTGTCAGATCTGTACGCCCAAGCACTCAGAAAGTACCACCAGGGTAATAATGGGACAATATTTTCAGTAATCCTGCTGGAAGCATGCTCTCTCCAGGACAGATGCTTCTTGATCATGTTTTCCAGATGACGAAACCTTTTGGTTCACTGAGCAAACTTATGGCAGAAGTTGAAAGAAGTAGAACAAGGCCTGGATTCTGTCCACAGAGCTATGTAAAATGCAGGGTGATCTCAGATGTTAAGAGGTTTATCCTTCTTTGCCAAAAGCTCCAAAATCAAATATCACTGTAAACAAACACAAATTGAACTCTTTATCCAAATGCATGACACAGTGTTCTAGAACAGTGCATTCAGTATCCAGATTTCAAAACCCAATGGAATCCAAAATAAATCAGAACAATTTAAATGTAAGCACAGGTTAGCTAGGTTTCTTATTCTGAAGAAAAAACAATTAAAAAAACCAAACCGAACATATTAGTCAGGCTGCACTTGCAATTCTGTAACTCCTGGTAGAAATCCATTGTAGTAAATCTGGTTGGTTTTTTGTTTTGTTTTTACAAGAGATTTGTACCTTTACCTACACTGTAATTGCTGGGAAATCTGTATCCATAAAGGAGAGAATACTTCTGGTTTGCCAGCTCTGAAGAAATGTGCCCAACCTGAAATATTTTGGTTTGCTGTGGTTAGTGTGACCACTTCTGATCTCTCGTCATCTTCATTCCCTACCACAGTCAAACAAAATTATTTAAGATTAAAATAATGTGGAATACTTTACTGCATGGCATTTATCAATTATTTACAATGTTTTTTAATGTTACGTTATATTCCCAGCAGAGTGCTTTGTACTTCAAATCAGGTTCTTTGTGACAGAGATTATGGAGAGAGGAAGAGATGAAAATAAAACTGGATAAGATGCTATACCAAAATCTATCCCTATAAGTAATTTTGTTTAGGAGATCAAAAAAGACAAATCTTCAAGCTTGGGAAACAATAATGTCAAACATAATGAGAAAGTGAAAAAGGCCTTTGAAAATGCCTTTGAAAAGGTATTGCAGTAACTCAAGGAGTAAGGAGAAGAAGGTGACAAGTCTCTTGGTTGGTTCAGAACACTTACTTGCAAAAGCAATTAATCTTCCCTTGAGAAAACATGGGAATTGGTTTCTGGGTAGAATTGCAATGGTGGCACCACAAGAACAAGGGCCACGATAAAAATGTTGCTTTAAAACCCTAGTTGTGGGCATGAACACCAGAGCAGATCTTACATCTCTCTTGCATACATTACCTTTTCTTTTAAAAGGACACTAAATAATTGAATATCTCAATGCAGGCTCTTGTGACCATCCCCAATCCCAAGAGAATAAAGATTATTAGTTTGCAAAGCCAACCATGAAAGAAAAAAAAAAAAAAAGCAAAGAAAAAGAAAGATTTCAATCTAGTTCGCTAATTTTTTTCTCTCAAGTTTTCAATTTTTTAGGCAGAGCTGTGCTGAGAGTGGGACAAGAAGGACAACCACTATTGAGAGTCTGTCGGAGCAGGGACTGTATAGGGTAAGCTGTGTTATTCTAGACAACATCACAGATCTGCAGTGACTGCTAAAGAAGAACAGAATGAGAAAGAAGAGCCTGGGGTAGAGCACAAGGGCCAAACTGTATCACTTAGAGTGTCTCTTTTGGAGCCTGAGCCATCAAACCAAGCCAGTCTGGCTGGACAAGCATCCCTCTCAAGAAGGCTACACCCTGCACATGGCAAAATATAATGTTTGGTGCCAAATAAAGTGTAAGAAAACCCTAAACCCTGAAGAGCAACATCATAATGTAAATGCCTCTAACCAGTCAGGTCTAGTGCTGCCCCTGCAATCTGGGCACATTATAACTGCTCACCCCTACAGGCCCCACCGCCCCACAGCAGCCATCTGGTTCCTCCTGCCATAACCCACCAAATCACTTGACATTGAGAGTGTGAAGATATGCCTGGAAAAGGGGTGAGAGGATCCCCACCTTGTAGCAGAATCAAATAACTGCCTCAGATGTTCTGTTCACAGCTGATTCCCTTTGTCCACCACTTCCCCAAGCAAAATCTACTTTTTCCTTGAAAAGAAAATCCAAATTTAATCCCCCTGGCCCTAGGCTTCCTTCCCTGTACAACTCTGAGTGACTCTGAAGCTTCACACGGGAACAGTATTTTGCACAGCAGCACCAATGCAGCCCTGAAGGCTAAACTGGAATGTACCACAGAGCACCCTCTTCCCACTCCTTATCCAGAAGTGCATCACTGCAGTGGATATTTTCTCAATACTCTCTCAAATGACAATACAGTCTCCTGAATTTAGGACATGACAGACTGCACACACAGGAAGACCTGTTCAGATAATCCATTCAACCACCCCAGGCCCCAGAGCTGAACCTTCTTTACATTTTGCTGCTTTTTTGGCCCTTTTTGTACAATCACTCACCTCAATGTCAGTTTCCCACAGAAGACACTCTCACTTTACTCCATACACCTTAACATCACCACATCATTCTTGGGCTGCCGCTTACATTTCCTAACTGGAAACCTGGCCTGTTAGTTATAAAGCTGCCACACTGAGTAGTGGTTCTCAGCAGCTCAACTGTCCTGGTATTTCTAACATGCAATTATTCCCCTCTAAGCATTCACACATCCCTCAGACAACACATCTCCTTCATGGTGGGTTTGCAATGCCACTCCCTGCTGCCAAGCTAAGACTTGTTTTTAAAAACCATACTTAAAGCGTTTGCCTTTGTATCCATGATTTTCTTTGTAGAGTGCATGGTGCCTTGCCTTTTCTAATACCAAGCTCTTTTCATTTCCAATCCCATGGCATATTTTCCATTTGCATCTCTGTAAAGACAGGAAAATCTCCTCAGCCCAAGGAAACAGTGGCAGTGTCTTTACCCCACTCTCCCAAGTGTTCTTATCCTTATGGCCTTGCACTGGTTCATTCTGAAATATTTTTACATTGGAAATGTCTGCCTTTTGTGTTTAACTCATCCCTTTCCCCCTGTTGCCTCCTGACATTTTAGTTACCAGTCTGTAGCTCCATTTGCAAAAGCTCTTCAGCCTTCTTCTCAAAGTTTTTAACAGGTAACTTGAGCACCTACAAGGGTAATGGCTCTTTACTTGTCCAACAGAGATTGCCCACTTACACACACACACACAAGGCACAGCAGCCAGTCAGCATAAGCAGCACAGGTGCTGCATCCAGTGTGATGCAATATAACATGAACAGCACCACAAGCAAAAACAACCAATGGGGAGTTTGAGCAGCTCCCAGAGAGTCACACTCAGCAGTGTTGCATGGCACCTGCTGCACCAACAGGACACCCCAACGAGGAGGACCCCTGCCCAGGAGACCCTCACTTCCCATTTGACTGGTAGCAAGAAATTTTCCCTTTTCTCTGCCCCTTCAAGTACCCCCTGCAGTCCATGCATGCCACCAGCTCTGCTTTATTAGCATTTATTAGCACTTATTATCATGCATTTAAGGCTGACTGACCTGGCTTTGTGTAACAAGGCTCATACCCTCAAATCTAGGCTCGACTGCAATTTTGCTGACCAGTTGAACCATTAACAAGTGCACTTGAGAAAACAAAGATCTTGCCCTGTCTTGCAGATTTGGGGCCTTTTTTATATACAAGATTTTCTTAATGCATTTCATTTCTATAGCAAATTTTATTCTACGGGTTGCAGGAGGCCATGCTTCTTCTCCCTAAGCCTGAAGTAGAAATCTTTAGACTTAAATCAGAATATTCAGCTTCAGGATGTGAGCTCTGCATTGGAACAATACACAAAATGTGTTATTTCAAGCAAAGCATTACAAAATCACTCAAAGCCTCTCAGCTAATGCTCTGTTAAATAACACAGTTCAGGGAGTTTCATATGGATCCTGAAGCCCATAGACAGGAATAACTTTTTCCCTTGTCCTGATGGGCCAAAGGCCAAGGGTCTCCCTTGGACTTTCTTTGACAACTAAGTACAACACTGAACAAGTGTATCCTGATTTTTCAAACATTTCAAACATTTTAACAATGAAAAATGATGAGTTACAGATTCATTGTTAATGACAGAAGATATCAGGGCTTCTCTAAGTCTTCAGAGACAATAACCTGTAAGAGAGAATGTTAATACCCACAGTTCTGCTGTGGATCTGCACATGGCTTTAAAATGATGACAAAGGACTAATAAGCTAATTTGCATTTTTTCAAGTCTGATGAAGAACTGAGCTAGTTTTAGAAGCTGGAAGAGCTATTGCTTCTCCAACAGCACTCTCTTGACACTGGTTTTAAGCAACAATGTCAGAAAGAATCTCGAGTCGGTAGATTTTTGGCAGTAGATGATACTAACCAAATCAGGCTATAAATATATGATCATGCTTTTCTGTAAAATCTACTGTGTTATTTGGATACAGTCTCAAGAGATTTCAGTCAGGGATTCACAATATTCTAGCAGAAAACTGCATTAATTTGAACAAAGAATTGAACACAGGACTGCAGATAGCTTGAGAGTTCCGTAACTAAGGCCTGCCCAGCACTACACAAGGTCAACAACCAGGGTAAGCAACATCAAATACAGTGAACAATAACATAAATCTTAAAAGTTTGCTTTTAGAAGCTCATCTGAAGGTTGACCACACATTCCCATTTCTCCTTAAAAGATTATTTCCCTGTGTTGGTGTCATGGTTTAGGATTTGTACTCCCCAATTTAGTGTTTTCACTGAAACTCCAAACCACACACCAGTTGCTCACTTCCTCCCGATTCTCCTTCCTCTCCCCTCTGCAGAGGATTGAAAAGGAGAATTGGAGGTGTAGTAAGTAAAGATCACGAGCTGAGATAAGAAAAATCTACTAGAAAAACTAACGAGAGAAGACAACAAACAGTAACAGCAACATTTCTAATAACAAAAGTGTGCAGAAGAGAGAGTGCAGAGCTCAATCTGACCTCAGCCAAGCCACCCAAACTGCTCCCTCCTGTCAGGGCCAGCATTACTGCACTGCTCCATCCACCACACTTTCTCAACTGTAAGGAACCCCTTCTCCCTGGAAGTGAGTCCCTTTCTCCCCTCCCTGGCAATGACATGAGGTGCTATAGAATAACCTCCAGGTCCTGGTCGTGTCCCCTCCCAAATATGACAAAAAAATTGATCCTGTCCTGGCCAGAACCAGAACAATTGGTAAATATTACTGGAAGAAAGCAGCAAAAGAAATAAAATGTGGACAAGGGATACAAAAACCCTATGTGCCATTCTTTAAGATTGCGGTAACAAACACATCTGCTGCTCTGCCTCCTGAAGCTTTGTAGAAGGGCAGATACAGCCATCATTGCAGATACTACAAATATTATAATTTACAATGGTGTCCATAGCTGTTGTTTAAATGCAGACAAATTTTACAGCTCTGTTAGACAATCTAGTGAGTAAAGATATCACAGACATAGAGTATTTCTTTTTTAGTATTGTTATTGTCAAGAAAGAAATAGTTCAGCCTTATTTTTAATGGCTTAACTTAAATTACATTACATTCCTAGTATTCAAATGGAATGAACTTTATTTTTAATAAATTGAAAAGAGGAGACATATTATATTTCTACCAAATTAATATTTTCCATAGGAAATCTCAGTACAGGTTTTCTCAATTATATTTCAGGAATTACTAACTTTTACTTACAGGGATCTTATTTATTTTTATATACTGCAAGAAGAAAGCTTTCACACAGTATGGGATGAGGTCTCCTCCTCCTCCTAGCAATATTTACCTTTTCCTCTTCACAACCACACACAGACACCCCTTCACAGCTGCCTTCCTCTCTCTGTCTCTGTCCCCATCTTCTGGCTACCTGCTGCCATGGAGCTTTTGCCCTCTTTAGATATGCCAGCAGCATTGTACATTTGTCTCTAGTTAGTGCCTTTCCATTTCCCCACTTCTTTGCCTGAAGCATTTCTAATCCATTTTGTTTCTTTTTAGAATATCCTCCTTATAAAGTAGCAAAATAATCTCTCACTAAGCTTATGGCAACACTTCTAAAAGCATATGCAACCAAAAGCATAATGGGGTCAGCTGGCCTTCAGAAATGCTGAAAAAAACCCCAAATCATCAAAAATTCAACCATGGCACCAACTCCCGTTTCCTCCAATAAGGAAAGAATTTCTATGGTTTGGCTAAATAGGAATAAAATGCCATACAGTGCATGCTGGCAGATACACACTTTTAAATAAAGTGACAAATTTTTCTCTGAAATAAGAAAAAACAAGAATTCAGGGTAAATGAAGGGGATCGAACCTAGATTGACAGAAATTACAAAAAAAAAAAGTACATCATAAAACCCCATAGTTCTAGACAGTATCATCAGATGGATACTGCTCAGCCACCAGCACTCTGCCATGACCACAGAACTTTTCAAGCATTATTACACTCGCAGAACTTTGAAGGATATTCTGTAGGAGGCAACTCTGCTCTGGCAGCAGCCTGAGGTCTGTCCCTGGCACACTCTCTAATGGTTTTGCTTTCAGCTACCCATCAGCAGCACAGGGCTCTGGGATCAATAACTCAGCAATATCTCCTCCTGCTCCCTATGCCAAGGTACAGCATCAGCCTGCACACATTTTGTAATGGGGCCTTCCTGCCTCTGTTTCTGCAGGCTGGGAGTACATCCACCTTGTCCTCAAACACCACTCTCCAGAGCTATGGCAGAGCTATGCCAACTTGTATCTATCCTTTGATGTGAAAGTGGTTTTAGTTTGGTGGAGTGAGGAAATTGCTCTTCAGAAGGTGCTTTGTTTTTGAAAGACAAATGTATTGATAATTAACAACAACAACAAAAAAAGTAAAGCAAAAATCTCAGGATCATGAAAAATTTATCCAAAAAAGTACTAAACAGAATTGTTTAATTACCGAAGTGAAAGGGACAGAAGCCAACACCACTCCCACCTGAAAGACACAGAAGCACCTATCAGCTGGTTATAGGCAGAAGTCATCATTTCCCTCCATTTCAGTCTATGAATTTACACCTGCCAACACAGGACTACTAACAGTGGTAACACCTCACCCACTAAAACTCTAGTTTTACATTATTTAGATTATCCCCCATACCCTCTCTCACAGCATCACAGTAATTCAAGCAGGGAAGTTTCACCAGCATCTGTAGACAGCAACAAAAGAAACTGGGGGAAGAAAGTAGCAAGAAACTTGAAAAGTATCTAGGGTACTGCAAATGTTCTGTTCCCTACCAATATTAGTGGCAATATAGGCTAAAATTACACTGCTAGCCTCAAACATCTCAGCAAATCAGAGAGATGAATTATTTATGACAGACAGTTTGAGCTTCAAACCGAGGATAGCGGAGGTGCCTATTTTCTGCAGTGACTCCCTCAGAAACTCTCTCCCTGCTCCCCTGCTAGGACATTGGAAGTGATAATAGCAACACTGCCTCAGTTAGAAACATCATGTTGACATTGTTTATAAACCTTTACCAAACTTTAATCAAATTCAGGGGTTCCATTCCATGTCAGCTATTTCTCCAGCTTGACAGTGAATGCTAGATTAAACTATTTCAAAGAACAAAGCCAGTGGAGGGAGAAGGGAGAACATTTTGTCCATATCAAGGTCTGATGATTTCTGAAGGTCAACCTGATCCACATTTCAAAGTGGCAATCCTGACATCTGCCCATGGGGCTTGGAATTAAGGATGGGCCTCCTGCCCCCAACGTTCACACTACAGCATGCCCAAGCTATGATGTAATTTATTAACTCCTTGTGAGAAGGAAAAATAAGTGTCATGTGTGCCCCACAGGGTTGGCAGAAATCTGCAACAGATTTGCCATCACAAACCCAATCTCAAGTGGTTCTGTTTAGCTCCACACAAGAGCAGATCTGCTCTACAAAGGCGGTACAGCAAATGGGCACCTGCCCCCCAGCAGCAGGAAGAGGGTATCCCCATCACACTCACTAATATGCTGCTGGGTCTACCGATGATATAAAAAGCCAGAGGGACAATCTTTATTTTATATTCTAATTACCTGCCTGAAAAAAAGGGACTTCATTTCCCCACATTCCCATTTGGCCTCAGCTCTACAAAATTATCATTCTTATACATTTTCCAGAGGTCAAGAATTCAAAGCAGCACTTGACAAATCAGGTCAGTGATTCTCAAAAGTGCAAACCTTATTTATTTTGGTTAAAATTCACCTAACTAGAATCCAAGGATGCCAAACGGGATGCTTATACTGTAAGGAGACATATTTTTTACTTCTCTTCATTATTCATGCACAGTCCCAAAGCAAATTTATAGCAAGTTTTTAAAAATAGCATTAATAATCTTAGGGGCTGCACTAAGACCTAATTAAGATAGTATATGAATGATTCCTGCTTGCACATAAGATTATAGATTTAAGCTACACAGTCACAAGACTCCTTAAGGAATTTATTTTCTTAACACTTGTTTGGGAAAGATGGTCATCATTCTTGCTTTCACACAAGGTGTTGAGGCATCAAGTCAAATATTTCACTACCTTGGTGTGACTGGTGAACCATGTTTAGGACCCGGCTTCTCGGTGGACACTGTAGTTCCCAGTGTAACTCCCCTGGGCCTGGTGAAGTTGGAAACACTCACCACCTTTGAAAGTGCTTTCCAAGATGACAAGTGAGGCATCGAGGAAAAGACGAGTCTTCTCACAAGCATGCAAAGGCTTTGCTGAGGTGAGCTTTCCAGCTTCACATGGGATCTCTTCAGCAGAAGCAAGAGTGGGATTCATTGTCCAACAAACAACATGGCTACTTCAGCACATAGGCCAGCCCTTCATGCAATATTGTTGTTCCCTGTCCACTGCTCACCTAGCCACTTCAGTAACAAAATCAGATTGATTTATCAAACAATCACCTCTCTCTCCCACAGCCATGGTTCACCTGCAGGGTAAATCCCTCCTGCACGCTGCAGACACAGGGATCACAACCAGCCTTGGAACTGGTTCTTCCAGTGTTCTCTTGTTAAAAACAGTGAGTGCTGGCACTGCCAGCTGCCATTGTTGGAGCTGCAGGAGTAGAGCCTGCTTCTGCCAACTAGGCCTGCAATTTTCTGGGAGCCATGAGCTAAAAGAAGGGTTGATGAAAAAAAGTCCAAGCAAGAAATAAGATGTTAAGTTTCTAACCCCAAGTTCGTACCATCAGCCCTGAACACAACTTTTGTTTGGACAGATAAGCTTTGAGAAATCATGCAAAATGCACCACAGCTGAAAGGGGTGTTACCAACAGCCTTTCCATCTGCTCCTTCAGCAAGGCAGAAAAAGACATCTCCAGCTTTTCAGTAAGTGTTCAGCCTTGATTCAACTTGCAACTTAGGTTAAATAGTCCTTCCTTCAGAAGTTACTATACACTAGTGAAATAAGTTTGTGTTGCTTTTTTTCTGGAAAAACAGCTCAAAGCCTTCACAGTGGAAACAACTGTCATTTAACGAGTATCTGTAAACCTGATTTAACTGCACTGACAACTCGTTATAACCAAAAGCAATCATACACTCTCACAGTGACCAAAGCTTTCCTGGCAGAGCTCTCTCTCTGGATTTATCATTAACATCTACATCCTAACATTGCTAAATAATTCAGTACAGCATTTAGCCCTGTGTCCTTGCCTCTTTACTCAGAAACCTCTCTCATTCTTTTCTGTATGTAGGGAAGAAAAACCTGCCTGGATTGTGGTTCTTCCTTGTGCTGTGCAACTGAGGGGGGAATCTCAGTTACCCTTTCACTCTCAACATAGAAGTGCAGGTTTTATTTATTTTATTTTGTTGGAAATTGTGTTTATTAGATAACTAAATATAGAGCTTTATTTATCCACACGGAGTCATGACCATGTGGGCTCAGATTCACATGCAAATTCCCCTTTTAATAATCCTAATGCAGGGAGTGCTCCAATCAGAGCGTTATCAGCCCCAGCTCCCAGATACCTGATGCCAGCTTTGCTGGTAATGTAGGCCACCGAAGCAAATCCAGAGAGATTGAGTTGGAAGTGGAGAGAGGCTCTGAGATCTATTTGCTTGGCTTCCTGACGACGAGGAGGTGTCTAACTTATTTTTTTTCTTTTCCGCTATAGAGGCGATATCATTTAAGAGGGATCATTAGCTGAGAGCAGCCCGGCTGGGTCAAGACTGAGAGGCGGAGACGCAGTTGCAAGCAGCGAAGCAAGGTGGAGGCACGAAGACAGAAGACCAGGTTAATGAAAGCATGAGGTGGCTCTTGGGCAGCAGCTTGAAAAAATTTGGACATGCTGACAGGGGAAACTATGACTGGATAAACAGTGAACCAGGTGGGCCACTTCTGGAAACAGAGCTTCAGGTCTGTACCCCCTTGCTCATCTCTGTGGCATGTCCTTTGACTTTGCATGTGTATGTATGTCTGTGTAATGCCTCAGTGTACAGTGCAGAGTAAATACCTGTGTATTGGGATGTAACAAAGCCGTACTGCTCAATTACATGGAGTCGGGGCATTTATTTATTGCTGTTACGTCGTTTTAAGCACATTTGTGGAAAAGAAAACCATTAGACAGTAAAATTTTCCTGGGGTGACAGGTAAGGAAGTTTAATTACTTCTTTTAAGCATAACATATCCTTGATTTCCTTTCTCTTAAATGCATGTTTACGCTCTGGATCTGGTCCCATGAAGCCTTTCCACAGATGTTCCGAGTCAGTAGCAGGCAGCGATGAACTCTTGTTCCCTAAGCTGTGCGCTGATTACTTCTGTGAGAGAGGATCACATGCAGCTGAGTGGGGGGAGGGAAGTAGCCCCCAGAGATGAAAACACAGCCTGCCTTTCTGGCTTTGTCTGGCATACAGCACAAGGGTTTCCCTGATCAAAAATAATAATTTAAGGTCCACATACTTCCTCAGTAAATGTCCAAGTCAAGTTCATTAGCAAATGAACCGGTCACACTACTCAGCTGATATATATAAAGTGTACTGTTGCAAAATAAATGAGAGTAGGAATATGTGTGTGTGTGTCAAAATAAGAAAAAAACCAGTATTTAAATGCCTCCACAATTTTAACAAAGTCTATCTAACCAGTAACATTGTCAGAGTAAGAATATCACTGGTAATGTCTTCACACCCCGAGATTTTATCTGACAATGAAAAACACAGCATCATCAGAGTCACATTCCAACAAGTATTTGAAAATTGTCTAAATCCAGGCTCACTTCTATATTGTGTCATTACTAATGGATACGAAACCACATAAAAATGTTTCTTGATTTGCCAGGCTTGTATGTTGTTGCTTTTTACAAGCAATAATGAATCAGCTTTAAGTAGTAGGATAGAGCTTGGAAAAGCACCTGTGGGTGGACCACACCCTAATGACTTCAAAGCAGACTTTGTTCCAAATCCACTTAAAACACTTCTGAAGTATCAGTTTCCTGATTCAACTTCAGAAGATATTAGTATAAATATGGGCTATATTAACAAAAATAATTTTCATAGAGTCCTTAGTACTCTAGCAAATCATTAGCAACATAATAAACCATAGCACCACCCAATCACTTCAACGGGAATTTCAGAAAGCACAATAAACTTCCATTTTTCTATCCTTACACAAAAGCTTTCTTTAAACTCATATTTTGCCTTATTACATCATTCTCTCCCAAAGCAGAAAGTATCCCTCTTTTGTCTAGATACATAGTTGAGCTCCAAGCCCACTCCATTACTCATCATGGATATACCACACAACTCAGCTGCACTCTGCATTTCATTCCTTTACCAACAGGCACGAGTAAAAGCTCATCTTAACTGATATGGGTCACATAATCTGTAAGCTGGCAACTGTACATGCTCAGGATGCTAAAAAAACGTGGGCAGTCAGATTACTAATGAAAGGCTTTACTACTTCTAGTATGTGCTCAGCATTTGGGAACACTGACCCTCTGCTTCAGTCCCTACAAATACATAAATGAAAGGAAGAGAATGAACATGATCCAAACCATCGTACTAAAAATCTGTTCTGGGAGGACAGAGGACTTTTTAGAAATATGATCCCTTTTACTCCCACATGATCTTTTCTGCCTTTCTCTACTTTATAGATGATATTTTCTCATATTTATGTGTCTTATTTCATGCTGGAAATCAGATTCTTATTTTTGTCAATTCCAAACCTGACAATAGCTGCTTCTTATGACATAGACAGACCATGCTTATCTCCAGCATCAAAGCAAACCAATTGAGTAAAAATTCCATCAGTCTCTTCATATGCCTGGTGTGGAAACTTTCAGATGTAAAACAACACAGGATTTTACTTTATATGTGTTCTGCAGTTCGTTTGCTTTCATTTCAATTATTGAAGATTCAGTTTGATTTCTAGATAATTTTATTTTCCAGTTCTGGCAGCTATTCCTGACATCTATTCATAGTGGTTACTTTTTCGGTTTGAGAGCTTTGCTTTTAGAAGTTAGTTTTAGTGCAGTTTAGAACTTTAGTTTTAGTTTAGAATTTCAGAGGTTTTTTTTTTTTTTTAATTAAGTGACCTCTGATTCATTGTATTAAAATTATTTCTTTTTCTAGTGTAATTTTTTTAATGCCGGTAAGATTTTTCCAAGTCTTATGTCAAGGTCTTTGCAACATTCTTCAGCAGCCCCTTAGCCAGTCATTGCAGAAATGGGCACAAAACCACAACAGAAAAAGAGGGACTAATATTGATCGATTGTCTCCTAGTACATTTGATATGTGTGTATGGATATATGTAAAAGAAGTCTATTGGCTTTTTGACTTATATCTCAAAGTAAAATCAGTCCACGTAATGTTTGGCAGGGAGCAGTTTCAAAATGGATATGTAACTCCCTGTTCAGGTTCTGGGAATTTGTGGGGCAGTGTTAACTTATTAAAAATTATTTCAACTGAAATAATACACTACGTAGTCTACAAATTATTTCTCCCAGATAGGAAAGGCTTAACATAAGCTGTGTTTAAAAAGCTATGAGCATGCTGAAACAGAGACTGAGGAGAACTGGTCCCTACTGCCACCTGTAGCATACAGAAAAAGTATGAAGCTGAGTCAGGGGAGGTTTAGGTTGAATATCAGGGAAAAGTTTTCATTCAGAGGGTGGCTGGGCACTGGAAGAGACTCCCCAGGGCAGTGGTCACAGCACCAAGCCTGACAGAGTTCAAAATTCATTTGGACAATGCTCTCAGGTACATAGTGTGACTCTTGGGGTGCCGTGTGTAGGCCAGGAGTAGGACTAAATGATCCTGATGGGTTCCCTTTAACTCAGTATATTCTATGATCCTATAACATTTCCCAATCCTTAATCCTCTCTGCTTCACAGGCTACTTTTCTGCAATCACAGCAAGGCACAGTGTCCTTTCACAGCTATACAGGACATGGTATCCACTTCATTACTAGCCGTTCAGAATGCTACTTTCCTCACCTTTCTCAGCAACTCCTACTGCATCTTCTTCAAACAACAAACTCATTATGTCTTCTTTTGCACACATTACTGAATAGATAGCCACCAGGCACTTGTGTAGTTATTTTGAATAGAATAGGATAAAATATGAGTAGTTCAGTTGGAAGGGGCCTGCAATGAAAATCTAATCCAACCACCTGGCCACTTCAGGGAGTACAAGAGCATATGAACTGCTTTGTAATAACCTATGTAATTTTGGCCTAGATTCCTCAGTGCAATAAAGTACTTGCAGATTCAAGGCACCTCTTTTTCGTCTTCAGAGACAACAACACAGATGCAGAATTTCTGCAGACCAGAAATCTGGGATCTCAACCCGGGTACTCAAAATGAGGCATAACCAATGAGTAACCCACAACAAACACTTCCACTGATGTGTCTTGCCCCTTCCCTAGAGAATACAGTAACAGAGACAGGAATACAGCTCCCCAGGAAAGCATTCACTATCCCACACAAGCAGGCAGTCCTCTCTCTTCCCCCAGTCTTCTGACTCAATCACTACACACTCTACACATCCTGCAATACAGTACCCTGAGGTATTGTGATCTTCATCTTCTATCCCTGAGCAATCTGTCACAACCCTGAGGAGGCACTTTGAGCACAATAATGTAATTAAAAATCATGTGTTGCAAATCATATTAAGGATTCTTAGATTTATAAAATGCTGGCATTTAGTCAGCCTTGAGAGTTTGATTTTTCAACTTTAGAAGCAATGCTATAGGTTACTTGGAGGACCTTTAAACAAAAAGAGTTTTCAGGCCAGTAATCCACTGACATCCTAAGGTGTTCTTTTCTAGTTGCTTCACAGACTGCAGCCATCTGAGCTAGCTTATACTACAAAGAGTTTCATTTCTTCCTTTTTTTTTACCATTAGATGCAAACTGTCTCCTCCAGCAACAATATATTTTACACATTTCTCTTGATGGGTATTTCTTTGCAAGGCCAAGTCGAGGCTTTGGAGCAAAGTATTTCCCTGAGACCCAAGACTATTTGTTAATTCCTTCCATCAAGCTTAACCTTTCCTTCCCGTCTGAAATCAAGTATTTTGTGAGACTGTGTCTTATAATGGACTGTATCAGGCAACCACAACACTTTGTGCTTGCACCAGCACAGGAAGGATACACAGTCCTTGGCCATTATTTAACACATGAATATCTTTTCAGTGAAATTCATGGGGAAGCTGCATTGAGTTTCAAGGATCATCAGGGCTTTACATACCTTTGACTAATCTCATGTAGGAAACACTGGCAATCTCACTCTCCATCCTCACAAACCACCGGAATACTGTACAGTTCACAGATCCTAAGAACAACATTAACCTGGACTGAAAGCCTGGTCCCTCCAAATTAAACCCAAAACTTAGACTTGGATTTTAAAAACAAGCTCTTTACTGATCACGAATAATGCTGTTCAGTATAAGCTCAGCTCTTCTAAATATTTACTGTGAAATATTGGTAACATATCAGTGCGTCTCCACATACGTAGTGCACAAACATAATACTGAATGCTGTTTCCCATTTTAATTTGAAGTGTTTTATGCACCTCCTAGGACACACCAAAAAAAAGCATTAACAAACTTAACAAAAAATCCCTCTCATTTAAAAAAATTATTTGATGTCTGCATTGGAAAAACAGCTTTGGAACAGCATTGGAACAGTTTCTTTCAATTCTGTTCTTTCCTGTTGCTCATGGAATGGTCAGGTAAGACAACAGCTTGTTCAGCCAGAAACTCTTCAGTAAAAATGAAGTACTTCCTTAATATGCATTGTTTGCATAAAAGACAGTTGGGGAAAATAGCTTGATAGCTAATTGGCAAAGGTTTTAACGTAAAATTACTTTAATGGGTTTGGCTTCAGACCCACAATACCTTAGGAAAAAAACCAAACAAATGCAGAAACCTCCCCTACACTATTTGTTAGGAGTCAAAGCCTATTTGCTTTGTTATTCTTTGGCATGTCCACATAATAAGAATTTCATAATATGACAACAAAGCAGAGAGGTTATAAATGCCTGGTAGATAATCAGTTGCATGTAGGTTACAGTGTAATTTTGTAGCTAGAAGAATGACTGTGATTCTTGGAAGAATAAGCATAGGAAGTTGTTGTAGACTAAAAAGGAGGCACTGGGGTTACTGTCCTTTCCACAAAGCCCTTGCTGGAAATGGCCAGTTTGCATCCCTGCTTCCAAATGCTTTGATAAAAGAAACACTCATGTTCTCCTAGCTTGAATAGACATCTTCATTCAAAATAAAGGAAATCTGATCCATTGATATGTTTAGTCTCACCACACAAAATGTGAAAAAGACATCTGATAGCATTCATCAAGAACTTACAAAGGGAATGAGTTGATAATAAACAGCATTGTAGGGTTTGGGTTTTCTTCCCTTCCTAGACTAGACTCTGAGTGAGATCCAATTATTAAAAGATAAAACTAAATAGAGTCAGACTTGAAACAAGATATACTAAATTTTAAAACTAAGTCTAATACAACAGAAGAGCACAAATGGCTTTGTTGGTTTTGTTTGTTGGGTTTTCTAATAGCTTATAACTCCAGGTAACCTTGCACCACAATTCAAAAACCGGGTCTTTTGTGCTGCATGTTGCAGAAAATAAAGCTGACACAGCAGTCACAACTGTTATTACTCTTACACCAGAAGATCTTTTTCCATAGTTTTAAATGGCAAAATTATTCTTGGATAGCTGTCAGAACAAGCTCGAGAAAGAGCCCCAGTCTAGGCTGTCCTGACACACTGTGTTTTATTTGGGACTGGCCTGTAAGGTTAGAACAGCCCAAAGAGCAGGTACTGGAGGAAAAGGGCCCTGTTTGAAAGGGCTGGTTGTCATAATATTTGTTCTTTAAACAGCTTTCCAAATACAAAGATACAACACTAGATGGTGGATCACCAGCCCTATGCATTTGCAATTCAGTATTCTCCCACTGAACTCCCAAGTTTTAAAAGCTTGACTGATCTCCTGCAAAGTCAACTGATCCCTCTATAATCCAAGAGTAATAAAATGTCATACAAAATTACATATACTTTCAGGTTCTTGGGTTCTTTCCCTGCTGGAGACAAGGTCTCCTAGAAACCCAATACTCTTTGCAACTTCTCTGTTTCTTTTCTCTCTAATTGTGATTTTCTTTAATGGGTCAGCAAATAGAATTTGGCGATTCACGACTCAGCAAAACATATTGCTTGAATGACACCAATGCAGAGAGAGAGATTTGTGAAAGCAGCTGCTGCGTCATAAGGTGGAGAAGGGGAATGTATTTTTGCTCTCTGATTAAGAGGTCTCCAGAAATCCAACACGCTTCCTTTTTGCTTTGATTACAGAGCAGACAGCAGACAAGTTCAACCAAAGACGACATAGAACCATTTCTGTGCATCATATTGCCTGCCACCATGATGCTCTTCCTGGCATTCCTGCTGCTCTTCTTGTACCGCCGTTGCCAGCGCCCCACTCAACAGGGACAGATCTTCAGCATCGACCTTCCTGAGGCCCTGCCTGAGCACGATGTGTCCCATTTCCTTTCTGCACTGCCCTGGAACAGTGAACAGAGTTTCCACTACTCCACGCTGCTCCCTGATGCCACATTCCTCTCTGTGTGTTTGCCTCCATCATATGAGGAGGCCACCATGAAGACTTCCATGGAAGAGGCTCACATTGAGCTCTCTCCAGACCCAGTGCCTCCTTATGAAGAGAGCACGCTGCAGACCAGCAGCACCAAATAAACTTCCTACGGAAGCACCTTAGCTGAAGCATGCAGCAAAAAGGTAGAACTACTATGGCCTTTAAAATTTGTGAAAAGATTCCAAATGAGGCACCAAAGCAATGAATTTATGAAGGAAGAAACTTGAAGTTACAGGGAATGAGTCTCTTCACCTCATCCTAGGATTCTCTACCTTCTGTTCGTGGCAAGAATACACACGGTGTAGCACCAAATCCAACCCAGACTGGTAACATGGGGATTCTATTTAACAAACACGTAATGCAAGGATTAAACTTTAGGAAAGGTGGGAAGCTCTTCCTCTGCAATCCCTCAGCTACAAGGAAATAATAACACTATAGATTCAGCAGTCACAAAAAGGGCTTTTAGCACGTACATATTCCAGTTTGGCAGTTTTTTTCTATTTAATGCATTGATTTTCAAATGAGTTTTTGACAAGCTGAGTCAGTCTGTGTGTGTTAATGTCACATCCTTCTGCAGTACTCTGAAATGATCACAACAGCTCTCGGGAAAGCAAATAAATATATAGCCTCTACAAAAGTTCCAGCAACTGTCCCCAAAGGCTCAAATGTGCACTGTGAATAAAGGCTGTCTTTTCTCACAGTTAAACAATTAGAACAACCAGAGAAGACCTGATTATTCTGAGTGAGGAAGACTCCATACATGAGCACACTCACACTGTTGCTGCAAGCTGCTTGCCCAGATCTGCAAGATCCCAGCATTCCAGACTACTCACTTGACTTCTTTTCCAATTTACAAGTCTACAATAATAAACCATGTGACTTATTTGGTGCAGTGTGTAAAGGAGTTGGGGAAAAATTAATAAAATCAAATGCACCAAAAAAACCTGGTCTGTATTTCAAAACAGCATTAGAATCTCTCTCCCTTCATCACTAAGGCAAAGTAAGGCTAATTCAAGTGTGTTGGCAGCAGTGGTTCAGAGGATTTGCACATGCATACTTTCAGACAATGATGTGTGTTTTCTTTAATTCTTTCTTACAGGATAGCATTTTCACTGTGTTGATAGATGCTCTTGTTACAGAAGGTGATTTAGTACAGATCCTGACAGCCTCAGAAGTTATGTCGGCAAGCCACAGACAAATGTAATGTCGTGGAGTAGCTGACACCTGCAAGGAAGAAACCGTCATAGCAGCTGTGTGGAGTCTTGGTGTAACAAACCCAGAGGCTGTCCTGACTTGCATTCTGTGATTCCAGCAACTATCAGGAGGTATCAATATCAGGCAGTCCTGCTTCATGAACTTAGCATATTCCTTAAAAAAAAAGCCAACAAAAGCAACAACACAGTAACAGAAGAAAAAAGAATCATCACTGTACAGCAGAAGAAAGGCCACTTTCAGAAGAAAGGTGGTTAAATTTCGTGTTATGTCAACAGTGACACAATCACAGTAACCAAATAGTCCAGGTCAAAACGAATGTACCCATTCATACACTTCCTTTATAACAAGAAAAAAAAATGTGTTTTGTAATCTAGAAATGGGATTATTTTCTTGAAACACTAGCAATCATTGAGAATGTTCTTTTTTCCAATGTCTCATTTTGGTCATCAAACTGAAGCAGCAGATGTTTTGGAAAAATCCAAATTCAGTCAAGCATTTTTCTTTTCAGACCATGTCTGGGCACAGTTCCCGGTATTTGCTGATGTGTGTTCTATTGCCTCTTTGCATTTTCTTTACCTCCTTAATATTTGGTACATGCAGTTGTTGCCAGCTACAAGGAAAGCTGGAAAAATACAAGAATCCCAAACAAGATACCCAGCTGGAAAGTTGCAAAGGTTCGAGGTTCAAAGATAAATCACTTCTGCCTCTGGTGTTTGTATATTCCACCAACTTCAGCAGAAGTGTGTGGATATGTTTCAAAACTCGGACACTGTAAAATCAAGTTGAGTATATTTTGCCTTAAGAGATCTGCTGTGTTCTGAGATGAGTTACAGCACAATTTCTTGTTTACCCTTGATCTGGGTAGAGCCTGATACTCAGCCTCTGGGTTTATCATTCTAAACCGCTGTCCAGTTACCTTAGTTACAATTAAGAAAACTTTTGGACTTGTGACTAAGGCTGATATACTTCTAGAACTAATTGAGAATTGCTGTTCTCTGGCAAGAGTATAGAGAGTGATTGTGTTTCACACAGCATTTATTGGACAACTCTCAAATCCTACTTTAGAGAAATAGTTTCTGATTGTTTGCATTACCACAGACAATTAAAGACAGGTACTTGCTCAAATCCAAACTAAAAGAAACACTGCCATGACTTAAATTGTTCCTTCTAGTAGACTGCCTTTTAGTCCATCTGGTAGTGGTATCCCTCACCTCATTCCAATACAAAGGTGTCTAGTCTTGCATGTTAATTGTCCTTAGTGGGTTTCAACACAACCAGCATCTCTACTCTTTAATCTCCACCCCAAAGGGGAGGTCCATTGAAACAAAAAGAAAGTGTTTCTCATGAAAACATAATGAAATTTAATGTCCATTGCCTAGAAGCTCTCTCTGATCCTGTCAGGCTGTGGTGACACACATCTCAGTATCCCAGTAACAACAGTGTTACTGATGTTAGTGCTACTGGTTGTGGAGCAGCTATCAAGTCCTTAGGGCAAACACCTTGTGCATCGGCGACCTCATGACCTCAGAGCAACTCATGCCTGGGAATACAGCAACCACAAGGGTAAAGGGAAGAGCTTTAATTTTCTTAGCTGCAGTAATCTGAAAGATGAAGCTTAGGAGCACACCATCTAAAAAAAGATGTTGGAGTTGAGACTGTAAACAAAAAGACTGAGGACAGACATCAAGTTTTCAATTACATAAAAGGTTACTGCAAACTAAGTAAACTAAGTATCCCTCATGCCTGCCCCAATCTGAACTGATACTGGTGATTTTAAAGTGAAACAAGATTAAGTCAGAAAATAAATTTCTAAAAGTGAAGTGCAGTCTGAAAGTGCAGTGAAGCACTGGCAGCACCATCTCTGGGCGCACTGAGAAGTTAAACAAATATCTGTCCAGAAGTAATGAAGTAGAGCAGGGAATGGATTAGATGTCTTCTCTCCGTCCTTTCCTGCTCCTATGTCCTAAAGCTATATCAAAGTAAATTTTGTTCATAATTTCCAAATTCTATTAAGTCAGATGGCTGTTTCTTTCAGAATTTCATACTATGAGATTTCATGTGCATGCAGAAATCACTGTAACACTGGCATTGTACTTTATAACCACAAGGTTCTTTCCCTTTTTTGTTTAAATTTCATATCTGCTAGTACACATATAAAGTCTTACAATTTATTAACTCACCTTCAGGTGAAGGGTAAGGATATTTCAGTTTTCTATTATGAAAATACTAAGAACCAGGATGAAATTAATTATGTGTACACTACCCCTTCTTTATACTTAGTAGGAAACTATGGAACAATACAGGGCCCCTTATTAAGGAGCCTTCACAAGCTTAGAGGGCAATCTCTGTGCTTGTCTTCCCTGAGAGCGCTGTCAGAATCCCTTACGGACACAGGTCCATTGCTTTGCAGATCAAGATGCATATACATTTTGCACACATGGCAGATTCTTGATAAAAAGATATTTAAAGGAAAACAACACAGGTAATTTATACAAAAGAGTTCTACTAAATATCTGCTGAAAGTACTCAGCATGCATCTCCAATAATGACAGTAGTTTCATAATAATAGAATAACCTGCCTCTCTCATTTTAGCTGAAGGAAGAAAAGATGACACAGGTCTTTGCAACCATTATGGGAGCTCAGAAATGAGCATCTTGGATAAAATTGATTTATGCTTGTGCATAGATTTAGCATCTGGCACCTAACCTTTGCTGAATTAAAAACTAAGTCATGACTCACTGGTTTGTACTTGACAATGATAAAATGTGTTCTTCAAAACAGGATAGTCACTGCTTGGCCTTACAGAATAACCCTTGGCCTAAGAGAGGCAGAATAAGTATTTCAGGGCATACATTTCACTTCAGATAGATGCTAATTTGTAACAAATATCTTGACTAGAAATTTAGATCCCTCACTGAAGTGAAAAAAAATTTAGGAAAACAAAACAAACACTAACATCAAGCCTGAATACCTTTATGGCAGTTTAATAATATTGCAGTGGTCAAGAAAGAACAGCCCTCAAAACAAAACATTTGGTTTAATCCATGCTTATAAGGATTTTACTTGGGTCCCTATGTCAGCAAAGACTCCAAATAGAGACACACATCTACTTTGACCAGTACAAACTCCACTAGCATGAATGTTATATACTCTAGTAGTAAAAACTCTTACAAATGTAGGTTTTATCAATATGAGAAGGTGAGTGGGCAGTCTTACTCTGGCTAGGAGAGTAAGTTTATTTGGGTGGGAGGTTTTTTTTTGTTTTGTTGTTGTTGCTGCTGTTTTGGGGCATTTTTTCATAAACATTGCACAAAAATATCAGATAAAGATGAGCTGAATGCTTATGGCATATAAATTATTCACTGACTCCTCTCTCAAAAACTGTCATAAGTGAAACAGTTATGAATTTTTAATAATGGAATTTCTTAAATTCAGTCTATTAGCAAATAATCATGTCATGTCATGACTTTAATTACAAAGTAGTTCTAGTCATTATTTGGATAATGAGGTCTTCTGCAGAACAGGAAATGCATGTGAGTGTGGAACCTAAAGAAGTTGTCCTCTTTACTAAACCCAGCACACCATTCTCAATGGTATAGGTGGCAAGGCTGGGCTCAGATTATAAATCAATGCTGCAGATGCATATGCAGGTGTCAATAAAGACAGCAAAAACTCATTGAAGACTCTTGGATACTTGACTAGGCTGACAGCAGTGTAAATGTACATTTGCACTTTCACGCTTCCATTGAAAAAGTTAAAAAATGCCAATGCTTTTCATGTTTGTTGAGGGTATGAAAGAATCAAACTTGTCCGTGACTTTGGCTCCACCAGTAGTTTTACTTCTGATTATTCACAAAAATACCATGTCTGTGGGAGTATGTCAGAAATTAAGTTTAAGGAAGAAGCAGCAACCAAAACTGCAGCGCTCAGAATTTCATAGAAACAAACCATAGAAGCATTAGGGTTGGAAAATGCCTCTGAGATCATTGAGTCCAACTTTTAACCCATCATTGCCATGTTCATGTCTGTAAGTGACATATCTAAACATTTTTTTAACACTTCCAGGGATGGTGACACCACTACTTCCCTGGACAGCTTGTTTCAATGCTTGATAACTTTTTTTAGTGAAGAAATTTTCCCCAATATCCAATATAAACCTTCCCTGGTGCAACTTTTCCTTTCTTCTTGTCACTTTTTACCTGGGAGACAAACCTCCACCTCACTAAAAATTTCCTTTCAAACAAGTTGTGCCATTAATACTGCGTTATCTTCTCCAGCCCCTTCTATATTCATTTGTTCCTACAATGTCAGGATTATTTTATTCTTGAATGCTTATTCTTGTTATGTTTTTCTTGAGTGCTTACCTTAGAACTTTTCAGACATTTCTATCTGTGACAAAAATAAATACTTCAAAGCAAGAGAGCAGGGACAGGCAATCCTCTCTAGTCATGTCAAGCACTTTCATAGGTTTGTCTTTTATTTTGTAGTGTTTGGGTTTTTCCAGGTTCAAACTAAGAGGACTGAATGCATGGGTTTTATTTCTTTGAATATTAATGAACTGATTTCCTTCAATGGCCTTCTAAGCACAGAGGGCAGGAAGCAAAGCTGCCCTATAGAGTGCCTTGTAGAGTGCTGTGCATGAAGTCAGTAAACCAGACAAACCCAAACACATTTCTACAAACACATTTCACTGCTTGTGTAGCCAACAACACACCAAATTATTTAAGCAGTGCCATTAAAAACTCAGTATGTGTTTCAGTTCTGTGGCATTGTTTCTTTTTCTTCCAGTATGGAAAACATGCAGTTGACAAGACTCTGAGATGTTAATATGGCCTCAAGTTTCTTCAGAAAAACTGTACACCTATGTTTTATACAAAAAAACCCACCAAAACAAAACCAAAAAAAAAAAAAAGTGAAGGTAATTAACTAGTCTTTAAAATCTCACCCCTTTTTTTACCTCTGTTAGCGATGCAGAGCCTAAGCATTTTTATAAATGGTTCATTTCTAGTGGTTTCTAGCAACAAAACATTGTGGCCATCAGAAACAAAAAAAATGCTGCTGTTATATGCAATGGAAGAGGAAAAAAAGGCAAATCCATTAGCACAACCCTTCAGTGTTTGGCTGCATCAGGAAGATCAAAGCAAATAGAGGACAGTAGTTTGGAGACAGAAGAAGCCAAGTAAGTACACTCCAGTCTGGCACAATTCTGAGACATTCACAGCAGTCCTTTTCCACATCATTACCAGAAGTAACCATCTGGAGAAAAGCACAGCACTACACAAGGAGGAAGCATGGTGTTCCTGATGCATCCACCATGAGGTTCTGCACCTCTCCTGTGCTTCTGTGCTTCTCTCAGCAGCCCTAGTCCTGCCATTCCCACCCACAAGAAAGAAAGGCTGAGTGGTCTCAACCTGTCATATTGTAGGATCTCTACTGGAAACAAAATAAAATAATCAAGTTTTAGACTCTCACAGCATATTTTTATTACAAAATTAGCAAGTTAATACACTGGTAACATCTAGACCTGTGTGCCAGTGGTTATGGCAGACTCTCTATAGAACAAAGTAAATAATCTATAAAATACAGTAAATTCTAATTTGTTCATCTAAAAACATGACCTGATATAAACTAGAGCACAAGGAAAGAACTGCTGTTTGATATTGCATTTCATGCTTTGCAGATCATCCTGTATCAGAGGGCTTATTTTCTAATCTATTATTCTTTATCTAGCTTATGCATACTTTGTTTTAAATACAGCATCTAATAGAGATTTTAGGGATAGGTAGGTAAACTATAAGCACTAAGCATACCTGGATACTGTATCCAAGAGCTCCATATGAACAACTCTCTCTCTTTAGCTAACATCAACACAAAAAATTACTACCTTCTAGGAATACAAATATTTTCACTGTTATCTGGAGCCCTTCCAAATGCCCACTCCAGCTGACAACAAACCACACAATTGTTGGAGTCATTGATGACTCTGGTTTGTCCAGTCTCATTTATTAAGAGATTTTCTGGTTTACCTTGGGACTGAGCGCCACAAAATATTTACACTACATACATCAACTTTCAGTAAGTTCAATTTTCTAATTTTGTTAGAAGATAAAGAATATTTCCAGAATGGCTTGCATTTAGAGCAATTATACCTATTTCTGAAGAGCTGAAAAGAAATTTTGATGATAATGACAACCTGCTTCCCCGACCCAAGTTGTGCTGGGCACCACTCCCAGCTCTCAGAAGAGGGAAGCATGGGAAGGCCTTCTCCCCATTAGGTAGCTTGCCATCATGTTTAACAGACACCAAGATTTAATTCCCAATTTTTCCAGGACTCAGCTTGTTTGGGGAAACTGGACACGACCACATCCATCAGCTGCTCTGAGGGACGTTGGATTTCGCAGCTGATGGGCCTTAGAGAGTTTCCTGTGACTCCTGTTCACCCAGTCCCTTGTCCCCAGTGCTGTACTAGCCCTTTAAAAAGTTGTACATCCTCATTTAGTACTTCTCATAAAATACCACAACAGTACCCAACAACACGGACTACTCCAACTGGTACTTTTCCAGCTAGCACTGTTTTGAACCATAAATTTTGACAAAAATATGTGTTACTCTTAACCTCCTTTCTCAGCCCCCAATAGCCTTGCCCCCAGTTTGTGACAGCTACAGCAAAGGTCTCTTTCTGCTCGTGTCTGGCAAAAGCAGCAAAACAGCTGGACCTCCTGGACAGCAGAAGGGCTTCTGATGGAGGCTGTCAGGAGACATTTTCCTGCATGCTCCAAGTTTCTGGAAATAAGAGTAAACTGTCAAAGCCACCCAGGAGCACCAGGGGTACCACACAGGAGTGCTGGACCAAGTGGCTGCTTCATGCAAAGACCCCAGTGACAGTTCAATAACTCTGTATCGAACCATTAAGTGTCTGGCACATCAGCATAGTTGTAAATATTTAATACCAGATAGTCTGCTCAGAGTAGACTAACACTCATTTTTGTCTCAGTTTCCTTCCCTAGGCACTCTGCAGAGAGTGAACAGATAGCCTCCAAGCCCCATCAGTTTGCTCCTGTGCTCCCTACCCATACAGGTTCCTGGGGTTGCCTGTGACTGGCAAGTATCCTCACAGCGTAACAGCCTGAGCAGGTACAAGGCCTTACAGGTGGCAAAAGGTGAGTAGAGTATATGCAGGAGGATCAGGAGTGCTTTTTCCTACACCAGGGGAAGAGCCTGGACACCCCACTGGTTTCCTGGAAAGGGTCAGCAAATTACCTGCTGAAGGCTGTTGTACAGCCACAAGGATCCATCAGCACAGATTTTCATTACCTTAATTAGCAAAACAGAAAACTGCAGCAACCCAGAAGCAGATTCACAAGTCTGGCTTTAGAGTCTTGCAGAGAGTGGTAACTGGCAAAGATGACACCTACTGCTGCCCAGTTTTAACCCGCAGCCTCCATACATCTGCCAGTCAAGGCACCCTTAATCTAGATGGGGGTTCAGTCAGGGCCACAGAAGCTAAGGGGAGTAGTAGTCCTTACAGCAGTCAGCTTAAGGACAAGAATGAAAAGCAAAGGTTTTTAAATCATGCCCTGTTCACCAGGACTGTTTAACACAGCTCTTTCTACTTTCCAGTTTCTTCCTCTTGAAGGCCTGTAAGCTTTATACCATGTGGTTCATGCCAGCCAGAAAGTTATGATGTCAGATTAAATGCCATTTGTACCAAAGAACAAAAATGATAAGAAAATTTCTATACTGTTTAAGTACACTTGAACATTTGACCTACCTTGAAAGTACTTGTTTACAACCATTTTGAGAGAATTGCTTTTTCCCATTCTGTACAAAGTCTTTCTTCAGCTTTGATATAGCTCCCTGAACAACAAATTTTCCCTGGCATGATATTATGAAGGCAAGGATCTTTCCAACAGAGGGAATTACTTCTGTTCTTGGTCACAGTCAATAAAACAGCAATAAATCTTGTAATGTAACTTAACACACTTAGAAGTATTTAAAAGTACCTGTAGCAAACAGTGTTGATAAATCACGGGAAAGCAAGATTCAACATAACAAAACGATCCTCAATGACATCAGTTGCCTGATGCAACTGATGCATGCAATGCAACTGCCTCTTTCAGGCTTTTCAAACTCCCTCACAAACTAATATCTGATAGATTTCACCTGTGGACTATTTTCTGCAGAGCAATCAAGGAGTTCTCAGGACTTAAAGGAACCCTTAAGCAATCATTATGCAGCCGAAATTTAACTTCTTTGGTTAGTCTGGCTAGTTTCAATTGGATTCTAGTGCTGCTCCAGATTTCCTCGAGTTGGCTGCTACCATCTGGCCTAGTTTCCCAATCCCACAGACAGCTGTGGTTCTTTCTTGTGCCCATCTGTGAGTAAAATTAACTCTTTCCAGTCCTCAGTGAGGAGAAAACAACTGAGGTGAACAAAGACCACTTAGGGATAGGAACATTTGTTTTGTCTGGTCTGTAAAGTGCATGGCCCACAGAGAGCTGCCCCCATTTCCAAAAAGTGTTCAAAAGTGTACAAAACAGTGTTCAGGATCAGTAGGGATCCTTCAGATGTACTTCCTTTGGTCACAGTACTAGGAGTCTGCTATGTAGCTGAGGAAAAAGAGTGTGCTGGGTGCCAAGGTTTCCTCAGAAAACCAGTCTAACGTAATAAGATTATGTTGTGTGGGAGCTGACAGTCTGTTCTCTTATGCTTTCCCACCCTGTTATGGCCTCTCTGTGAAGTCTGTATGAAACTAGATGATTTCAAAAATACAAAGTTTCTTTCAGTTTTGTGGAAACTCAAGTTTCAAGGGAAGAGACTACAATAGTGACCTCAGTATGGGAAAGACTAGTACTCATCTCTTCTCATCTCACTGGGAAAATCCACACAGAGGAAAGGCTCTATAAACACTGTGAGCATGTTACTGCAGAGTGCTGTGTGCAATGCAGCAGAGAATCCAACAAGTTGTAGCGGTACAGAAAAAGCAGCATTTGTACTTTGTTGCCCTCAGAACTACAGCAGAAAAATGACTTTATAAGAGATTTATTTGCAGAATTAAAGGAGCAAATGCAGGCTTTGAACAGACACTGAGACAAATGCTTTCTTGAACTCTTTAGCTGATCTGCTTGAGTTTCTATGGGTCATTGAGCTGTTTTTACTTACCTGAGCTTCTGATGGGATAAAAATATTGATGGTGCCCAGTGAGCCTGGTGCACATCCAATCTGCATCCACCTTTGCAATATTCTCTTAATGTCGCTCAAACACCAGGATGATAGAATTAATCTTGGCATTGGGTATCTTTGCTGAAGAAAGGAGAAATGCATGGGTCTGCCAGGTGTGGGTTAATTTATATGGTGCTGTCAAATGGTTTGTGTCCCTGTAATCCAAAGGGAACCTCCAGAATAATAAAATTGGTAAACTAGTACCTACTTTCCTGCATTAGGGAATTATGTTTTCATTTTCATCAACTACATCATGTGCTGCCTGGAGACAAAACCAGTTTGAATTAGCCTGTAGCACAGCAAAAGTCATTGCCCTCTTACCATAGGCATTCACTGGGGTAATTCTCATGCAATTCTCACATTTTCCTTTTTTTTTTTATCTTAACAAGCCCACAATTTATGTAGATTGTATCTTATCAGATAACATATTACTTTCTGTAATGACATATTTTCCCTGCTCGACTGTGTGAGTCAGCACAGGCAGGACACAGGAACAACCACAAAAATGCAAAGATTACGTTTATTTCCCTTACCTCACAACTGGGGCATCCCTGAAGCAGCAGCCAGGTAGAGACACACAAGTGGGACACAGGCACCACAGAGCGTGGTCCATGCCAGAGGATCAGCAAACCTGCTGTCTTTGCCTGTTCATCAGGGATTCACACAGGTGTTTTACCACTGTGCTTTGATCTTTCCACAAAGCAGAGCAGGAATCTCAAGCATGTCTGATAGGGTGCCTCTAAGTCTATCACAGGCTTATGTTATCTAAACACAGATGTTCTACTTGTCAAACACAAGGCTAAACAACAATTAGTATGATGTATGTGTTTTTCTACACCCCAGCTGCAAGTCACGTTAGCGTGTTTATAATCCTACTCACCAGCCTTCTGCTATTATCCCACGTTGGTTGTTCATATCACAATAAAAACATTGTGCCAACAGTAGCCAGGAAGGAGAGACAAAAACTTGAATACTTCACAAATGTGAAGAAACCAAACTGAATTCCACATTCCAGTATCTTCTCAGAGTTACATACTGCTAAAACGTGCAATTGAAGACTATCAGGTAAAACTTCAGATTAATTTTCAGTTCCAAATTAGGCCCTTTTTGACAGAATTCTGCTTTTGAGGTAGAGTCTCTCACGACATTAAGTTCTTAAGAAATGCAAATCAGGATGTGCAGCCATTTATCTTACCAGTTTGTTCATTGAAAATATGTTTAATATTTGCTGTCTTTTGTCCTAAGGGCCACCTTTCTACACAGGCATTTAGGAAACCTAAACATTTGCAGGTGACGAGAGCACAGTAAAATAGTTTGTAGGCAACAATCTTGCAAGGTGTAGGCTAACAGACTATGGAGAGAGTCTCCCACTCTGTGGGCACAAACCACAGCTTGATGCTGGACATGGAGGGCAGAGACACCTCCCACCCTGCATTTAAGTGCACACTGTGAGCACCTGTCTGTATGTTGGTGCTGGGGTGGTGCCACTGCTGTCTGTAGCTGTGTGCAGTCCTTTCATGGGTGAGTCCTTTCAAGGATGAGGTGGGGCAGCTGAGGACACAGAGCTGAGATTCTAGTTTGTGGGAGCTGGATGTGAAATGGGATGGCGAGCGAGAGCTTGGAGTTCAGCGTCAGTCTCTGGAGTTCTGCTGGAGCAGAATGCAAAGGTGGCATTTGGGACTGGGATTAAGGAAAACAGGCATGCCAAGATGCATGTCAATGGGTTGGCAGATTACATTAGAAAAGGTGAGAGTACCTGCAGGAAACTCTCCTCTGAATCCACAGTCTAGCAAAAAGGTTTCAGCTATCTGTAACAACTGTGCAGACAGTAAGGCTGGAGGCCCCTATACTGTCAGGTATGGATGTGAACTGGCACAAAAGCAGGAGTTGCCATCCCGACAGCATTTTCCCAGCCAAATGAACTTCGGAAAGTCTGTGGTCTACAGACGAGGGCATAAAAGACAATCAAGTTTAGACTCCCTTCATATTTATTATTTTTGGCAGACCTTTCAAAAGACATACCAGTATCACAAAGAAAGACTCTTGATGCCAGCAAGATGTTTCAAGCAGGATGAGGAAATACCTGTTTAAAGAATACTGCTAAGGCAGTCTACAGAATTAATAGAGGACATGAGATCTGTCTTATCCAAAGAAGGAAAAGTGCAACAAACAAGAGTAACAACCAGAACTACTTTTGAGAAAGATGTTTCAGTTTATTGTCAAGACACTTTCTTCCCTCTTTTCTCAGCAAGTATTTTAGATAATTTCTAACATGGACTTTTCAGTTCTAAGAGGTCACTACAATTTCACAGACACTGGTGATCATTTGAGAGAACATGTTTGTGGCACAGAAAGTAGTTTTAGAGATTCTTTGTTCCCCAAATCCAACATGGCTCCACATGAGGTCGTCACATCATGGAAGAAATTCATTCCATGAATTTGATGGCTGATTTGTTGCATAGTCAGTCCTGGACTTCAAAGCTGCACTTCAGAAAAAGCTTCTATGTTTCACAGCTCAATTGCCTTGGGTTGTGATTAACACTCTAAAAACAAAGTACTGCTTGCAGTTTTTTAAACTCAGAAATAACCCATGAACTATTTTTCATGTTTCCACACACCACAATCTTAAATTCCGACAAATTTTGCAAAAAATGCATCAGTAAATGGAGAAATCAGTAAGGTACTGTGTTGGAATAAAGATCTGTCTCTTGAATATTACATTGAGGTTCACTTCTTTCCCTGTATATCACATCACAAGAGACCTTTGGTTGATCCTGGATAACAAACTTTTGCCCTAAAAACAAGTGTGTTGAGTATGGGAATATGCCAGTCTCATTTGGGATCACTGGTGGTTTGGAACTGTGTACCCATGGCTTGCAAATGGCCATAAGCTACCCTAGATCCAAGTTTTGACTTCTGTGCAACTGCACGACCTCTGCTCACAGCCACATGCTCCCTTGTTGTCTTCAGATCTCCTTTCTAAAATGCACTTTTACTTTGTATTGGGACTCTATAAAAAAGTAAATACATTAAAATCATTATCACTCCGTAGTCTGTGACTGCTGTACTGACTTATATAAATCTGGGCTTTACTTTTTTAATCCTTTTGACAACACTGCAAGTCCCAGTTGGCACAGCAATTTGCAACAATCACCATTCTTCAGGCAGCACATTACAATATCCCAGTTAAGGCAAAAAGGATGGGACCATCTTTCACTAGGGCAGCTTCTCAACAGGTGATGCAGCACTGGGCACTGAATTCTCTTGTCATTGTAATGCTCTGTCACCTGTTTTAAACTGACCTAAAAATCAGGCTTCTTCCAAATTTAACTCCCAAAGGCAGAAACTTCTGTATCCATTTTCTGAAACCCAGCGTTAAATGACTGTTAGAAACATAATTAGTAATTTGATTTGGAAAAAGTAAACTGAATGGATTACTTTTAAAGACATTAGTGTACTACTGAGACACACATGAACAACATTCCTCTTCAGATAGCAGATAGGACATTTTGTTTCTTGTATTTCTTGTTTATTTGCCAGATTTTATCTTGTGGTGGTTTTGCGGTTGTGTTTTTCTTGTTTGTTTTTCTTTTTTTAATTGGTTTGGTTTGGTTTGGTGGGTATTTTTTGTTTGTTTAGTTGGGTTTTTTTTTGTTGTTTGTTTGGGTTTTTTTGCTGTTTACTTTTTTTTTTCTCAAAAATTAGTTTTTATGATCTAAACACAGAACTGAAATTTTTACTGGTTTTTTTTTTTTTTTTCAGAGGTAGTGAATATACAGAAACTTCTGCTACCCTATGCACCCTGAAAGATTTTCTCTTTTTTTCTCTTCAGTAGCTAACATTTCTGGTTTTATTCTGAAGGCTGGTGCACTAATAGAGCAGTACAGACAGAAGCAATCATGTACATTGGGATTGGACTTTCTTCTGTATATACCTACTCACATGCATATACGCAAACATTTGGATTCACTATTAAATAATAAAAATCAATGACATTTTCCAATAGCATTGTTGGGAGAAGAATTAACCGGCCCTTAAAAGGATGGTTGCACATTATGTGAAAGAACCCAACTGCAAAAAGCAAAATTTGCAACATAAAATGTACCCAACATTCTGCTGGGAAAGCACTATCAAGGCTTTAACCAAGTTTTTAATGAAATTCTTCATTTCATGAAAGGAAATGAAATCCTGTGAATTCAATGAGGAACATTTGGGGCAAGTTTCGGTCCATTTCATCGCACTTCATGTGCACCCATTGCATTGCCTAGTTTTAATGTCAGTTCTGGATTTTCTTTCTTTTTTTCAATTGCATTTAATCTCAGCAGATGTCCTGTCATTTCTGTTCCTTTTGCTTTGTTCCCTGACTTCCAGATTTCAAGAATTTTTTGGACACGTTTTGCACCTTTTCCCTGTACCTCATGTATGTCAGTCATCCCATGGCATTTCATTTGTTACATTTTCTTTCAGAGTTTTCATGGATTTTTTGCCTGCATTGCATTGTAACTCCTGTGTTCGTTGCACTTTGTTCCCTGATTTCAGGATTTCATTTCCTTTCATATAGCACATTTTACGCTGTTGAGTGTTTATTAATTCACACCAGTATAGCCACAGTCATGATCCAGCACTGAATAGCTGCAAGATTTTAATGCTGAACTCTGATTTAAATAACACCTCCTTAGAACCAAGAAAGTTACCCATTTCTTCAGAAGACTTTTCTAGTCTCAACCATCCAAGAAATCACTTCTGAAAGTTATTCAGAAAATAAAGGGGGGAACTCAGAAAGCTACCAAGGACATTATATAGCTGTTCTGTTTCCTTTGGGGAGTATTGAAGTTATTTTAAATAAAACAGGTGAAATGATTCCTCATTGCCACTTGAAGTTATGTAACACTTTGTTTTACCACTGAAGTCCACCCTTTTAATTCTCTCCTATAAAAGCAAACAATGCATAATTTTGAATCACTCAAATGTACTGTAGCAACAGCTTTGTTGAAACAGTGACTGCTTCTATAAATGGGTTTTCCAGAACTTTGTGGTATCCAAAGAATACCTGACAAGATCTACTTGCTCGCAGTAGCACAAACACACTCATCTCTGTGCTGCATGCTTAAGTGCCCTCTCTACTTCAGAAAAAGACTGATGTTTTAGCAGGTTATCTGATAACAGGTGTCCGGAGACCTGTAGCCAATCCATTGGAACCACTGGACACAGAATAGTTGATAAAAATTAGTCAGGATGAATCTGAACTTTGATCTTCCCAATCCCCCTTATTCTTTCTGTATTTCAGGCATGGTGTTTCTGTGTAGAACCTTCCAAGAATTGTGCTTGAGCCTGTAGCCACCTGCCCAGTGTTGCCTGAGGTCTCCTTGAGCATTCCTCACTTCAGCCTATTACCACTTCTCTAAGCTCACCCAATTTTGCTTGTTTATCTTTTAAAATGTTACGGGGTTTTTTTTCCGTGTTTGACTGACTTTGGCCTTCTACACCCTTTGAGTTAGGACAAAACACGCAGGTAACAATTTTTCTTTCCCCTTGTTGTGGCTATTCCATTGTGCCTTCACCTTTTTCTCTCTTCTGTACTTGCTGAAACTTCTTTAGCTTCTAGAATCTACATTAGCCTGCCCAAGCTATACCTTATTCTGCGCATTCACTGTACTTCTCAGTAACCTCCCTGCTTCACCTTTTCTGCCATTATTCAGGGCCTTCTTTCAAGCTGAGCCTTATGCATGCACCAGCATCCAGTCCCAGTTCCTCAAAGGCATGTCTTCACTAGATCCATTTCTCTCCCCATTCTCTTAAGCGATATCCAATAGCCTTCCAAACCTCCTCTCACCAAGCTATTGCTCCTTGCATAACCTCCATCATTTCAATTAAGGTAATAAATTCTCCTTTTCAGCATACAAATAGTAGGGAAGGCTTGTAAATGCCCCAGAGCCTTGTGAATGCATTAACATAATAACTGGAGGGCTCCAGTTCTCAGGGGGATTGGGGCTGCCTACATCTGACACCAGCAGGAACAAACTTCGAACGTAACAGAATGAAGCATGGAATGTGTTAACATAGGGCAAAACTAAGAAAAAGACTCAAGCTGAAAACCATTCCAAATAAAACGAAAACCAGAAATTAATCTCACATCTAGCTTCAATAATGATTCTTGTTTTAGAGGCAAACTAAACTCTGAACAAGCACTGTTACCAGTATGATGCATTAAGCACCAGGATAGCAAGTCTGCTTTTTCTCTTTAGCACAGCCAAGTTTGCATATGTGTTTCCTCTCCTTCTCCTTCATGTCTTTAGCAGAGGTTTGCTAAACTTCATCTGTAATTGTTGATCAATAATAAAGCCACAACTGAAAAGCCTCCCTATGGAGGAACCAAGTAACTTTGAAGTTTGCAAGCGTGACAAAAAAATGAATCAGTTCTGCCTATGGGGAGATGACACAGTGATACTTCTGTAGGAAAGTTACATCAGCTACCTAAGCAAACATTATCAACACCATTAGACATATCTCAGCACATTTAAGGTATTTCACTACATCTTTTACCATGTAAAATGTAGTCATGTAGCAACATCAGTAGGGTTATATAAACACTGCTTTCTGTACATCAGCCAAAGCCTTCACCTTACACCAGATGTGGGCTTTAGATGGGCACCAAGGCTCCCTGTGGCCAGAGAGGAAATTCAGCCTGTGCTACATTGAAGTTTCATCTCACCTACCTGCATTGACAAGATGGTGCACATTTAAGCTAGGATTTTCCAACGAGTTCCCCATAGACCCTATAAAAACAACTGGCACCATGAGCTGGCCATCACCAGGGCACATGCTGGCTATGCTCCCTCCTACAGGCACTTGATGCAAAATGCTGCAAAGTGCTGCAGAAGCTGCAGGTACCAGAACTGTCATTTTCCCCAGTGCAGCAATTTTTCACTTAGATGATCTTCCCACTTGTAAACAATAAAACAAAGCCTGACTACTTTTTTATTGTACATTACCCTATCAGGATGGTGGTGTGAGGACTAGCTAGCATTTAGCACAGCTTTCAAAGGGACAGTATCTGCTGTAAAAATGATGTAGCCCTTTCATGTTTCATGTGATCAGCTCTGGGAGACACACAATCACTAGATGTTTAGCAGTGGTAGAATGCTTTGCACTATCTCTTTACAACAGAATGTACTTCACATTAGTATTAATGATATCTGAAATAATATACTTTATCCAATTAGGTTTTACTTTAGTTTTTAAAAATTCAATGGTTCTTTAAAAATAACTAGCATATAAAAATGACAGGAAGTTTGCTGTGCACCAGTTAATCCCACCCTTCTTCCACTGAGTGCAGCTGGATTCACCTTCTCCACTTCATTCCACTTCTCACTCACTCTGCTTATAATCTGGTTCTTCAAGAATTTTAGTTTTCTGGGACAGGCTTCAAGTAGGAGAGAAGTAGTAGAAACACTCACACAACACTGGAAAAAGCTTAGGATTATTTCAATTTTTTTAGTCTCAGAACTGAGATGCCAAAATGGGATGGATGTGTAAGTACACTTCAGTTGTCTCTAAAGTGAATTAGTTTTGCAAAGAAAACTGGAGATTAGTGGCTGGATGCATGGATTATGGCGTTCAGTGGGTTGCCATACACTGCAGGACACATCTTTTGAAGGAGATTTTAATCGACTCAAAAGACAATATGGCAACTGGCAGGCTTTTTCTTTATTGAAGCAAAGTCACAGCATTTTCAGCACTATTCCCCTCTTGTGAAGGGAAGAGTTAAACGAAGGCCCCTGAAATTTACATTACTAACAAGTAAAGGATTGAAGAAAGAGATTACAAGCGTATTTCTCTAAAATAAATAATCTACAAGGAGTGCTTTTTCTTCTTAAAAGCAATCTAAAAATGTAAAAATTCTACGGTAAGGAGATCAAAAGATATTTTAACAACTTTCAATATTTACAAACAATACAAAAACTGCGCATGCCATCAAATGATGCAAAATTCTTATTAAAAATTAAAAGCTTCATTCCTACCAAGAACCAAAAACTCCAGCCAAAATTTCAGTTTAATTCATGGTCTTCTTTACAATTGGAAAACCGTTAAATGTTTTTATTATCTGTAAAATATACAATAAAAATGAACCTCACTAAATTATTAAGGTTAAAAAAGAAGAGAAATACTGCAGGCAAATCAAAAAGGAAAGTAACCGTAACTCATTCTTTGGTAACCAAAAGTTAGCAAGTATCTGTATTTCAAGTGATGAAAAGTAATAGTCTGCCCGCTTTGACAAATGGGAGACAGACTTCTGGCAAAACACAACTCCCAAGTTTCAGTTTTGAAAGACAGGCTCCACCTACAGCTTTGTAGTGCAAGTCAAATTTCTCTTTCTAATTCAGAAACACAACTGCCCTGGTTCCGGCCAGGACAGGATTAATTTTTTGCAGTAGGCAGGAGGGGGCATGGCCAGGACACAGAGGTTCTTCTGTACCACCTCACAACACTGCCAGGGACAGACAAGTTGTGACAGCAGGTCACACACTACCAGGCTCTGCATGGTGAGCAGTCACATGTGAACCATTCACCTCTTTCTTGTGCACTCTGTTTTCAGTATTGTTGCTCTTACTTTCTTATTTCACTGTTGTTTCCAGCAAATTTTTCTTTTATGAACCCCCAACCTTTGCCTTTTGTGCCTCTAATTCTCTCCAGACACCTGCAGGGGTAAAAGGATGGGGGTGTGAGTGAGTGGTGAATGGGTTGGAGTGTTTCAGTGGGAACATAAAATTGGGAAATACCGTTCCTGAAACATGACAGTAACCCTTCCAAATTCTGGCAGTACCCAGCTCCATTCATCTCCCACTTTTCTGTTGTCTGCTTGCATCCTCCGCACGCATCCAGTTGTTCTAGTTCTCTAAGGGAATACTCCAGTCAAGGAAGCAACTCACTTGGACATGAGTGTTTCACCAAGCGTATGTGTATGGCTGCATAGCAGCCAGAAGTGTGTTGTAAAATTCAGCTCCCTCTTCCATGTTAACTACATAGTTCATTTTCCCTCAGGAAAAAGAATTAAAAGTACAGTACCCTGGACCAATCCATAAGCTGGTGAGCTCATTGCTCAAGCAGGACACACTTCATCGAACACTGGGGCATACCCCAGTAATAAGTCATGTAACCCCAGCACCAACCCTACTACCTTCTCATAGGTGAATGTGCCTTACCGTGCCTCTTTCTGCTTAACAAATGCACTATGCCTCATCACTACAATGCTTTTGAACCAAACAACCAGCTTGTACCACAGGAGCCTTCCCATTTCAGGCTTATTCCTAAATTTTGCTTGCACAATTGCAGTCTCAAGAAAAAGAAAAACTTCACACCCCTACAGACTCTGAGAAAACATCCCCCCCGACCCCACAAGAGGACTTCTAAGGCTTTACACAAAAAATTCAACTGTTAACTTTCTTTAAGCCACAGACCACTCATTCAAAGCAAGTGCTCCCCACCCCAACCCAACCATGCAGAACCATCATCGCTTTAGCATTTAAACATACACATGCAGTTCGTGGAATAAATGCTCAGCAAAGTAACCTTGTCCTGGTCTGGGCTTTCTTCTGAAATCTAGTCCCTGTGATTTTCTAGACTAATATCCAAAGCCTTTAGTCACACTGACTTTTAACTTTCTTCAACTGAGGAGTTTAGATACTTCCTTGAAGTACCTGGCTGAGTCATTAAGTCTAGATGGGCTGGATCCAAGGTCTCCTTACAGCCTGCCTCCTCAGCATATGGAAAGTCGTTCATGTCCATTTCATCACTGTTAAACATATCAAGCTGCCTCTCTTGCTGCTCTTCCAAAGTTCTCCGGACCCTGCCCTCTGACTGTTCCACCACTTCTCCATCTCCCTCACTAATGACAGTCATGGGGCTGCTCTGGATGCGGTTGCGGACGTTGTACTTGCTGCTGGCGGCAGACGGGGGTGTCCGTGACCGGCCGTACCTCGTGCCAGAGAAGGACAAGCTCCTTGGCATCAGGCCCTCGCTCTTGGCCCACTCCTCCTGGGCCCGTTTGCTCTTGCTGGGTGAGCAGCTGGCAGGGCTGTCAGAAAGGTCAGGGGAGGCTTCTGACTTTGCCCGGTGGAACCGTGGGTCCGTGTTCTTCAACATCTCTGCTGCGGACATACGAGAACTGGTGTCACAGCGACTTCCTTTCTTCAGCAGCAGGGCTTTGAAGTTGTCATTGCTGGTGCTGCTCTTGCGAACGCTTCTCTGAATAGATCCGGCTTGTTTGAGGGTAGCTAAGTTTGGGGAAGCACCAGTGGGAGTTACGGGGGGCGACGGAGAATGGTTGCGGGTACGGTCGTCTTCAGAATCTTTACGGCCAAGGACTTTCCTTTTGGATCTGAGTTTGAAACACAACAAAAAGAGAGAACAACACAAAAAGTGAAACTTTTTATCTCCCCTAATTAAAGGCAGTTTAGAGGGATGACAATGAATTAAGCTAAAGCAGAGAGAGGGAAAAGGGAGAAGTGATCTAAATCTAAAGCATGAATAAGAACACCACCAGAACTGTACAGGCACTAATGCAGGTATTGCAGGTATAAACTATGCTTATTACTCTTCTTCTGCAACTCTGGAATCATGAAACTACTAAAACTGGCAATACTGATGTTCAAATCACTTTAGCAAATGTAGTGAGTCAGGTTTTCTGGAGTCAGTATTCAACTGCTCAGACTAATGTGCTATAAAATTTATAATCAATGTCGTTTCTCTGTTAATTTGGGGACTTGATTCAAAATATGTTATCTAGAGTATACTGGGTTGTTTTGTTCAACTTTACTATTTCATTTGACACTCTCTGGAGAATTAGAAGTGTAATTTAGTGCACTTTCCTTTAGGAAAGGACACAGCAATTCACTGCTGCTGAAGATGGAGAAGAGGGAGCCACATGTAACAATTCTGGATTAAATGATTTTAAAAAAAACCCCTCCCTAATCCAAATGTTAAATAAATAGTGAAAAGACCTTCCCAGCTTCTCTTAAGATTCACAGACAAAATTCACAGTTATGTTGGTGCTCTGTCATTGCAATTTTCAACTAAATGAAGGAGAGAGCAACTTCCCAACAAGAAAGTTATCTTTCCAAGTGAAAGAGCGGAGTGTTTTTCTATTTAAATGTACAGGGAAGGGATAACAAAATAAATAAATAAATAAATAAACAATAATGGAACTGGGAATAAGTGGAAACTGGACTTTTATTGCCTCATTTTCACATTACTAGAAATCTTAAAGAAATGTACACGCCTGGTATCTGCAGCAAAGCGGCTTTGTTTCTTTCCTGACCCAGTAAGAATTAATTAAAATAAGATTGTATAAAGCCTCATTATAAATATTATTTTGGAATTTTGGTATTTTGGAAGAAGTATAAAACAAGTCAGCAGACTTGTTAGAAACATAAAATTATCATGCTACAGCTCCACGTTAACTTTTATCAAGCATGGGTTCCATCCAGACCATTCCCCTTGTAAAGCAGATTTCTCCTTAATGTGATCTTTAGCTTTACTTTCTTAAAAGCCTTGAGATTTTGTCAAGGAAAGCTCAAATGTTTTCATGCATGGCAGCCTATTAAAAATTTTTAAAAACCCCTGAAAACAAACTAGCAGGATCCATTAGCTGAGTAGGTGGCAGCAACAGGCACTGCCACGGGCTCTGCCAAGACTTTGGAGCAATCCTGTCTCTCTTAAGTGGTGAAGTTTATTCATAACTCACTTGTGATACCCCCACAGGCAGCTGTACCAGCTGTTATTTTCAGCAGCTGCTGCTGCCTCCACCTGTCTTTCTGGAATACCAATGCAATACCATGTTCACTCAGCCTGAGGATGAATGGACACCAGCAGACAGCATAGGGATAAAATGATGACTTCAGTAGTGGCCAATGTATGGACCTTGTCTAGATTTAACTGTGTGCAAGTACTGTAGGCAGCAGATGATTTTGGTGCTTGGATGCTCTGCGAGTCTGTATGTGAACATGTGTGTGTATTTGTTACAGAGGAAAGATTTTCCTTCATTAGGGTTTTGGCTGCCTATGGATATCTTAAACACTGCAATGCTGGGGTTGTACTGCTGCCAAAACCCAAATTAAATAGAAAAAAAAAAATTCAATTGCAAAGATCTGCAGGGAATGACTTCGTTATCCTAGCTTGAAGTAATCTGGTAAAATTGTGAATGCAGTGCAGAGCAGTCAGTTTGCTGTCAGCATCTAACCAGCTTTTCTCAGTATGTATGAATTATGGAAAAAACTTAAAATTAAGAACCAAATTTGGTTTTGGTGGCTTTTCAGACACAGATAGGGTATATATTCAAACAAAACTGTGACTTAAGACTGTTCTTCCTGTCCTTAATGCACATACTACTAAATTTCTTGTCTTACTCCAAATATATTAAAGAGTGCCAATCACAGGAATAATACTCTTTAGAAACAGTGGGGGGAAAACCAAGACCTTTTTTATTAGTTAACAACGAACAAAAGATATTGGTTCAAATCTAAAGCCAGCAAAAGCAAGGTCATAGTAACAAATGTGTCAAGCATTTCTATGCATGTCACATCCAGTTCCATTGTCCATTTCCCCATAAAAATACGAATTACAGATATGTGCATATACACAGAGATGCACTCTCTATCTGCATACATAATGGCAAAGGCTGTCAGTCAGAATATTTCATTCTAAAACCAGATTTGTCGCAGTTCTAGTGAGAGCCATACAACATGAATGCAATATAGACCATTTTTAGAACAGCTCCTACAGACCAAGTCCTAAAGGGTAACAGTAAATTATAAAAAGTCAGTATCATACATATGTAACTTTTGTAACATCTGAAACGGAATGTTTTCAAAAATGAAAAGAAAAAAGCACTTGCATCCAAATGCTGCAGCCTCCCAGCTCCCAGCCGCTCTCTTCCCGTCCCTCAGTGCCGATGCCGACCTCGGGCACAGATGTGCAAACTCACCGAACACCGGGATAAGGCCCCGTGGAGCTGCGGGCACTCCAGGGCAGGGAGGCGGCTCCTGGCTGCGGCCTGCAGTGCGCGGCACAACCACGCGGTGGCGCTGCCGCCACGCCGGCCCGGCCCGGGGCGGGTCTGGGAGCGCTGCGCAAAGGGGACCCGAGCTCCCTGCGCTGCCTCTCAGCTTTCCCTCCCTCGGGGCTTGTTTGGTTTTCTCTTTTGAGAACCTAACGTGAACAGCACAAAAATCTAGCTGCCATTCGGCATAATTTTTTTTTCAAGGGAAATGAATAATGTCATTAATAGTAGAGCCAGTACTGCACATCTCTTTCATGAACCAGTTTGACACAAGACACCCGACCTCAGGCTGGATTATGGCAAACTATAATCCAGCGTTTGCCATATGTTTTGCCATATGACTGACATGTTGTGTTACTTGCCAGTTTCAGCCACGCTTGCCATGAAGCATTAGCGTTGAGCCTCTGTCCCAAACTGCACCATATAAGCAGCGAAGAGAGTAAAAAGAGATGGAGAAGAACGAGAATGAAAACAGAAAGATACACAGAAAAAGCAACAGTAGAGTTAATATGGCAGATTGAGAACAGTACAATAAATACTAGACGTAACTTGATATTTTAAAGGGCAAGGTATTTATTATATAATCTACATTGATTTAATCTGGTTTAGTTCAGAATGGATTAAATACATTTGTAAAACAACAAAATCCAAGTTCCCTTCCTCATCTTTTTCACATACAGTCTTAGTAGAAAGTTGAATAATATGTGCTTTCCATTTAAGCAATGACTGTTGCACTTGGGTGTTTTAGTAAAACAATGTTAAATTTATTTTTGAGAGACCTACCAGACCTTACAGTATGGGAGGGGCAGTTTCTTCAGTACCTGTGAATGGCTGCAAAAAGATCCTCAGTAGTCCTTGGTCTCGCTGGTGTTGCCACTCCGTCCGTCTCCTCCCCATAACTACAGCTTGGCAGGAATGAACTACTGGCTGTGTCTGATTCAAACACCTCCACTATACAAAGAGAACGAACACAACGGTCAGTCTGTCGTGTGAACCCCACAGGCATAAAATCCTGAAACCAGCCCTTCGCTGCCTCTAAGGTGAGGCATCCAATGGACCGTGAAGCACTGTCATTATTGTGATTTCAGATCAATGCTTGCTTAGGGAACTGCAGTGCATGAAATGCCTTTGCTTGCTCACACACAAGAGGCGGAGAACAGCAACAAAAGAAAATTTGTACGGTTTTCACTAACATGTAAAAACAAAATTAACAAAGCTAACTATGGTTTCATAGCATGGTTTAACACTACCACGGTTAAATAAAACATCATTTTCTTTCCATGTCCGCAACAATGTGAAGTCAGGAATTGTAAGAAATCTCATAAAGTATTAATCAGCTCCCTGCAACTTTCTTGTTTTAGTCGTAACAATCAAAAGAGGTTCTGCCCTCTACAGAATCCCATCTGAATGCGAAGATGGCTATTCTCACTCCCCAGCCTCTTTAAATAGCTACTGCTACATCTGAATTAAAAGTCAGAGAAAAGAGACTCACCACTTTCGTTCTCTTGAGGTAAGTGCCCGTCAGTGTTACTGCCACTGTCTTGGCTGCTGCCTGAACTGCTGCCTTCATCAAAAGCAGACTGCTCCTCCTGCCTGGGTTCTTCCTGAACTGGTGATGCAGCAGGCTGTACCACAAAGGCATTCGCTCCCACTGTCTCAGAGAAGGTGAATCCAGCAGCTCCTCCCTCAGGAACCAGGCTGCCAGAGTCCATCTCACTAGAACCGAGTCCATCTGTAAGACAATTTCTCGCCTCCTCACTGTGTGCAAGCACAGCGTCTCTCTTAGTTGGGCTTGATGTGCTTCTGGCAGTATCACTCACTTCAGCTGCTTTCTCCACTGTAAGGTCTAACTGTGGAGGTGGTACAAGAAGGAACAGTTTGGGTTTCTTTGAAATAGGAGGTGGTTTCTTGCTTGGCAATACAACCTGAGCCTTGTCAGGAGATGATGGTGATCCCTGAAGTGACATGCCAGAAGGGAGGTCTTCACTCCGCACTGAGGACTCAGGTGTGTCACCAGTAGCCGACCCCAGGGCATCAGCTTCAGAAGTCTTTTTTAGACCTACTGCACTCACAGGCTTTTGATCACTGTCAAGTACAGGTGTGTTATCAGAGAGAATGAGAGGAGAACCCCGAGACAGTGTTTGAACTGCATTTTTAAATGAAGTGCCTTGAGTTTTCATTTCCTCGTCACCTAAGCTGCTACTGAGTTTTAGTGAGAGAGATGGCTTTAGCGAAGACTGTGACGAGGAATTTACAGTACCCTTTTCCTGAGAGGTGGTTTCAGAAGCAGATTCAGCTGACGGTTCACCTTCTGTCGATTTTTTCACAGACCTCAACTGCACCATTTGCAACGCTTTGGTAGTTACTAATGGCATCACAGGTCTCGATGCATCTTGTTTGTTGAGTGTCTGTTTCACTGGACTGTAGCAAGAATCATCCTGGTTGCGCTTCTTAAAAGAATGCTGTGGGTATGTTGTTGCACCTTTTGTTAGCTTGGGATCCAGAGGTGGTGCTGGTGGCGGGACAGCTACGGGGCAAGAAGGAGGAGGAGGAACAGGGGAAGAGAATGAACTCATGGAGGCTTCTTGTGGAAACCATGGGACAGTCTGAGCAAAGGAAGAATTTACATTAGCTTCTGGTGGAGGAGGGGGGAACGTGGGAGAGGCCGACAATGGTGACAGATCCATGACTTCTGCCGGAGGAGGAGGAGGGGGAGGAGAAAGTTCAGGGCAATGTGGAGGTGTTGGAAGAGGAGGTGGCGGAGGAGGTGCACCAGAATCCGGAGGAGGGCTCAGGGCAGGGTCTAATTTCTTCACACTCACGCTCCCTTCAGTTGATGTATTTGAAGAAAGAGAAGTGGATGATGAAGACATGGACACTGAAGACAGAAGAGAGGATTTCCTTTCAGGCACTTTAGGTTTCAGCTTGGATTTCCCATTTCCTGATGATGCAGATTTTAGAAGTACAGGCACTGGAGTAAGCGCAGTGGGTGTATTGGACTGGCTGGAGTACCCACTCGATGGCGATGTGACTCGGTGGGATTTATCTGGAGAAGTGCTCTTTGGTTTGGCCAGTCCACTGGGCACTTGAGGCACAGAAGCCCTTGAGCCATCACTGAAGTGGCTGATGCTGTAATCACTGAGAGCAGATGACGTACTGGCAGAATGGGTCACTGGGGACTTCACCTGGTCGTCTGCCACTGCGGCATAGTCGCTGTAGTAACCCCACTGGTCAGCATACTCCGACTTTATGCTACTTGTTTCGCTCTGGGATGGAGTGACTGTGCAGATGGAGTACAGGTTTGGAGCAGTGGTGGACATCATGCTGCTGCTTGCACTGATCGAGCTTTGGCTGCGGGAGCGCAACACCCAGGGATCCTCATAATCACTGCATGGGCTCTGGGAAGGGGAGCTGCCATTTTTGCACTTGAGATTCAGCTGCAGAGAATGCTGGAGAGTGGCAATAAGGGTTTCATCAAGTACCTGTCCATTGGATTGGGCTTTTTTCTTAGGCATCCTTCTGAGTGAGTCTGTTCTGGATGGTGGCAAAGGTGGTTTCTTTGCCTTTTTCAGTGAGATGTTTCTTGCAAGGGATTTGTCACCTTGGCCTGATCGGTCATCCAGATGTTTGTTCTCCTTTCCTTCAAAGACATTTATCACGCTGTCTCTGGGGTTCTCAAAACCATTAGTACTACTGCATGGCATGTCTGACTTCAGTCCAGAGTCCACATGCACAGAACCATAATAACCATCGTGCTCCACAGAATACAGAGAAGTAGAATCATCCCTGACCGACGTCCTCTCCAGGCTGCAGCTGCTCAGGTTGCTACCTGGCGTGGCACAGCCTGGTGTGGTACAGACCACCTTGCGTGAAGGGGTCTCACTGCCTTCTGAAGACTTGTACAGCCAGTGCTCTGTGCTGTTCACTGCTGCTTGTGCTCGCTCCCCGGAACAGCTGGATTCACTCCGACCATCACTGTCCTGGGAAGGGTTTGGTAAGGCAACAGTGTTCCTGCAGCTGTAGCTCATGCTCTGAGACCCAGCCTCTGCATTCCCAGGAGTGCTAAGAGAGACAGCAGAGTCACCAAGAGACAGCATCATGACAGTATTAGATGGGATGGTATCTGAAGTCTGTGAGTGACGTGTGGAGCTACTCTCACTCCAGTTACCGCTTGAAGAATGGTGATCATCTTTCCCAGTAACTGCACTGCTGGCAGCAGGATTGTCTCTTGGATTTGGGTAGGCAGTGGAGCTGGTAATTTTACTATCCAATGATCCAACACTCTGGGCAGCATGAATAAGGATAACTTCTGAGGAGGATGACAGTGTTGCATTGGGTATGATGCTCGTTGAGTAGGTGGCATGAGGAGAGACCACACATGCTGGGCTTGAGGATTTCTCGCTATCACAGCTTCTCACCTCTTGAGACTTTGGCCTTGACAGGGTGCCCATCGTGGGATTATTCCTCAAATGCACAACACTATCATCCACTTGAAGTTTACTTATCTGGTGGTCTAAAGTGCCAGCAATGTCTTCTGTCTGCCTAGAGATGCTCTGAGTCTGATCTAGGGACTGCAGGGACACCCTCGCACCAACCCGAGGCAAGCTGTGAAAACCTATGTCGTTATTTTGACGAGAAGCAAATATAACTGCAGCAGAATCACTCATCACCGACATGTTTCCAGATGAGCTGGAGAACTGAGACATCTGGGCTGCAATGCCTTGTCCTTTCTGTGCTCGTATTCTTCTCATTGAAGGGGGCACCACTTTAACCTCCTCCGTCTGGCAGCTGGTGTCCTTGGTTTCAGAGCGCAGCATAGCAGAGCGATAGCTGTCTAGTCTCCCTAGCGTGGAACAGTGATCTGGGACATGCATTGAATGCCCTCGGAAATCACTTTGGCCAGTACCAACTGCTGGAGTCAAAAGAAAGTAATTATTTCTTGAAGCGCAAATTCACATTTATCTTCTCACTCATTTAAAAAAAAATAAAGAACAACCCAGCAAAATGCTCCATCCCCATGCTCCTGCAGGTTATGCCTTCTGAAGAAGAATCTGCAACAATGGATTTTGCACATGCATCGTCTGTTTTCTGTATTTCTCTTCCCTTTTTCCTTATTACCAGGAACCTTCTGCTTACAGAATCATCTGCATTCCTGCCGCACATTCGACACATGAAATCCTCTGTTTATGACACGGTAATAATTTCCATAGTAATCAGTTGTGTCAGAAACCAAGTAGTACTGTTTGACTTCCAGTAGGCAACGCAGCAGGAACAGACAAAAGCCTGAGAAATGTGAAGTGTGTTCCCATGCTAATGCCTCATGCAATAAAGAAAAGGGGAAGGAAATCTGGAGACTAATATGAATAAAAAGATCTGCTTTGTACAAGCATTACACTTCAGAAAAAAAAAAAAATTCAGGAAACATGGACATCTCTCCAAATCCTGCAGTTTGTCTGAAAGAATGCTAACACATGGAAACATGCATTGTTTTACCACAAATAATACATATTCTATAACAGCATTTATAAAAACATTATCCAATACTGCAAAGATAACCATTAGATAACGTTTCTCCATACAACTAGTTTCTATTTATCATAAAGGAAAAATTCTTAAGAATTGGGGAAAATAAACAGCTGGTATTGATGGTTGTCTCATCCTCAGCATCATCAGGAAATAAAAACTACTTTTTCTAAAGGAAGGAATAATCATATATTGGCATAAATCCCCCCACCCCCAACTTTGAGGACAATGGAAAACCAGTTTTATTTCAAAGTATAGTTATCACTGGGTCAGTAGAAAGAACTCTAGGGTTCTTTTAAATTTACAGTGTTATTGGTAGCTGCCTTTAAAATCTCAAACCAGAGAACTGCTTTAAAATTAGTCTGTGTAAGGCTGTTGCTTTTGAATTCAGTTGCATTGCTGTATAAATAGCAAGAGAGAGGCAGGCGTGCTGCTGGAGATGCTTGTAAGGATGCTACACATATGTCACTGTGGGGGAAAACTGGTTATTTCAAGTCTCCGCCTTAGTGAGTCTCAGGAGCAATGCAGCAGCACGCCTGAAAGGAATGTTCTCCTTTCATATTTACTATATGAAACTGCATCAGGAGGACAGATATTCTTACCATGCAGCTTTAAACACCACTTAAAGGACATTTAATCATCCTGATTCTTGGCAGGCAAAAGAGGCATTTAGGGTAAGAAAAGAGGGCTCTGAAAAGGCTACAGTTAAAGCAGCGCACACAAAAAAGATTGTTTACTTCTTTTCCCCAGGCATGTAAGTAGTCTTTTAGCAGCTTGAAGCCTAGTTAGTTTGCTTTGTGTAGATTCTCTTGCTCTCATAAAAATGCAGCCTCTTTCTGCTTCTTGTAGAGGTTTGCTGCAAAGCTAGATGCTCAGATGCTGGCAAATGTCTTGGATAATCTAATACGAGATACTGTCAGAACAGATGGGCTACTGCAGCCAAGCAAGAGAGAGATTTGCATATTCCGTATACAGTTATTAAGAACTGCACAGCAAGAAAAACAACTTCCTTTCCAGGTATATTTTTCCTATGGAATCAGTGTACCCCTCTGGTTAAGAGCAAGAAAAGTAGACATACAAATGTTTCTGGAACCATGAAATCACTGATGTTAACTGTTGTCCAATTAAAAATATCTGGTAATAAAAATCTGCATGCTAAGATATATAAATAATCAAAGAGATGGGGTATTTTTCTTCTTCTGCCACTGTGAAATACACACATGCACACAAACACACACATTCAGGTAAGACAAAAGGATGCTACTGGTGGAGTATGAAGCTGTCAGCACTACAGCAAATATCTAATATTGTCACATACTGACCTGTGGCTGAGAGCACCTCATTTCAATATGTGGCATGTCTATTCGCAGAAGAAGCTAAATGCACTCTCTTTCACAAGTAGAGTAATGCAGATGGGTGGATTATGCCTGTTCAAAATGTTACTGCTAGGGAAGGTAAATGACAAACTGGAAATGATACTGGACTTGCTATAACCTTATGTTTTCCTCCTTCCAAAACCAGGAGCGTTAGAATGCACTTTCTGGGCCATACTGTTCATGGTGAATGCACAGTGATGTCTGAAGTAGAAAATTAAGGTCGTTGTATGTACACCACTGAATAAAACAGGTCACCGATGGCTATACCAAAATGCCCAGCACAGCAGCTCCTGCCCCATCCCTTGGCACACATGCCCCAGCAGAGCCTGGGCACTGGTGGCTGGGCCCAGCCAGAGCAGTGCCAGAGGAGCATGCCAACAAGAGAGCAGCATCAACAACCACCCACAGGATGCTGCTGAGAACCAGTGCGAACCCTGGGTTTGTACAGATGTAATTCAGGATCCAGCCTAACGTGCTCTAGAAAAATGCATAAATTGACTCAACAGCAGTAAATGTTTACAACCTCAATACTGTAGGGAAGCCCACCAGGGCAAAGCTTTGCACTGGTGCAAGGCCTCTTACAGTCAGAATGATTCAGAGCCTGACTAAATACATGATTAGGGAGGGCAAGACAGCCCAGCCTCAGAAGTATAAACTAAGGGGCTACCTCTTTCAATCATTCTATGTGATATGGTCAAGGAAAGGATTTTTCACGGCTGTTGTTATGACAGGAACATAACGCTGAGGTTTCAAATATCTTTTTTGTAGAAATGAGCATATTCTGAAATTGTTTCAGCTTTGGTTTTGGCTTTACATGTATGCACAACCTCATGCAAAACTGTGAGGATTTATTCTTCGTATAGTTCTGTTTTCTGAAGAGGGACAACAGAAATCTGCAGGGAAAATGGTTCAAAAAACCAACCAGAGGAACATTTAAGACTCAGGTATACTGGTAAGATGCTGAGGTGCTCATAATTTTGGTTGAATTCAGAGGAGGGTAGTGAGAAGTACTGTATTTGCAATCTACAAATGCACCATAAAACCCTCACCCACTTCCAGAGTAATACTGAAAATCTGGGATTTTCAAAACCCCTTAAAATCTTTGTTGGTACTGCAGCTAGAAGACAAACGATCCAATTCTAAGGGACAGCTCAAACCTTTGACTATTAGACTGATAATGCTGGGTTTCTCAGAAAACATCTACATAAATAAATAGCAATCAGAAGATAGAAGATATCACAACACCAAAATTCTTAAACTGAATCAGATCTTTTAAAGAATACCATCTACAAATGAATCTAGTTGCAGGGACAATGTCTGAGCAGACAGCAGCAAAAAACATTGCAGAACCAGACATCAAGTTACAGATGCTGAACATTATGAAGTCAGAAGTCGCTGCAAACTGGATGCATGATAAATATGGCTGAAAGGAATTACTGTCCTGTCTGCCTTTTATATTATCCTGTGTGCAGTGGCAATGCAGTCAGTGCTATGTCCACCACAGGAGACCTGCATCTACACTCCTTTCTTCTTTATTACTCTACTATGCTGAAAATCTCTCTTAGGGCAAATACTCTTCCCTAATGCACATGTTTAGTGCAGGCTCCAGAAGCAAGTAAAGAACACCCACTGCATGGACTCTGGTGTTGCTCATTATAGAGGACAGGGATTGAGAAGACTGCAAATCTGATGGGAAAAAAAGCTGATGTACGTAATCCCTAGGGCCAGGTACTAGCTGGTAGCAGACCCCTGTGACTCCAGCTGATGTGGTGGCACCAGCAGCTTGCTGCAGAGAATCAGGCAACAGGCCCTCTGCAATGAAACGAGCATGGAAAACTGAGGGTTTGAGAGGATAAACAGTGTGTGTGGATTTCACAAAGTACATGCTCGTTTCTACTAGAACAAAGAAGTTGTCTCTCTTAACTTCTGACTAACCATTTCTAATATAAGCACTTGTGTCTTACGCCACAGGCACATTGCTAAGGTGTGTTGCTCTCATTGTGTCCTCATGCCCCACCTAGCAATCCTCCTGCAAACCTGGTAAACTGTCCAAGTTACTGTGCAGGCATCACAATTTAGTGTTACAAGAAACTCCCAGAGATTCTTAGTCTGTTTTACCCTAGCACTTACATACCAAGTGATTTTTAACAGACACTCAACAAGAAACAGACAACTACATCACGTTTATGACAATTCTAAGGAATTTGCATCGTGCTCCATGAAGCATCTGTAATCTCTCAGAAGGAAGGAAAAATATTGCAGAGAATCCTGTGATACTTTTCTGCACTGCTACCTTAAAAATATCCTGAATGCTTGTATATATCACTGCCACCCTGAGAGGGAGAATTTTGATGTAAATATTGGGAATTCAAATTTTCTTGATTCTGTTCATTTTGCTAACTGAACAGCCTCTGGTGAAATTTATATTCCTAGCACCTGTGTCTTTCATCCCTCTAGTATCAAAAAGCAAGAGTATGCATACTTTCATACTTACATACATACCTGATCTATGCATGGATAGTGCTGGAAATGTACAGTGTTGAAAAACTACAGCTATAAACCCAGTATTAGTCAAAAGGCACAGTAACTCTTAAACAGAGATATTCTCTCCAAAGACTGCTACAGCTGCAAATTGAAGCAGGTGCAGAATTACTTGGCTGGAACAGCTGGGTATTTGTGTGGTATTTCTGTAGGACCAATGGATATCGGTGACTCTTCTCACCCATGGGACCTGTAACTTGAGTTACTGCTACTCCTAGAGGGACTAATTGGAGAAGCGTATCAATTAAGAGGAGTCTTTAGTAGAACAGCTGAGTTTCCAGAGATCAGAAGGATGTATTTGCCCCCATGTTGCTGAGATGGGATTGTTTCCTCTCAGGCATGTCAAAGGAGAGCTTCAATAGCCCCAAATGACACCTGAGACACCACCTGGTACCACCAGCGGTCTGAGCTGACCAAGAAAGCAAGAAAGCACATGAAAGACTGACAGTTCAGGTGTCAGTCATACCCATTCTGATGACTGTCACGAGACCCTACAGGTGATCCTTGTGAGCCCACGCCTTGTGAGGTAGGGAAATGAGCTGAAGAAAATTGTACAAGGTCATTCTGACCCTCTGAACCCTTAGGTTAGGAAGGGGAAAAAATGTACCTCAGGTAAAACAATTACAGAGCCAAAAAGACTCTGAATTGCATCTTAAGATGGAAAAAATATTTAAATAATTCAAAGAAAGTACACATAAAACATAAAATTAGAAGACATTTTGGAAAGCCAAGAGGACAGAAACTTCGTTTGATTAAAAAACAGCAAAATGCCTGTCTGAAGAAGAAGGAATCCAAAGGTGGAAAAGCTGAAGATGTTTTTCTTGCCCCTGTTTTGGGGAAGTGTGTTTATTAGGAAGATGAACTGTGGTGGAACTGATACTCGGGTTTGAGACCTGCTCCTCCTCCAACACAGGTAGGGAGTCTGGAGAAACTCACACCAGACAACTTGGAACCTTCACAAAAAGAAAGTTAGTCTGAGCCAGACCCTAAAGCACCGACACAGAGAAGGGACCGCGGAAACTGTGAAAGCATTCTGCTGCCTTTATTTCATCTGGAGAGCTGGAACACATGAAGGGAGTTGATGATAACCAAAAGCCAAGAAATGAGCAAGGCCATGGACAAGTTCTTCCAGAGAGGTGCTCATCTCTACCAAACTTCTGTTTGGGAATCATGTTCTTGTCTGAGGCGAGAATACAGGTTTGCATGTAAGGTACCACCTGGCATCTAGAGACACTAGATAATGGCAACATAGAGCAGAGAAACCAAGAGCACTTGAAGTAAAACATCTCAAAGTTTCTTTCCCTTTCTACAGTTTTGATCCAACACTGACTCCCCTTAAATATGTATGTAGTATTTATATTCTGTAAGACAAGGAAGGTAATTCAGAAGTATGCAGAATTGATTTTTTTCATTGCTGTGTTTGGCAGAGAGAAGAATGCTTTGCCTTCTCCTCTTTGGTGTCACTGCTAAATAGTACTGAGAGGGTCCTGCTGTTAAGAAACAGCTTCAGAAAGTAACTGCCATCTCTAAACTGATAGACATCTCATATTCTTATTCTGTCTCAGAATCCCATCTATCACGCTGCATTTTATTTATGCAGAATTTTTTATGCTTAAGTTTCCGGTCTGTGCAGAGAGACTGGTTCATCACTGGAAGACAACTGTGAAAACACAACAGAATTTCAATGCTAAAAAGCAGGAATGTTTAAAGATACTTTGAGCACATGGGTACAGTTAATGTTTCCTTTCAGTATGTCTGGCTAAATTCTGTGAGGGTACCACGTCCACTGAGCTCAGGCCAGCAGTCCGTTCAACCACTCTCTCCTGTTTGGTCTTTTCTGCTCCAAAGGACCCAAAGCAGCCAGGGGAGAACCCCGGCAGCCTGGCCTGGCAGAAGTTCTTCCAGGCTCTCTCACAAGGAACAAAAATAGTCCAAGCCTCGTTGAAGCTTTGAGGTTCTCTCAAGTTTCCGCTTCCTTCTGAAGAATAAACAAGAGGTAACAAGAATCTGCTGTATATGTTGGTTATTTAGCCTGTGCACAGCAACTTTGGTGTACCAAGGGATTTTAATCTTTGTGTAAATATTATAGCCATTCACAGCAATGCTTTAGGGGAGAAACAAAGAGATTTATTCAGCTGAAACCACAGGGAGAATGTCAATAGGCATAATGCAATTGCTTGATTTGGAGTTTAGTCCGGATACTCGTTCCGATCAAATGAACTGTGGAATGTTTTAAAACAACTCTTTGTTTGTTTTGGGACAGTCTAAGAGAAATAGGGAATGGACTGCTACAGAAATATTTGGGGAGTGAGAGGGGAAAAAAGTCAGAAGGAGCACTGAACAGGGATGGGGGAGACTTGCATTTATTCCCAGCCTTGCCAGCGGCCTGGTGGATGACTCTGGCTAAGTCACTTCACTGCAGCATGCCTGGTTTCCCCAGGCATAAGATGAAGACACTATTGCTCTTGTCAAGCACACTTTGTTTCTTGTGATAGAAACCAACATGCCAACAGGATGGACAACACCATCACAGAGCTCTCCTGGGACACACAATTTGCAGTCTGGAAGATATACAACCACCACGGAAGCAACACGGAGCTCCTCAGACAATTTTGACCATAGGGCAGATGGCTGCAGCCCTATGTGCCTGCAGGCTGTGGGCCAGGGAACCATCCAGAGAGAGCTCCTACAGTGTGATACTGCCAGTCCACTACCTAAAATAGAAGCCAAGGAAAACCTTCAAGCAGTGCAACATGAAATATGCTCAGCATAGCAATGAAAGACCAAAATCAAGGTGTAAGACTTGTCACCCTTGGTGAACAGATTGGTAAAAGTCACAAACTTCTTTTAAGGTATTAAATGAAGAATTCTTTTTAGGAAAGATGCCAACTGCATTCTCAGTTTACTCCACCAAATAAAACTACAGTTGATGTTTTCAAGCACTGAACATCTGTCTGAAGTGGTCATGAATGTAAACCTCTAAGTTTTATAAATGCTTTCTTGAGGCAGACAATTCCCATCACAGGGCACTGTTTCATTACAGATGCTGAAGGAGCACAGTTCCACAAGATTCTTTTCATGTAATTGTCTCTTGGCTTTCTCTATGCCTGACCCTCTAGCTCATTTCAAACCCATACAGACAAGCTATGTATTTTTGCTCCTGCTTCTGAAAAATCTAGACAAAGAACCAAGAATTGAAAAAAAAAATAAAAAAGAAATAAATGCAAAGTGCAAGGTAGTAAAACTTACTGAAATCATCAATATATGAGATGATTTCACATGTAAAGCACCAAAATTATGTTCTGCCAGACTATTTTAAAAGAATTTCTTCCTCTACGGGAAAAAAAAAAGGCAGCAGCATACTTTTATCTGTGAAGTTATCATTTGGGAAAAACTAAACTAACTTTCTAAAAAATAAATGAAAACGGCACTTTTAAAATCAAAGAGTTCTGCAGAAAGTGTCTGAAAGGTCTGCCAAATTTCAGATTCATCAGTTTTGAATCCATATATGTTACTAAGTGTGAAGGAGGATTGCCCAAGGTAGTGTAAATGTGACCAAATAGGTCATTTTCCTTTGGAATATATGCAAAACTAATAAGCCAAGGTAAATTATATCCTATGAAATAACACTGATACTTCAGGGGTTGCCAAAACTGAACTGGATCCAAACTGAACAGGAAAATAGGTTTTTCACTCTTGATGCAATCCTCAGCAGATTCAGGAAGGCATCCATGAGTTCATTTACTCCACCAAGTAATGATTCACAAGGCAATACGCCTGTCCACTTCAGTTTTGCTTTGGTGAACATCCTCGAGACAACCAAATCTGAAGGAAAGCATTAAAGCCCAGAAACCTTACATCCCTGCAGATTTTCATTGTACCAGTACACCATTTTCCAAACACCCTGTTCCCCTTAGCAGATGGAAGTCAACAGATTAAAGGTCCCAATTTCCCAATGCAAGAGGTGGCAAGGAGGCACACGCATATTTGGAACTGTAATAGGCTATCAGACTGTATTGGTTTCATGAGCACTGGTAATGTTATTAGTCGAGTAATGATAAGCAGTGACAATGAACAGTGGATGGAATACAGTTCTGATGAGCCATACCTAGCTCCTTTTGTATGTTGTCAGGGATTCCTGTAATAGTCTTTCTCCTTTTGACTTTCTTCGGCCGTCTTACCACCGTGTCTGTGTAAATTAGAGACCGCCGAATGCTGGCTTGGCGGTCGAAATTCTCCCCTAATACATGGTAGAACAAGCAAAGCAACATTACTTCCAAGCACACTGACATCATGCACTTTCTTCCACTAGTTTTGTTGTAGAAATGGAAAAAAAGGCATTAATAAATGATGTTAGCTTGGTCCTACAATGAAGGTTTACACTGAAGGAAGATACAGCACACCGTCACAGTAAGGCTTTAGACACAAATATCCATTACACAGTACTGCGTGTTTTAAAAGGAATTTTGACTTCCTGTGCCCACTTCAGTTTTGGTGAGACTAGCTCTAATTTCACAAGCAAACAGAATCCTTGCTTTAATTTGGCCCTTTATAGGTTTTTCTGTGGTTTTCTTAATTTATATTTAAGTAATGAGCTGCAGAAAAAGCAAATCTGCTCATGAAAATGAAAGATCACAATGGTTTATGCAAGAACAGACATTGCTATTGGCAACAGCTATTACGATGTCTTCGCACAGCTCCATCATTAAATCGCATGAGGCCCTTCTTTTTCATCCAAGTTGCTCTGAACCTGTCAAGTGTACCACATTTCTGGTGTTGATCTTTTAACACAAATACAAATAAGTACTACGGAGCACGCAGAGATCAAACTGATCTCGTGGACTCATAAATATTTCAGAGTGAAAACTGCCTAAAACTGAAACTTTACAGATGATTATAAAAATATACAATGGCAAGAGCTGAAAAAATGTGTGTGCAAGTGCACTTTGCCAGACAAAGCCTTATGATGACCATGTGCTGTATCATAATGGGACCCAGAAGCACCACTATCATAAAGCAGCTTTTTCTTTAGGAATTCACTTTTGTTTAGAGGTTTATAATTTGGCCATTTTACTAGTAGTAAGATAAAGCTTGCTCTGTAGATCACGAGTTAATTCTCTGTCACTTCTAAAAATTTAAGAGCTACCCTCCGTAACTCGCATGTAGGTTCCCTTTTTAGAAGTTTAAGCATTTTAAAGCACTGCTCAATGTCTTTCAGATGGCCCATTTGAAACTTAAAAGCAGAAAAACCTTGATATACAGGTGCACACATTTTTTGCCGTTGTACACTTTTTTGGAAAACTGATGACCAAATTATTCACCTCTAAAAAGTGATTAATGCATGGTAACTAATACATCATAAAAATGACCCCAGCTGACTGCACATCACTATGATGTGTGTCGTGCGAATAGCATAGAAAACCTCATTACCTCTATAACAGTTAAAGATACAGTCATATATTAAAGTATAGCATGTGGACTTGTGAAAATGCAAGGAAAAAACATAGCATTTTATTCACCATGTTGTAAATATAAAGACTCTGACTCTGTTTGACCGGAGCCTTGACCATGAGCTGCATTTGTGCTAAGTGGAATCCTCATAGTTACAAAGTGCCAGTTTCATTCACCTTCTGGATTGACTGACATCAGATTAAGGGAGCAAGAAGGCCATGGGAACTACAGAATTTAGAGCTATGGATCCCATTGGCTTAGTAGAAGCCCTGAAATATTGAGACAGACTATCATCCCCTGTCTGGGGCATTACCACTCTTAAGACATTAGACCCATATGGGGCAAGAGTCAGGACATTAGGTTATCATCCTGTCATGCAGGATGATAATAATAATTCTATTTAATGATAATGATAATAATTCCACATCCTAACAAATCCAAAGGATTTGAAGGAGAAAGTTTTGCATCTCTGGACTGGCTTTATCCACTTGAAGGCCAATTATTATGCCTGGTGAGTTGCAAGAAAATTATAATGCAGCTTTGAATGGCCTGGAATAAAATGTAAGTGCTAAGTAGAGGGTGCAAACAAGGAGAGAGTCTTTTACATGAAGACTCAGACAGCACAAACAGGATGGCCATGGGGAAATGTTACTGTGTTAACTGATCCACAGTAACTTTTTCCAAATAACCTACCTAAAAGCTAACTCAACTAATCCACCTTTAATGGCTTTTGATACACAAAGGCCACTATGCAAATCTGTAGAATTTCAAAAATAGCAACCTCAGTGGAATCCAACAAGCAAAATCAGACTGTCTCAGTCTGTTTTTCCTTCTTCATTGTCATCTTTGTCGTTTTAGAAAATATCAATGTCAACGTTAAATATATTTTACAGATTTAAGGATACTTTTCTCCTTCTGTTACAGGTTTGTAAGAAATCATCTAGGTATTCCTTATACACTTTACTCAGTAGTCCCTCATGCAGTATACTCAGTTTCCTTGGATTCACTGAAAATATTTAAGTATGTGCTTAAATCTCACTGAAATCAGTCAAGCTGGACTCAAGTAAATGCTTAAATATTTTGCAGGATCCAGTCTGGCACTGATCACCTCCACCACTACCAAACTCCTCCATCTGCAAAGAAAGTTAGTTCTGGAAAACCCACAAGAACAGACACCATTATGTATCTTTTAACCCACAGGATATGTGAAAGCAAAGACTGGTCACCACTGAAAAATTCAGTCCAACCTCTTCCAGGCCAGAAAAAAGCTCAGCCCAGGCAGTCCCAAAGACTGAAATTGCCTCCAAATCTGGATGTCTAGTCAGCAGCTTGTCAGCCTAATGCAATGCCCTTGCACCTTAAGGCTATCCAACAGATTTTTATGACTACTGTATTAGTTGCAATCTGTTCACCAAAGAGCCTTGAAAGCTGAACTCATGAAGTGTTTATTGCACAGCCACGTGAGAGGCCACTGGAGCTGAATCACTACTAATGCACTGCTGAAAACGTTATCAATTGCCAGCAGCCTCCTCAGAGGTCAACCTTTTACTTCATACCAGGAGTAATAAAATGGACATTTTTTGACCTCTCTTCTGGGAGAGTGAGAAAAAGAGTGTGTGAAGGAAAAAGCGAAATCAAAACAAAAACTCTCAATGGTTTGTGCCATGGTATGCTGAACAAATGGCACAGAATTTCTTGTCAGATTTTTTTCCTGCCTCCTGCAGTAACATAAGGAACTTCACAAAATAAAATTACTTGTTGTGTGGGAGAGCAGAGGAGGGGAGCAGATTGTGACTTTTTAAAGAGGAACAAGGACAGCAGCTTTTTCTGTATGTTGTGTGTGGCTCATGTTGCTTGCCTTGTTTCACAGTAGCAATATAATTACTTTAAGGGAAAGGGAATGGTGGATCTTGGAGACCAGTCCACATGGTGCAACAGCAGTCTTCCTTTGTTGCCCCCCTCTTTCTATCTCTTCCAATTACCATGTTTATAAGGGAATAAGTGCTCAAGCACACACTCCGGAAAGGTGAGCTGTAACATGCACGTGCACCATTTCCATTGGAAAAGTTGAGAACCACTGTGTTTTCCAAGTGCTAACTAAACAATACAGGGGACACAAGGTTTGCTACACCTGTCGAATTATGCTAGTTGAAGTCACAAGCATGATTCATCCAAACAAGGTAATGCTCCACTGAATTAAATCTAGGAGTTATTTGATCCTTTCACCTCATTTTTCTTTCTATCTGTTTACTTCCCCCATATCTTTTGCAGTATGCAGGGTCACTAAATCAAACAGCAGATTACTATTTCTCTAAGTATACAGTGTTCCTGCTGTCACAGTATCTAAGCCCTACTCAAGCTTATTGATTATGTCAGATTATCTGTTGTTCCCATAACTTGACCTTCTGCTTCTGTATCCTAAGGTCCCTAGATAATGCCAAATGGCCTAATAACATTTCAGCATTGCATATATTTTCCTTCTATTAGTTTTCCAGAGGTGGGGTGTTCATAATTTCATGTTGTCTTCATGCTGTTTACTTCAAATATTTTCTGCTGTTTATTTCAGGAAACATTTCTCGTTGATTTCTCAAAGCTTGCTGACGTTTGTTACAGATGTCCTGTTCCTATACTAATAGTATTTAAATGCTATTAGATAATACTATATAGAATACTATTTAATAAAAATATAAGTGAAAAAACATTAGTAGTCATGCAGGGAAAGAGAACCTAATTTACTTTCAAAACAAAACCAAACATTGCAAGCTATTGATTGTCAGAGTAAGCGTGAAGTCAGAGCATGCCATATGGCATTTGAAATAGATTGGATATTGAGTATCATCCTGCTTTTGGCAGGCAAGCGGTCAGTTATTTGAATTAACTAATAACAGATTATTTTGATACTGTGCAAAAAAAAGAGGGGTTATTAAATTGAAGCGGTAATTCCATCTTTCAAGGAAATTCTATTTTACACCCAACAAAGTATCTGTTCAGCATTAGGCTTTAACTTAATTTAATTTCCACACAGTGAGAATTCTGCAACTGTAAAACCAAAGAGCATTTTCAAAATGAAGAGTTTACACACAGCTGACAACAAGAAAATGTGGACTATGGTTATGTAAGTGGAGTGTCTTACCAAGAGTATTGCTCAAAGGCGTAGCCTCGTTAACTTTTGCTGTTCTAACCCTGCTCTCCTTGACACCTAAACCTCTTACTAATGATAAAAATTAGACCCTGGAGCTTTTTTCTTGATTGTTGTTAACATTTAGTCTTTGGAATACAGAAGTTCCCAATAATCTCCCTTATAAAAAATTCCTAGAAGAAAATCTGGAAATATCATCAACATTGGATAAAACATGATTTTCCATTATATATCCTCAGTACAGTCCACAGCAAAACACTGCTATTCATCAGTCTTCTTGTATTTCATTAATATCTAATGCCATCTCAAGCTCACATATTGTAGACTATCTCCATTAATGATAATTTTAAGGGATTTTGATTTTTAATTTTGGTTTTCTAATTAAGTTCAGATTTAGACTATTAAATGCAAAACAGTTTTCACAGAAAAGTGAAGTAAGCAATCTAAAATTCACGCATCAAATATATGAGTGTCAAAATACTAGCCAACTGCATGGATCCCCTTTCATCCCTCCCCTCCCTCATCAGTGTAATGCAATCAGTGAAATTAAAAGCCTACCAGTCACATTAATAGGAACCACATCTGTTTGGACGGCTTGTGCTTGTTGTCGCATTTTCTCTTCTGGCGTTGGCAGTGGGAGTGACTTAGTCCAGTTGGTTTGGGTGTTGATATCTGATAACTCATTTGCAGCTGGACTCTTAGGCCTTTTGATGGTAATAAGTTTCTCTTCTTCAGGGGGAGAGACAGGACACTACAAACAAAGATACATACAACGATGTGAGTTCACTACTAAAGAAAAGGTAGGACTATGGTATTACTGAGGTGTTGCTGCTGCAGTCAGCGTGACTGCTTGTAGAGCAAAACACACCCTCACAAGTATCACACTTCGACATACATAAAGAGCAGTTTTAAAAACACACAGAGAAAAAACGCACAACAAAACACCTAGACTGTATTTTTTCAAGGTATCTGATTAGTCTAAGGCATATATACCAATGAAGGAGAAAAGAGTGGTCTTGCACATAGCAAAACACAGTAACTAATTATCTTACACACTGAAATTGTTCCTGCAGCGATTAACCCCTCTCTCCCTGCACTGAGGTTTGCCTTCCCTTCCCCTCTCACCTCCCCATGCCCTATCATGAAGATGAGATCTGAACACCTCTTTGCCCCAGCTGCACTAGGCTGTAAGAATGCAGAAGATCTCAGAAAGAAATCTGTTATGAAAAGACAGGTTTCAGTAGAGCTCAATTAAAAGAACCAATCAACACACTCCATAAAATGATCAGCCATGGATCAATGAGGTAGCAAATCACTTTGCTTTGCTCTTGGAGAAACTCATGCCACAGTTCAAGGAGCTACCCATTTTTCAGGGGTAAAGCACAGTAGCCACAGAGCAGTCATTTTAAAAGTCAGCTCTTCTCAAAGTGGCAGATTTCAATTCCATGATGTTTAACATAAAAAAAAAAAAAAAGAAACAAAAAACTTTCTGCACCAGAAAAAGGTTGCAACAGCTTGTGCAACTCCCTGCACCAAAGTTATAAGCCAAAAAATGTTCACATTTCCTTTTGGGGAGCAAATCTATTTTCATTACAAGGCCCTTGCTTGCACGGCAGTAATGGCAGAGAAAGATATAATGCAGCCTTTTACTGACAGGACAGTATTTGTCCATGGCAAACACTGAGGGCAGGCACATTCAGAGCATGGAGAAGACATCACTGGGGCTTCTAGCAGGTGGTCACAAATTCAGGTGAACCCAAGAGAAGCAGCCTTCTCTCCTCCCCACTCCTGCCAGCAAGGCACTCCAGGGAATCCCAGGAGCAGGAGAGGAAGGAAAACCTGGAGGAAAACCAACCTCAGTCTCCTTCTGCCCCCACACAAAACAAAAAAAGAGAAGAAACATAGAAGAGGAGTTGCACAGTAGCTGTAGCACTAGCAGAGATCTCTGCAACATGCTGCCTCCTCTGCTTCAGAGGTGTTTGCTTTGGGACCTTCCTCCCTACCACCAGACCAGAATTACCCCCTCTACATTCCTCTCTCCGTCTGGAAAGCCAAATACTACTCAGAATATAGCTGTCAGCACTGGACCACTGCCTCTCCCTCCCTCACTGCTGTACACAGGCATGGAAGGAAACATCACAGATATTTATAACAGATGAGGGGTTTTTTTCATTATTGTGGGTGTTCAGTCTAAGCGATCTGTTTTCTCTTGAAGCTGAGTGCTATACAAAAGACATGCCCAAACACGGTGCCGCAACCACTGTTTATCATTTCTGATTTTAATTTTCTTCCTGTTACTATGAGGAGTTCCCACTGTTTATAAATAAATAACCATTTATTTATTCTATTATGCTTTGACTCTACATCCTTTAGGACAGGGTCCAACATTTTATTTTATAGAAAATAAAAATAAAACCAACTTCCAGTCAAAAAGTCAAAGAAAAGTAAAACCTCTTCAGGCAACACTAAAAAAAACATTTCAGGCAATGAAACTATTAATAATGTAATTCTGTGGTTTGGATCCATACTTCAAAATGTGGGCACTTTTCTTCAAGGAAATAATCCATTTTCTGACAGCCTTGAATTTCTTTACTAGAGAGGCTGTGGAAGGGATAGATGGTGCTCTGTAGGTAAGGGCTTAGCCCAGTGAAAGCCCCAGGAGTTCTATCAATACAATCTTCTTGGATGACACTAATAATTTTTTCAGGCTTCCATTGTTTCTAAACGGCTCTAGAACCAACCGACAACATGATGTGAATGCATATCTTTTTGTGAGTGTGTGTTCAAACACTGTTTATACACATATACAGTGTGGGCACACATATATATACTTCCACACAAAGGCTTTCCCACCTCAAATCACTCAAATTCATGAAGACCTTCATTAACTTAAGCAATTTGGGACAGAAATGCCCTTGAAGAAGGAAAGCTACCTCCAGGCAATGCTTCCTCCAGTTAGGTTTAAAAACAGAGCAAGAGAGAAAGGGTTTTGTAAGGAACATGGAATGGGGGTGATAGCCCAGTGTCACAGCTGGCATGTGTATGTGCACTTAAAGGAGTAATCAAGGGTTGATGCAAAAAAATATTGCTTTCCCTGTTCTACAATGAACTTTTCTCTGCCTGAGACCAAGGGAGACACCTCAAGCCTACTTTTGCAGTTTGTTTGGGGTGAGGATGAGTGCCAGTGACCTTCAAATACTCTGCTTGGTTGATACTGTCAGCATCAGTAGCTGTCACCTTCAGACTGTACTGCAGTGCCAGGTCTCAGCTGTCATACAGCAAGTCATCAAGGGCTACTCCAGTATGTTAAGTGGCAGAGATACTGGTTACAAAGCCATCCTTCCTTTTCAAAGAAATTATCCAAGCCAAGCAGAACAGATTTTTTACTATAGTATATGAATAGAAAAACTGAAAAAGTGAAGCATCTGCTACAAGGGAATCCTAATTATCTAAAGAAACATGGAACGTCAACCACAAATTTTGCAGAATTACAAGCTAAGAAAATTGGGGACAGATGGAGTAAGACAGACAGAAATGAATCAGGTTGTATGAACACATAACTAGTGAGAAGCACTTGAAAATCCAACAGTGCAGCTGAGTTCCAAGCAGTGTCAGTGAGAATGACCTTCTGCCACAGGACAGAGATATATACCCTTCTACAAAATAATTCAGTAAAAGAGCTGGAGGTGGTTTTGAGTGTAGGAATAAGTGTTCACATTTCAGCCATAGGTACATTTTCCAAGGATCCTGAAGAAGCATGACTGCCTCTACTTACATCCTTTCTTACAAAGTAGCCAGTGATAATGGTACAGGCATGACAAAGCTGTACACTGTTTTATTAGGCACAGAGGAATGAAGCAGCTCATCTTTCAGCTTTCTTCAGACAGAAATTATTTACTTCTGTAATTAAGATGAAAACGGGATTTACATATTTTTAGCAAACATTCCCAGATTTAGAGCACGGAAGTTTGCTGGAAGGTGCAGTGAATTGCTGCTGTGTGACAGGAATGTCTTGTCAAGTCAGGTCTGTTACACCAGCTGTAGAACTGGGCAGTACTGTGAGAATATATATCTGCTTAGCAAAGCTGATCATAAACTCCATGTTTGTAATAGAACAGAAGTACTTGTCCCTTTTTTAAAAGATCTCTGAGTCACAGTAACTTTACTGCTGGACTTAAATGGCCAAATCTCTGTAAGATGGGTTGTTACACTCATCTTTGCAGGAAAATTTGTTGGAATCCATTCTTTTTCACGCATATGGTAAGAGGAAAAGGTGGGATGTGAAAAGAGCAGCCTCAGACCTTGCAGTGTTTCCACAAATGTGCGTTAGAGGGGAAAAAGCATGAACCTTCAAATGGGAGTTTAAATGAGAATCAAGGAGAAAAATGGCCTATAAATATCCTATAGACAAGTTATATGGCTCAGTAAGCCGGAGCCTCTCTGACGCCTTGCTGACATACTGTCCCCCAGCCAAGTCAACTGCTGAGGTACAACAAAAGGGTTTCACTATCTCAGCACATTCATGCTATTTGAGAGGTCCCAGATGACAAATGAGTTTATGCTATGTATCTTGCAGCACTCTCTGCCTAAATAATCTGTTTATTCTAAAGCGTTTTTATGTATCAGGGGTTTATACTACACTGTTTAAAAAACAGACGAAACCTATAGGAGGAAAACTCAACCCATATAAATTTTACTTTTTGGCAAAGGGACTTCAAACTTCTAGTCATGTCATTTAATGTCTACTAAAATCACTTCTAAAATAATAATTTATCAGAAGGACAAAGTAGAGAAAAAAAATCTATGTTGCAGACAGCAGCCATTCCAGTTCAGCTGTTTATTATTGTCAACATCCTGTTTCTCCTCCAGCATTTTACTAGGTTTGATGGTTTCAACTGCCATTTTCCCAATGCCAAGGGATCAAGACAATCAATAAGAGGGAAAAGAAACCTGAGACCCAAACCTGGTCAACTGAGAATGGCACTTCGCATGCCTAATTCAACCCGTGGGATTTCACACAGTCTTAGGAACACTGCCACACTACATATTTACATAAATTTACACTTCAGATGAATTAGTCATTAGACTTTATTTGGTGTCCTCTAGACCAAGGTCAGCAGTCTAGTTCCCCCAATTTTCATAGAATATTCCATTTTATTCCTTCTACACACAGATTTCCAATTGCACTAGCCAACACTACTATCTTCCTAAATCTTTCACTTCATAACCTTCATTGTGTCTCAGTAAGGAAAGAATTCTTTTTTTGTCAGCAGAAATTACTATCAAGCAAATTATCATCTTCACCACCACTGCAGAAATGCTCTTTTCTTCTTCCTCTACTCTGTTCTAACAGGATAAAAAATATAAGATCTGTATTGTTTGGAGTTCTAAAAGCCTATCTAGCACCTGCCTTAAAAAACAGCCAATCAAGGGCATTAAGATGAAATTTAAATCTGGGGATGCATAGAGCAGATACTTTTTCCTGAATATTCTCTCAGCATTGGATGGAGTCCTCCCCCTTCAAGAATGTACCCAGTTGCTTTCTAAACCCATGTAAATTCTCAGCATCCACAACTCCCACAGCAGCTGCACAGTCTGAGTATGTGATGAGTGAAGAATTACCCTTTTTTCTTTGTTCAAAGATTTTCTGTACTCACTTCTTTATACTTTGGCATTCCACGTATTATGACCTGCTGTTTTAACTCAGTAAATGGAGCAGTATTTAGAAAAAACAAAATCCTGCAAATGATATGAAATACAGGTGCTGCTTACAACAGCAGTGCCATACACCTGCAGCAGAGGGGCAGGGAGGCCAGCTGAGGACACCATCACCCAGAAGTATCTTCAGTTCTGCTAGGCCTCATGCCTCAGGGTTTTTAGGAACTCCCACCTTCAAAGCTGACATGCCCAACTGCTTTGGCTCCTCTTCACACCAAGCAAAGTTTTGGATTAGACTTTCTCAAGTCAATACAGTTAGCGCATTTGTTTTCACTTAAGATACTAAACATTTTCTTGCAGATATTGGAGAGACAACTAATAGTTTAACTGAGCACAGTGGCAAAAATACACCTTTCTCCCCCCACGAATAAGCAAAATAAATGTTTTTTTCACCCAAAGCATAACTATCAAGGCAAAATTCACAAGCCAAGTGACGGGATGTAGGGAAAAACACCAGGACACTTTGATGCACAAACATTTTCATAAATGGAATAAAGAAATAATATACTGCATGCTTGGGAGCTGTTATTCTCTGTAATTCACATTTCTCATTTAAGAAAAATACATTCCTCCAAATTAGCAGTGTTTTTCCCTGGGTAATTAAAAACCAATGAAGCAGCCAGTTAAATAAAACACAGTGGTCATTGGAGGAGGGGTTTCAAAGGAGGCAAACGCTAATACACAAATAAAAGGGAATAAAACATTCTGTGAACCAAGTAAAGACAGGATAGTATACTGCAGACAAAAAGAAGTACAGAGGAAAATAATGGAAAGAAACCTGATGTGGCACTCATCTATTGAGCAGTTGGGTTTTTAAATTGCTTTGTATTTTAAGCAGAAAAAAACCAGCAGATAACGACTGAAGACTAAGAGCAGAGTAAGACTGCATATATGCTAAGTGCTACAAGTAACATCAAGCTGCAGATACAGCAGCTGGATGCTCCCACTCGTGGGCAAGGTACCTTCTCGTTCCAGGGAACCAAGTTACAGCAGGCGCTAAGGCAAGACTGAGAGATGCAGTCTAACAGACTAGACTGTTGGGTGAGACAAAGAGAAACAAAGAGAATGAGTGGTAAAAAGGGAAAGAAAAAGAAGTAAGAAAAAAACCAGATAAAAGACAAATACAGTTAATACACACAATGTATACATTTCAGAGCATAAGGAGAACTAGAGTTTGAAAGAGACATTTCAATACATTTTTCATACTGGTAAAACAGAGTGATACTGAAGGACCAGAATAGCTCCCAAGTTGTGTCACCAAGAGCAGTATGTAACATACAAGAAAAGAGGCTGGTCACAGTACTGAGGTGTAAAATCCAAGTAAACCAATTTAATCACCAACAAACTCAATTAGGATCAGTACTACAGTGGAGCTTGGCCTGTGTTCCATTAACCTAACTTGTAAGAATTAACATTAAAAGGACAGATCCAAGAACTGAATTTTATATCAGCTACCACTCAGAGACTCCCACTTCCTATGTTTTCTAATTTTTACTGATTTTTGATTTGGGCCTGCTTCTCCCTAGTGGTTTTCCTTTGAACAGCACATGTTCTGCTTATCTTACACATTTTCTAAGACTCACACTAAATCAAAGTGCTTGGTGACTTGACTCTTACTCTCTGCTGACAGACACCTATCTCCATAAAACCTGAGACTGCTTGTGGACAGAGGTCTTCTCGCAGCACCTAGCCATGGTTTCACACTGTGTCCAGTGTAGACAGACAAACAAAATATCTGGCTACGGTTTTTATTTTTAGAAGCAGATTAAAAATAACAGGGAAAGATTATTTCCTTTGTAAAATCACCCATTGTTTTTTCTGCAAGTTGGCAATTATATCGAGAAGTTTCTGAACAGTAAATAGGTATTCATCCACCCATCATTATTTTGCTGTTCTCGAATTTCAACTATTAAGTACTGCATGCACAGAATTTAAATGTTAGCTTTTTTGCTTTGAATAAACAATAAAGCTAGAAGGCTTTCATCTAGTGGTAAGGAGATCACATTTTGAATCACAGGATTTTTGGTGACCCCAGTTCCACACTGTTACTGAAGAACTATCCTGACAGCTGAAATACGACTCCCTCAAGGCATAAGACTTATTAGAATTACTTGGCTCTTTACCAGTGGGATAATAATTCAAGTTCAGAAATCTGTTGTGGTAAACATTCACTTAGAGTAAAAATTTATACCATTACATTAAAAAAAAAAAAAGCCAATTAAAGTAAGATATTGGTCAAAAGACTCCACAAAAGAGAGTTACACAGTATGAATGGAGAATCATGCTACAGTTTACAAGGAATTAATGTCTTTGTGAGCTGGAAATAAGAGTGGCAGGGTTAAGGTTAAGGTTCTGAGATAATCAGTAACAGCCAAGACTGTCAGTTTGGCAGCTATCTTTCTCCACAGCTCTGAATCATCCTTTCAGCTAAAAATATTTAAAGGAACCTATTCCAATTTAAAATGGAAGTGCTATCCTAAATTTGAAGCATACTTAGTCGCATTAATTTTCTCCAGAATGCACAGGAATTGTTAGTAACACATTATGTTAACACTCAAAAAAACCCTTAACCAAGAAAGGATGACAGCTCTTAGTCTCCAAGAATCCTCACCCATGCTTATATACTTTCATTTAAATTGTTTAAAGAAAAGTGTATTCATATCTTTTAAATGTTAAATTAGTTTTCCTTGTGCAGATGGTTTTATGCTGCACAGCACTGGTCAGGACCAGTCAATGACATACATGTATGCATTTATGTGCAGTACATTAGTTGCAACAAACAAGGTGTTAATACTGTCCCCAGTAGAAATCATAATTCCACTGATTTCAGCAAGGTTTTGCAAATTATCATTATAATGCATTCCACAGTATGAATGTGCTTTACATTCTCGGCTGGCTGCCAGTACATACCACACACAGCTAAACAAGATGCTCTAACATTCCCTGCCAATACACAGATAAAATGCAATTACCACCTGCATGAGAGACTCTACATATTCCACACCACCTTTTATTATGTGATTAAAAGCCATGGAAGATAAAACTGAAAACACTGTACCCTTTAAAGTGCATTCTCAGAGTCTGCACATTTTGCTGATAAGAGTTATTTGGTCCATAACACAGAGGGACATATGGTTTAGTAACAACTCAAAGAAATTAAACTGTATTACAATCAAGGACATCCTCCCACTCCCCAAGCAACAGCAGTTTTTGGCAAAGTATTCTAGAGTATCTGTCTTGAAAACCCCAGGAGCTCTGGCATTTCAGCTTTGGACAGGCATGCTCCAGTGGATCTTGCTGTCCACCCCAGCAGTAATGTCCCAGACCACAACACCAAAGTTAGCTTTTCCTTCAGAGTCCACAAGCACAACAGGGTAAAGACAAGAAAGAGGAGCAGAATTTCTTTCCTTCTTCGGAATATGGATGCAACTTACTAGTTCTGTAATTTAAATGTATATAAATTGATGTATATAGCAACATGCCTTCACAACTTTCTTAGGACTGTCCCTTCTCTTTATTTGTTTAATTTATTTCTAGATTTTAAGCTAGGCACAGTGGGAGTTGAGAGGCAGGGATATAACCACGAAAATCATGAAGTAAACTGAAGGAAAGGCAATAAATGCAACTTAGTGGGCAATCTTCATTTTCTGGATGCCTTTAGCAAACAGCTGTGATGCATTTAGACAAAGCCTCTACCTAACTGAATAACTGCTTGTATTAGCAATTCAAAGTGTGAACCTATCCAAGTTACAATTTGAATATGCTGATGGCTCCTGAATAGCTCTTCCTGCTACTTGAGCGTCAACACTTAACAGCTGCCCTTACTGGGGTCTTCCCTCCAGAACATTACCAAACCCCTTCCTACTTTCACACCCTGAACATGCCAGTGGGAATTTTATACCAATGCATGGGTAGAGCTGGAATTTTTAAGAGACCATGAAAGTCAAATGACCTACTATCACTGTAATTCAAAGGAATAAACATCTTTGTGATCTTCTAAAAATCCTGCCTTATTTTAAACAGTGTCATGGCAGGCAATTAAACTGCACCAGGCAAGTATTTTTTCCAGCGATTTGCCCCCACCATTACCTTTTGTTCAATTTCTTCATAATCATCCTGGTAACTTCCACAGATTGCACTGGAGGACGAGGAGAAGGTGGGGCCCTGAGAGTAATACTGCGAGCTCCGGTAGCCATCCCGCCGCAGCTTGTCACACTCTGCCGAAAGAAGAGAAAGAGGAGGTTACACCATGGCAAGAGCATCACTGTTTATGCTTGGTGCACAATGGCACTTAAGTACAGAACGTTTTTCTGAAAACATTTACCGTGCACTAACATTGCCCGTCCCAAGCGACAGAACCCAAAGGCACGTTTCTCATATTTGTATCTGTATTTGCTCCTCTCTCACATGTACTACATACGTAAGCCCACACACAGCTTATTAACCCAGGTGATGGCAAGCGCTTTGGAAAGAAGGGGGAAATAGATTTCTTTATTTATTTAAGTGAGGCCTGGCTCGGTGTCTTGACAGATGGCAGCATCTTGCAGGATGGGAGATGGATGCATGTGAGTAACTCCAGGGGTCTCATCTGCCAGGCCGGTAGACATCTATTATATGCCTTACACTTGAAACGATGATGATGTTGCTCACTACTCAAGCACCATCTGCTGAACAACTTTGGCACTGACCACTCATCTTGTCTTCTTGTCCGTGGAAGAGACGATTTCTTGTGATCTTGGAGAGAGGAATGCAAATCATGAAGATCTCAAAATCTCATGTTGCTGCACAGCACATGTAGTTTAATACTGAAGAGTTTCCAAAGTTCAGAAGGAATTCAAAGTAAACATGCATTCCCACTCACAATAGCCAAAATCCCAGTCAGCATTGCATCCCCCTCACCAAGTTTTCCACAATCATCTTCCTGCCTCCTAATTGATATTCAGTGTGATTGTGCTAAAGAATAACAGACGCCAGAGCATAAGGAAAAATTAAATGTTCAGGATGCGGCAACGAAACTCATCAGACCAGTTAGCTTTACACTTCCAAAGACAGATATCTGAATCTGCTGAAAGACGATGAAAGCAAAAAAAAAGTATTTGGTGCATTTCCATTTAAGGAACTGAGATTTCTGCACAATACACAGGCATTATCATAACACAAAGCGCTTTTATTATCACTTGCTGGAGAAAGACTTTCTGTGATTATATCATCTGTCTGCCTATCTTGATCTTTTGAATACTCCTTAAAATAGAAAACATGCAATATTTATACCAAGGGCAAGGTTTCAGAGAGGCTTTTGCCTGGCAAATAATTAAGAGGAGTTACAATCTGCAACTCCAGTATACCTGTCCCTGTGTTATGCTCAGTGTTTTTGAGACTGAGGTCTGGAGGACTTGTGCCAATGGGTTAACTGACCTACAGAAACCACAGCTCTATGAGGATTTAATCAGTAAGGACTCCTCTGTATCTGCACATGCACATTGAGAAGGCAAACTTACAGTCTGACAACTAGCCATTTCCATCAGGACTGGACATGCATCCTTGCCTATGTATCCCTATGGGGTCAGAAAGGGCACTACAGCGTGAGCCTGTCCTCTCTCAATTCAAGAACCAATGGTGGTGGTGTGGGTTTTAAGATCCAAATCAATCGCTTCATCTCAGGAACAGAGGGCTGGTAACTCTGTTTACCCATTTCATATGTGTGAGCATGCTGACATTGTGCACATCTGGCAAACTCCTGTCATGCTTCCGGAGGGAGGTGCAAAATCACTGTCAGCAACCACAGTAAAACAAATTCCTCCACCACCCTTCCAAATCTGGTAATGGATCCAGCCAGATCCAGCACATAACACTCACAGATGTGTGCGCCCTTTTGAGTTGATTGTTGGTTTGAGCTACAAATGAACAGGGATAAGCAGACTGTGGCAGAACAAGACAGCCCAAAGATCTGCATCAACTTGTAGCATGGGTTAACATGCTAAGTTGTCAACTTAGACACTGCAACTTTTACCTTCAGATCAGTCATTAATCACCATGAACAAACATGAATACAACCTAAGGGGTGCATAAAAATGCAGTTATTTTTCCTCCCATTTTTGGACTAAAGTCACTCCTGTGACTCTCCAACATGAGACATCATGGCATGCCCCCAAAAAAAGACCATGGCATTTTGACCTGGGCTAGATGTCAAGTGCCCACCAAAGCTGTTCTAGCACTCTTTTCCTCTGCAGAGAGTTGGGCAGGAGGGAGAAAATAAAAGGCTCATGAATTGAAAAAAAGACAGGGAGAGATCACCCACCAGTTAAAACCATGGGCAAAACAGACTTGATTTATGGGACCTAGTTGAATTTATTACCAATCAAAATCAGAGCAGGATAATACAAAGTAACGCAAATCCTAAAAAATATGCTCCACCCACTCCTCCCCTCACTACCAGGCTTAACTTTATTCCCGATTCTCTACCTCCTCCCCACCCAGTGCCACAGGGAGATGGAGAATAGGGGTTATGGTCAGTTCATCATGTTGTTTCTGCTGCTACTTCCTCTTCAGGGAGGTCAATCCCCTGCTCCAGCGTGGAGTCCCTCCCATGGGAGACAGCTCTCCAAGAGCTCTCCAACCTGAGTCCTTCCCACAGGCTACAAGTCTTCACAAACTGCTCCAGCAGTGGGTCCCTCATGGCTGCAGTCCTTCAGGAACAGTCTGCTCTAGCGTGGGTTCCCCATGGGGTCAAAAGTCCTGCCAGCAGCTCTGCTCTAGCCTGCGCTTCTCTCCACGTGTTCTCAGGACCTGCCAGGAGCTTCCTCCACTGTGGGCTTCCCATGGAGTCACAGCTCTCACAGGACTCTTCTGGAGGCAACAGGCTCTTCTGGAGCATGATAGATGCATGCTCTGATACTAATTGTTTGATCTTTCTTATTTTCCTAACCAAGAAGGTGTAGATTACGAGTAGTACACTTCATGAAGCCCAGAAGAGCTCAAAACACTTAAAGAAATCAACACTGAAGGTCTCAAGTCCATCTCAAGTTCAAGTGGACTTACAGTAAAAACCTGGCAGCTTACCAAGCTCACAACCTCCTGTTGTCCACAACACAAAATCCATGTAACATCAGAAGCTACTGCAGCACCATTGCTAATGAAGCCAAAATTGCTACAAACTGCTAGGTCATGCACACCAACAAAAAGGTGATTTGTCCCCAAGAATGGCTTCTCTATTTACGTACTGTCACTGTACATTTTGCAGCACAGCAGGAAAAGCACACTGTGGATGGCACCCAAGGCCAACAAACCTCATCAGAGACTTTAGGCAGAGATCTTTCACTTTGCATTGCAACAGCCCACAAGTACAACACACGGTCAAACATTGCTCTTGAGTGAAGGTACTGCCGCTGCCAAACCAAGGGTGGCAACTGCTGTTTAAAAACTGTTCCAGCTGGAGTCTCCTCCCCTCCATCTCTTGCCATGATTAAAGGTGCACATGATGTTCTGCAAGCAATCAGGTTCACATTTTTAATATTTTTGTAGAAAACTACTGATGAAGAAGTTAGAGATACTCTAGGAAAGACTTCAGACATGTTCCATTCCTCCCAGACAAGCAATATGCCCTGTATTCCAACAACCCCAAACGGATCCGTCCAATTCCAGTTATTAAAAACCTTCAGTTTTAAGAATGACAATACATTTGTGCCAGCCAAACCAGGGACATACACAGTCTTGGTTGGACCCAGCAGCAGGGTCCCACATTATACAACATACAAAACCATGCACAGCTTTTCCATATTTCTGCCAAAGAACTGCCAGGTTGAACCCCAGGAGACTGCATCAGGCAGGACACAAACACCCACTCCTGAGGATGCTCCTTCCAGTTCAAATCTGCAGCACATGCTGCAGTCAAGCTCAAAGTCATATTTTTTGCATGAATCTGATCTGAAACGTGCAACATGATTCTGCCCCAGATGAACCAGCTTTGTTCACACAAACACTAATTATTCACTCAGGAAAATCAGAAAAGCATCACTGCCTTGGCAATTGCAGTCGGTGACTGCACTGGGTAGCGCCACAACTCAGAGGTCCCCTTCGTCTCCTGAGGCTAAGTGCACAGGGACGCTGGTTGTCACCTTCTGCTGCCCTGCAAGTGCTTTTCTGGCTAGGTAAAACCATAGATTACTTCTTGTCCTCCTTCTATACTGGTGATACATTGAATTCAGAACCTCCTCTGTATTATGAGTATTGCTTAAAAATTACTGTAGTTAGATTATAATTTATTTCCACTTATGTGGTGCAAGTAAACCCTTCCTAGAAAATGAAATTTTGCCTGAAGTTGAGTTTTCCTGTTCATATGTGGTTTTAGTTAAATGTGAAGAAAGTGCGTGGGAAATGTAGCCAAAAACCTTTTAAAGGTCCCCTCATCATTTCCACAATTATTAGAACAGGCTTCAGGAGATGCAACCAAAGAAAATGTGTTAAAGCTGTCAGTGCCCAATACAAACATGCCCAAGTCTCTGCTACATACCCAGCCACTCATATGTCTGCTTGGGGAATGCAGTATTGCAGCCTTTGCTAAATCTTGGCATCACACATAAGCATGCTGGGGACTTGTGCTGTGCATCACCCATTTCTGCTCTCATCCCTCCTGCTAAATAAGCTGGGGAACAGGTGGGTACCAGCAGCACCACACTGTGAGTGAAGGCTCAACCAAGTCAGGTACAATTCCTCACCAGAGTTTTGAGCCCCAGGCACTGAATTCAGCACTGTTGCAAATAACTCAACCTCTTCATGTAAAAGCTTATGGTCTTTGTGACAGACTGTCAGGCCAAGTGTATGAAAATATCTCTGAGGCCTCCCAGCTCAGATCTCTCTATTTCATGCAAGGAACTTGCATGTGCCCCTGAGCTGGTACCACACGGTGGCAAGTCTCACACACAGAAGTGATTTACTGATTTTCCAACAATTTGAAATCATATTCTTGCATGATAATTTGAGCCACAAATCACAGGAGTAAACAGAAGGCACAGCATTGATACCTCAGTAATTCGTCTGACATGGTATTACCATGGTAAAGCAGGATTAACGTTTACCTTGTCAGACCTACACACCGCACTGTGCCACAACAGATGGAAGGCTGGGTTTGCTGGGAGGGGACCGGATGCACTGGCTCTTTTCCTCTCCTTTAACCAACTTTGTCAATGTTTTTTTCCTGCTGAGCTTCCTACCAGTAAAACTTGTTGCAGTATTTTGAAGTTTACATGAAGGAAAATGCATTGCCCTGTCAGAATCAGAAGTGGTCAGAGGGAGATGGATTCAGTAATGTTGAGAAGTTTTGCTCAATTTTTTCCTTATTGTAAATGAACTGTGCAAGATTAAGTGTTATTTTTCACAAGCTTCTTCATGGAACTATTATTTTGTCTGCCAGGATCAGGGTGCCCCACATATACCTGTCTGAAGGGAGAACGTCTCCAGGTGCTGGTTTTCAGGGCTGGACTCCATCTGAGCCTGGGACTTATCCCTAAGGCGCAGCCCCATCAACAGCACAAACCCATAGCTTTGTGTCACCACCCTGGACCAGTCCTTCATGTCTCACGCCTGAAAGTGCACCCATCACTCACTAAATTCGCCCTAATGAGATTACTCAGATTACTCATGTAAGCAAACACTGCTCACGTGACTTTGCAGGATTAGGCCTTAAGCTCTCTAGCTGTCTACATCCACTAAGGCACACTCTCACAAGCATATATTAAAAGAGTCTAATATTAAAAAATTAAAATCCACATTTTTAAATATTTATTAGTAACCAGCAAAGGTTCTGGTTAAAGAATTAAACTACCACAACATTCACTAGTATACACTTGGCATCAAAGTTATTCAGACATCTAAATAGCTCCTATTTGCTTGGCATAACTACCCATCCCATTGGATGGGTGAAGCAATGAAAGACAGGAAATCACATCTGGAAACATCTGAATTTGCCCTGTATGCAAGACCAGAACCTGGAGCTCAAGACTAATTGTTAAAACCTAAAGATAAAATGCAAGTCGGACCAGGAGCAGATGCCCAGAGCGGCTGGAACAGAAATTCCGGGGTACAGCGGTAGAAAGGGGAAAGACCAGCACACTCACCACTTACTTTTACACCACCTCTTGCCGTCTCCTCGTCAGCAAGGAGGGACGTGCGACAAACTGACAGCTGCATCTGCATGCTTGAGAAACTATCTTTGCTGAAGTCTGGGTAACTCTTGGACAGAGCCTTTTGTGTTGTAACTTGTATTTTTCTACGTTTTGATTTTTCTTTTTTTCTTTTTTCTGTACTTAAGAGAGGCTATTAACTGCACAAGTCAGCTAAACTGTCAACTACAGAAATAAATCTGCTGACTAGTATATTAAAACACATTTATCCATTCACTGCACATATCACTGGAAAACCACTCTACTCCCTGAGGTCAGAAATCTTTCTTTTTCAGTCTTCAAACATTGTAGCTAACTCCCTCTTCTGTAAATACCCACAAACTATGTTCTTCCCTAAGTCACAACTACAAACACTGTCTTACAAGTAGCTTTTCAAAATTTCACCTAAAACCAGACAGACTGTAGTACAATACACATTTGTCTTATAAACGCAAACTCTTTAAAATTACCTCTTACTTTGTAGGTTACATTGCACTTTAATAATTAAACTATCACTGTCTTTGGTTTTAAAACAAACTCCTTTCACCACTGGTATATAACTGCATATAATTTGAATTTACTTGATAGATATTTTGAATTAGTTTTTCCAGTTGACTTGAGACAACTAAGAGCTTGTGGGCTTGTGACAGACAGGCGTGGGTGTCAGGAGACCTGGATTTCTGAGCCAGCATTGCTGCATCCAAGCAAATCACTTAGATCCAGTCAAGAACTTACATCCTACAGACAGACATAACACAATCTAGATTTCATGTATGTGCCTCCTAAATTCAGAGTCCAAACAGGTATGCACATACTGCCTGTAGCATATGAGTACACAGAGAGGCATCTCAGGATAAATCCAACTAAGGAAGAACTCGAGGTACCCTAACTCTCATTGTTACCACACCAGTGATGGCCAGTGCTGGGTCCAGTGCCGCAGGCCCTTCTCATGAGGTGCAGGAGAACCTAACAGGGATATCTTTACTTCTAAGGATGATGTACTTTTGCAAGTTAAAGTATTTCTCATCTTGATGCAAATTTAAGTTCTTTACAGACAAAGTGAGCACAGGCTAAATCTCCAGCTTCCCAATGGTGTGCTCTGAACACTTAACTAAAAGGTTCTCACCCGAAATTTAACAACCAGAGTTGTGCTTTGTTTGGGACCATCCTATGGCCTGGTGGTATGTACCAAGACGTGCTCTGAGCACGAAACTCGGACCTCTTCAGAGGACACAGCTGCCTCTGTGCCTGCTCACAGTACTGCAAGTAAGACATGGATAAAACCAAGGTAACTGCGCTAAGCAGTTAACTGTGGAATTTCAGGGAGGTAACTTTTCAAGATAAAGAGCTTGTTGAGAGTGATTATGCCTGGGACCATAATTAAAACAGACACCCTAGTTCAAAGGTCTCTTTGGTTAGTAAATCTAACTAAAATTACTACCTTTCACTTTGCTTCTTTATGGTTCCCTCATTTGTAAACTGGGGTTAAGAATGCACAGCTCTCTGTATGTGGATCAAACAGGCTATATAAATGCACAGCTGTACAAAGGCAATCTTCTTTCTCACAAATATCTCAAGTTAAATATGACTTCAAAAAAAGCAGCTCAATTTAATTCCAACACAGCACCTATTTTTGTCCCTGGATCTAAATATGCAGCAGACAGCTTGCCTCTACCACTTTACACTCCTCCCAAAAATTCACTCAGCTTGGATCAAGTCCCATTTCCTTTAAATGTATAATTCCCCATATCATCTGCAGAACTTGACTATCACAGACAGTGCCTCTATATCAAAGCTTTAAAATATGTTGTAAAGCCACAGCAATGGTGCACTTGTGTAACAACTGAACTGTAACCAATGTTGACTGCAAAGCAAGTTCATGAACTTCAGCTGTGATACACCCAGTGCACTGTTTTGTTCAGACTCCCAGTTAAATGGGTCAGGGATTTCAACAGATGGAGTACTGTTGCCATCCAGCTGAAAAAGTTTCTTCTCAAGAGCTCGATCTAGGTGCCTTGGCTAGTACCAGCCTTTGCCAATCCAGCTAACTCCTTTATTAATCCCATCCCTTGCCCCAAAATGCAGTTTTAAATTATTATTTCTAGATTTTTGATCGGTACATATAGGAAAGCCTAAGACAAGCATGGAGACAGTGAACATTGGTACCAACTCACTTCTTCCACAATTTGCCAAGAAGTGGCAAATTTTCAACTCATCAGCAAAAAACTTAGTTGATTCAAAGCCTTCTTGATGAGTAACAAGAAAAGTCCGTCAGACTTCTTTTAAGACTATTATGTGTGTTCCCTCTCTTGAATAAGTAGCCCAACTGCTTTTGATGAGAGCTGCTGTCCGGAGTCATCCAGAAACAAAGATGTCTTGGGCTTCAAGGGGATGAAGGTAATCCTAACTGTTGGATTGTGACAGAGAAGTATGTTGAATGGGTACTTCAAAGAAGTTGTACTGGAAGTGAACAAAGGCATTTATGTTAGGTCTATTTCCTCCAACACACAAATGTTGGAAATCATATCCTGCCATGGTAACTGGAGGCTAGTCAGGACGGAAAGCTCAACCTTCCAAGCTACTTCAGAGCTCAGCTGTACAGACACTTATAGTAGCACAAGGATGGGGCAGGAAAGTGCAAAATTAGAGGAAAGCAAGTGCACAGATTTATCTTCAAGGGTCTAAATCAGATGCAAGTGTTTAAGCAGGATTCAAATTAAAAGGAACTCTTCAGTGTCAAAAACACTGTTAAGAGGGTCAAGTAAAATCAAACACACTGATCATTCCTTTCTTTTCTTTTCTTGGAGCTTTGAAAAAACAAATACATTTAATACCAACCTTTAATTCCCCAGGTGATCTGCATGATTTAGCGATACAGAAAACCTATCTAATGGCACCAAAATGCAACAGCCATGACAGATTATATTTGTTAACAAGCTGTCACTAGGGAGTGCTCAAAATAATTATCACTGTTTGTCTCAAATTAATTTAAATTTCTCTAAGTGCCTTATACGACTGCATTTAGTGGTGACATGAGTCTGAAGGTTAACAGTGTATTTGCTTCCTTTTGTGTCTTTGATGCTTGCCTTAAAATAACACTCCCTGCTTTTTCTCTAGCATTTTTATGGATATTTGCTGTTTCTTAGACAACTAAACACAGCTAATATAAATATATGAAGGGATTTTTCATTGTTTTTTTCTCCTAGGACATTTTCAATGTAAAGCTATCTAAAATGCCGCAAACAAGCACATATAACATCCTAATCTAAGCCAGTAAGGAGGAAGAAAAGCAAAAGGTAAATCAGCTGAGAGTTTGATATTCCTCATGATGGAAGTTGCTTTACCTAGCACTGAAACGACAGTGCTACAGACAATAACAGTCCAGTTTATTGTTTATTCTCTCTACTAAAAGCATGGATCTGAAATGGGTTCAATAACCTTTCAGATATATCTTCCTAAAAAAGCCACATTCCTCTAGTTTAAGAAAAAACCAGCAGTATCCTTGGTATTATTTTGAAACAAATTTTACCTTCTTTAAACCCTTTCACTGGAATTGCTTTCACTGCTCATGTGTATCATGCAATCAATCTACATATAACCACTCTGTATGTTTTTACACTCAGTGCTGCACTATATAAACTAAACCTAAAAATAGGCAACCTAGATGCTTCCAAGTAGCTCAGCTTTGCAGCACAAGACCAGCTTTCAAACATGTGCAGTATAGATTCCTGGTAAAATTCTGTTTTGTTTCATTTGAATATTTTCTTTTTAAATTCTTTATTAGAAAGGGCAGTTGGAGTATGGAACTTGGCCAAAACCACCAACAGATGTACAGTGAATTAATTCAGTAACAGTAAAAAAAGCAGGATACATGGGCAGAAGCTCTGGTAATAACATGGCAACTGAAACTAAAATAATGAGAAATAAATTGATTTCTATTTTTTGATTTTATAACTCCAAGACCTTTCAGGAACATATGGTCTACCTCTAGCCTTTAATGGCCTTTTACTTCATTAAGGTTTCCAGGTGGTAGGGAGTTCACATCCTGACATCTCTCTGAACCTGAACCAGACCTATTGTCAATATGAAGTGGTTTCCCCCTATTTTGCAGCTCTTTAATGAAACATAAGATTATTTTAAGTCCATAATCTTCTCAGCAGGATTATCGACTAGTAGGTCTGACCCTAATATTGCTCATCTGAACAGTGATCTGGCAGATGCACCGAGAAAACAAAGGCTAAACACATACCTGTCTGGAGGGTCTTGCAGCAAGACATAATAGAGGCTTTATGACTAACTACTTAAATCCGGTTTTATTTGACAATGCTAACCAGATGTCTTCTGGAAAACAAATCAAGTGTTTCAATCACTGCTGCTTAAATACATTCCTTGAATTTGGCCAACAAAGCTAAACAGAAGCTAGAGTCAGCCAAATCCAGCCCTTCTGAAGATGAGATAATAAATGAATCATCGCAGACATTGGAACAACGAGCCCTATATTATGTACGTAGCTTGAATCAACACAATTCCCCTGGGGGGAGGGAGAAGGGCACAAAGTACAGGCAGTTGTGCAGAAGTTGTAGCAGTTATAGCCTGAAAAGGCATATGAAAGTCAGTGTATGGACTGTTCCCACTATTTACAGCAACACCTTCCTCAGTAAGTACGTGACACCTTGTTATCTACTGGAAACGACAGCCAGCCTAAGCAGTGACCAGCAGTGTGTGAACAACACATTGCCCCTCATCTGCAACTTGAACAATGCAGAGTGTGTTCACAACAGTCCTCAGGAGCTGGATATCTCCTGACTGGCTGGTATCATTTCAGCCTGGCTGGGTTTGACCTCTAACATTAATACAGTTATTCCATCCCTGCCCTTTATGCCTGTTGCCTCCCAACTCATGAGAAAACAACAACACGCAACAGTAGAGCATGTCCTCCTCCACTTTTTTCTTTTTACATCAAAAGTGCTCTACACTGCTGATTGCAGGAACTGGAAGACAAGTGCCCCTTGGAAATTCAACTATATATGCTCTGCTATGGCTCCCATCACTGCAACTGACATACATCCACATTTGAGAGAGAATTTAGAATAGTTCAAAAAAAGTAGAAACAAAGAGTTCAGGTACACAGTAAGAATTTTGTTTTCTGTTCCTTCACTTCATCACAGTTTGCAAGATTATCCAAGGCCAATGCATTTCAGATTAACTTTAGACTTTCTTTTCAGGACACTGGCTGTACAGCTGTAACACTGCAAACCTGCCCAGAAGGTGAACAGGCACACTTATGATGTGCCCCAAGCAGTTAAGCAAAGCAACACTACAACAGTGTTGTGTCTCCTCCCCATCTTCATGCTCATGCCTTATTGCTTGTCAATTTTTGAGTACAATATAGTTGACAAAATGAGGATTAGTCTCAATTTTCTTTTATTTGACCAAATATTTGAGTCACTGCTATATACTACAGCTGTTGTATCTGTGCTTTCAGCTGAAGGCCAGTGTACCTCAGGGACTTCCTCAGACATTGGTTCTTCAAATACAACGAGCCAGATCTGTCAACACATTGTGTCAGAGATGGAAGCTGTTTTACACTGCTACCCTCTTCACTCTGGTTGAACATCCACTGAACCTCTAGGCCTTATGGACCAAGAGCACTGGAGGAAACACTGCAGTATGTGGCACTGGCCCCTTTAGCACAGAAGACAGCCTGCCTTAAAAAACAATGCCACTCTGAACAACATCAAACTCACAGCTCTGCTACTGCCCAGACCAGACGCTCAGTGCTGGTCCAGCCACTCAGCAGACACTAGCAACATGACTGAACAAGCCAAGCAGTCCTTCAGCCTTGGAAGTAGTCAAATAGTCCTTCAGCCTATCTGTTGTCTTGATCTCCCGTTTTCATTACTTCCTTGGAGGAAACAGTGACACGAAGCACAGAGTCACATTAAGGCTCCTTAGCGGTCGATATTATTTTGTTTCTGTCCGAACATCCCTGTGGTAGGAAGCTCCCTTCACGAAGTGACCGTGAAAATATTAGGAAGAGGCCGCATAGGACAGGCTTTCAGGAAAGGCCAGCCAGAGCAGCTTGGCCCTGAGGGCAAGAAAACACGCATTTCGTGTGGCACGTGTCACCCCATCCGCTTCACCAGGCACTCCGAGGTCCTGGCTCCTTCCCCAAACAAAACGACGGTCAGCTTTATCCAATGAAGACAAAACATTTAGAAAAAATAGTCTATCTAGCAACACAACCCAAGAACTGCATCATTTTCTAAATGTTTAAATCAAATTGCAATGTTACCACGACTGAAGTGCAGCTGAAATTGCTCTTCTTCCCTAGCCATTACATTAAGCCACTGAGACTTTTCATTTAAAATGAAGTAACGTGGCCTGGGTTTAATATATCAAGCCACTGATTTTAGTTAATGACAACTTTAAATTTTAATGTAGGTTACATAAAGCAACTTCAGTTCTCACGAACAGATAGACTATGCATCACAAACTTTCCAGGTTCCAGGTGCTCCATTTTCTATTTCAGATTACTGGACAATACTGCTTTTTAAAACTTCAGAGGGCAGCAGAGCACCTGCATGCCTAAAGAAGGATAAATAGCTTTACCTCAGCTATGAACACATTTGAATGCAACATTTCACCACTTGTACTTGAAAGTAGCTTCATAAAGGAAAATCACAGTATTTCCCCTTGATTTCAAAAGGCTAGTTCATAGGTAAAAACCTAAAATATCTCCCCATGCAACATCTACTGTCACATACTGCATCCATTTCAACAGTGCGATAAGCAGATGACATCAATATATAACATACAAAGTAAAATTATCAAATGCATAAAAATTAATGAAAAAAAATCTTCCTTTTCCAAACACAACACTGTTTCCTGAAAAAGTATGCAGAGATTAGCAGACAGTGTACTTACTTCTCTCAAGACAGATTAGATACCATATATTTTAATATCTCTAACTTTTTATTCTTAAAAGTTTATTCCAGATAAACAGCTTCCTGTCTACTTCACTAGATTTTTTTTTTTTTATTTAGACCCACACCGTAAATAATTTGCTTTTAAAATCATACCAGAAGAAATACTGCCCTTGCACTGATTATCTTAAAAGCTGGCCAGGATTCCATCTGGATGGGTGAAAATATCTTGATAGAAATACTTTGCTTGAGTTATTTTGAAAGATTTTATACATTTCATACTTTTACATGTGGTTTAAATGTGCTCTACAAGTGAATTAGTATTTGTTACCTAAGTTTTATACTTCCTTTTCCATTCACTGTCAAAGCAAGTGTGTAGTAACAAATTCATAGTCTTTGATCAAGCTGCTATGTACCAATAACATCAGATCTCATAATGTGAACTAGAACAGGACTGGAAAACTTTCAAACATGTCTTTAGATGGTCTGAACTATAGTTGCTAATTTAGTCCTCAAGATCTCATTGTAAGGTTGGTTCAAGGGGACCACCAGAGGTTCTCTCTTCCTCCCCAACCTGCTCTAAAGGTAGGATTAAACATAGACAAATTATTTGAGTAGTGCTAGTCTCACCTATTCTTAAAAACCTTCAATTATTTCATAGCCCCAAAAACTTATTTCAGCACTTCAGTATCTTTGCCCTTGTATTTTTCCACTGCTGTGCGCATTCATTGCTTCATTTCTGACTTACCAAAAAGCAAAATTTTATTTTGCTTTAGCTCTACTCAGTTTTACTACTCTTCATGCTGTAGCTTCTCAGGCAGCTACAGGCAACAGCAAGGAGTTATTTCAAAACTGCCCTTAGGGGAAAAAAAACCATGACCCAAGGAAAGTGCTTGAGTTTAAACAAATAAATAAATAACAGTGTTGTGTTCACTAAGTCAGCAGTATGAGGTCTTGTGAAGGTATCATCACAGTTCTCTCAATTACTACCCTAAAGCATGAAACTGAAACTTCATTACCAAGCAGTCCTACATCATGTACACAAGTCAGTTTATTTAACACAAATGGCTAACTGGCAAGTTGCACTAGTACTGAATAGCTTCTTTTTAACAATAAGCAAGAACTCTAGAGAAAAATCCCAGCACACTGAAAAAACTTCAGCTGTGTAAGAGGGGGAAGCAGCTTATACTACTTGGTTTCACACAAATATATTAGATATAAATTTATTTAAGCAGAACGTGAACTGCAGTAGGTACATTTCTGATAAAATTCAAGAAAATGAGCACAGCATTTTAGCCTGTGCAGGGCTTTTTTTATAACAGTCAAAATGGAACACAGAAAAAAAAATATTAAAATGAGTGGTTAAAATTCACAAGAAGCTAACCACAATCAGTAGTCTTTTCAATCTAAAGCAGGCAAACATTTTTATTTTGCCAAGGACTGTAAGTGTGCCTACAAGAGAACAATAAATGTTTCAAGGCTAAGGAGCTGCACAGATGTATTAATCCAGTCAAAAGCATAGAGGGCACACAAGCTATCTGCTGAGCCATGCAGGAGCCAATAACACTGCCTGTCAAGGCTCCTCTATTAAATGATAACAAAAAGCACCTAGTAAGAGACAGTGAAAATCAATTAACTGGGGAAATGGCAAGAGAAATAAAATATGGCAGTCAAACACTTCTCTATTCAGACAAATAAAGCTTTCTTCATGTCTAAAAAGCAAAAATGTGATGTTAAACAAATAAAAAATACAAAATTCTTTTAAATCAGGTTAACTCTGCAAGATATCAAGTACCTGCAGTTCCTGCTGAAACAAAAAGGGACTTGAATGAGTTGACTTTTTGCAGGGTACCCCCTTTGTTAAACAGTCAGTGTAAAGAAAAATGTAGGTTAACCGTTTCCAGAACACATTATACTGTTATTTTAAACTGTGTGTCTGGCCCAGGGACAGACATTCCACAGGCCTCCTCACTGGCTGCCTGTCTCTGTTCTCATGGCTGCACTGACACAACACAATGCCTCCCATGACAGACTGTACAGGTACACTCCCAATGAAGGTACTAAAGGTAAAAACCGGGCCTTAAGAACATGCTGAACCCCTCTGTTAGAAAGTAGTTTTATTACTGGAAGAGTCCTTGTGAGTGCAGCCATAGCCTTGGAAATTACACTGTACAACAACAGAAGAAATCACCCAATGAAACACCTCTGATGTGGTTTTTACTCCACAAATGGACTAATTCAGGACTTGCTGACATGGAAGGTACCACTTTGGACACACTGCAAAGACTGAATGGAAATGACCAAGAGACACTTTTCTATTCTATAGTGCTCTGTCAGGTAACACATTTACTTCTCTTTTCATAGCAAAATTATTTTTGCTCTGTCCCTTTGAGTGAGTAAATCCCACTAATGTTCCAGGTCCTGCAGGCAGAAAAAACAAATAAACTTTTTCCAAAGGCTGCAATTTGGATATGTTCGCGAACACTGTGGCAAAAACTAATGTCCTTTTAGGATGTCAGCAGCAGTGTCTTACCTCTCAGCACTGACTTGAGGTTCAGCTTGGCTTGTCTGTGCAGGTCCTCCACACAAGGTGGTCTTGAAGAGGGTAGGAAGACATTTTCCTGCTGGTGCCATGGAGCAGTGTAGTGCACAGTCCATCTACTCTCTTCATCTAGGTTGGAAACAGCTGCAGAGAGACACAATAATAAGAAAATTAAATGTCATTGCAGACAACTCTACCATGAAACCCCACGTGTAAGTTTGCCACATGACATCTAAAAAGGAAAGAAGCATTGTTTGCCACTGCAGACCCATCAAAATATTCTCTAGAACCTCACTTTCACAACAGTTAAAAAAATCCTCTCATTTCTGGTCTATGTTCTGAAGGAAACACCCTTCCCTCTTCTCATGTTTACACTTGCTGTTTAATTTTCTCTAAACTTGCAACTCTGTTTTCCCTCCTCCAACCCCTGCTCTTCACAAAAGAATCAGTTTCTCATCCCCTGATCATAGCAGGTGCTGTGCTTGCTCAAAGGTGCCCCTGGGAATATGACAGTCTTCATGAGAGACTACAACAGGTTCATTTGTATTGGGAAACAACCTTGTCTGACCTCATGCTTGCTCAGAAAAGAAGATTCCAATGAAGCAAATAAATTAGCTACTTTCCTTTGTTGTGAGTGGAAAGCAGATATGGACAAAAGCAACTCTGGGGACAAATACTGCTCAGAGCACAACAGCAATGAAGAGGGCTATCTCTGGCTACTTCTTTGGAGCCAATATATGTGTGAAAATAAAACACAGACCTTGTTCAAGTTCAAAGTTCCCTACAGACAGTCTAGTAATGAAATAGCCAAAGCACATATTGCCAAGATTTGTTTATCATTTATGCTTCCCGAGAGACAGCCACTGCCTTTTGTTTCAAGTTTATCATCAATAAAAACTTACACAGTTGAATAGCCTTATCCCTCCACCCTGCTGTAAACAGAAAAAGGGCAGTTGGGGGTCATATTTTATGATCCCCCAGGCACTCTCTGGCCTTCAGCCAGCAAGCTGCACATCCCTGCATTTTAGCTCTCCAAAGCAAAAAAAGCCACTACAGATGTGCTGCCTTCCAAGCACCTGCCCTGATGCCACTGCTCCACTGCCCCGGGCCTCGCTGTCAGCTCTGCATCCTCTCCCTCTGCCTTCCTGGCTGCTGCGCTGCCTGTGGCATCACTTTGTGGTTTGTCTGACACCCCTATGGAAGCAGAGGAGGTGCTGAGAAAAAACTGAGAAACAAAACGGAAGCAACAGTCTCCTGTCATCTGAAAAATTACTCTTTCCTAAACACTATTGTGCATCTGCTGGGACAATTTCAGATAGAAACAACTGGTATGTATTCGTTAAAGAAAATAAGCTCTGCCTCTTGCTTCAAAACCTATCTACAGCCTAAAGCTCAATGCCTGTTCTTTCTTTTAAGAACTTGGGGTAGGGGGGAGGTTCTTATTTGCCTCCCCTCACAATTTTTAGATTAGTTTCAGACCTAGAAACAGGTTTTTAAAGACTTTCAATGAGTGTCCTCATCTCTGAGTCTTGGTCCTACATCCCACCCCGTCTCCCAGGCATTTAGGCTGCAACGAGTCAGATACACATTCAGTCTGCTTTTCCAGTGCTTGCTAACAAAAGATCAAACCTACATCACGACAAAAGGACAAGTCACCACCACCTACCTGGTCACAGCATCAATCGCCCCCATCTAACACAAAAGTGACAGGTAAAGTCAATGGAAGGCAGCCTCGCCATTCCCTGGCTGAACCGGCGGATCGGGAGGGGGGATAAGGCTAGAAGGGGGAAGAGGAGGAGGGACACACCTGCCGCCAAGCCCACTGTCTGGCTGCAGTCCTGCCACACCGAAATTAAGGTATACTGCTCGTCATAGCAATAATGGCTACCATCACTAGTGAACCGAAGTGCTGTGCGCATCTGCCAATTACTCTCCCTAGCACGATTTGTCTGCCCTTCGTGACTTAAACGAAGAATCGTGATTTTAAAAGCCACTCTGAAGCTAGAACATCTTCAAAATACAAGGCTTGGCTCAGAGCAAGCTTAATGTAGATACCTCAGAGATACAAGCCCATAGGTGCATAAGCAGAGACAGATGTCTGACAAACCACGAGGACACCCCGACACACCGGCACACCCTGCCTTGTCACCGAGTTCCCCATCTCACACCGAGAACTTTGGCTCCTTCAAAATCACCGTGACAAAGCACTTCCAAAGCCACAGCACCCCAAAGCACAGGTCCTAAAGACCCTCCCAAGGCTGCCTCCACACACTCCACAATGCCCAACAATGAGGAGAGTGAGATAAACTTAAAAAGAGGCTGCAGGAAGCAGGAGTGAAGCTGAAGGGAACCGCACTTTCCTTCAGAACTGCGCTGCCTCCTGAAAGGACAGTGAGCACACAGAGCTATACTTACACTTTCTCTTGAAAAGTTTCATGAGAGATTTAAGCTTTGTGTTGATGAAAACCACCATTTTCAAGGTGCTGAACTGCGATCCAGGAGTTGAAGTCCCATAGAAAGGAGGAGCTACAGAAAGGTGACTGCCAGATGGAACCTGTTTAAACTCTCCACACCAAATTTCTCTTCTCCAGGCTTCTCCCCCTGCCTTTTTTTTCTGAAATCACTTTAAATGTATCTAGATCTTTCTGACAGACGAAATAATTTACAAATCTTTAGCCTGAATTTCTCCTCCTCACACGTAACCTTGTGGACTGCAAACAACCAGTTTCAACAAGCAAAATAGGAGAAGAAGAAAAGCCCCAGCTGTTTTTCACGTTTGCAGAGGACGAAAAAGGCTTTCTTGCTGTCCACGCAGCTACTCTGCTCTTGTTCTCCTCCTTTTCTCCGCTCTCCAAGTTCGGCTGCTACAGGAAGCCCCGCGCTGGCAGGTGCTTGCTGCCCTTCCCATGGCTCCAACCGGCTGTGCCGCCGGAGCCGCAGGAGATCCCGGCACCTTCCCTGCCCCTGCCCCCGCC
>VZRZ01004124.1:680929-716803 GCA_013398175.1 Climacteris rufus | reverse complement strand
CTTTTTTTTTTTTTTATTTTCACCCTCTTGCTCCCACTTTACTAGGGATCCAGAGCTGCGCCTTAGCAGCTCTGCATTACCTTCCCTTCCAGTCTCACTGCTCCCCCCGCAGTCACTGCCATTGCCTGGGACATCAGCCCACTAATTTTACATATTGAATTTCATTCAGTTACACTCCTAATTTATTCTTATTACCTTCATCTCAGACCAGATACACGAAAAACAAAATCGAGTTATTTCTGGCTAATCGAGGTTCTGTTATTCATCAAATGAAACTTGTGCAGGGAGATGAAATAGCCCAGCTTTTTGAGATGCACACTGTATCCTCATGTCTTAAAAAATGTATCTGTACAGAGGTCCACAGCCAACCTTCCTAGGAATAAACTGCAAATTTGCAGAAGTTAAAGAGAAAATTCTAAGCACCAAATGAATGTGCTCAGCAGGGCATGCCCTTCGCACAATGTTCAGGCTCAAGAAGCAAGCCCTCCCTCACAAAGCAAGCTTAGGAAACCCCCTCGGGTTAACAATGAAAAGGATTTTTTTCCTGAGGAAAAAGAAAAATGCCAGCAGCGGGGGGCTCAGGCTGACCCCAAAGCTGCAGCAGGATGCAGCCCCTGGAGTTCAGCATGTAAAAAGCAGATGCTCCACAGAAACTTCTAGGTTTCACCAAACAGCTGAGACTCAGCACTGCACAGAATAGCTGTAAACGAAGTCAGTTCATCGTCTGAACACACTGTCATCAACATTTTATCAGTATATTCCAAATCCAGAGATTTTACAATTGCAATGCGGGCTTGACATCAAAACTGCCATTAGCAGCAGGTCTCTCCAGCAGCTGCTGGTCCAAGAGACATTTTGACTGGCTCAGCTTTGCCACAGGGACAGAAGACCATGGTGCCATGGCAGCAATGGCAGGGAAGGCACCTCCGCTTTTTGCATTGATTTCCACCAAGCACCTTACACAAAAAATTACTCTGGCATCAAACTCGGATAACAAGGTAGCTATTTAGTGCTGGTTCTGAATCAAATACACAATAATACCCCCATTAGAAATTTGCCATCACCCATATATTCACAAACCATAAAACCACTTTAAATGCATGCTTGCTGGACATACACTGGAAGTCAGTGCGGAGTGACTCAATTTCTAACTCCAGCCACGTTGCAATCTGAAAGCAAACCAAGGAGATGATGACTCCTTTTCTAGTGTGGTGTCCATCTTTTTTAGGATGTAGGAAGTGCCTCTTTCTACATGTGCCTCTTCCTTAGCATGTAGGAAGGGGAGCATTTGCACAGGGAAAGCAGACAGTTTAGTTAGTCCGGGCTACTGGAAGCAAGACAGACTCTTCCAAAGGTCTTTATGGGACCTCAAAAGAGCCTTGCAAGCCCTGGGAATTAAGAATTTGTTCCCTTTTCATGGTCAAACCACTGCGAATCAACATGATCCTGGGTACTTTGGGCGGCTAGGGGAATCCTTTTCATTTCACTCCCGGCTACAATGTGTGCCAAGTGCAGTGTTGCTCTTTGTTATTGGACCCTCAACCCACCCTGGAGCATTTCTACTGCCTGAGAACAAGCACTGTCCTCTAGCGCTGATCTCGGGCACAGAGGCAGACATTCAGACCCAGTAACAAACAATACCTAGACTGATGTCTGCCTTTCATCCCCCGCCCCGACTTTGCTTCCACCTTCCCTCAGGTCATGCTGTTAAAGAGGTCAAGCATCAAAAATGGCTATCGTGAGGGCCTACCGCAAAGGAAACGCCTTCTGGCTATTTGTATTTGCACCTCTGAGAGTCTGCACTGGTTCAACAACAACCAAAACCTCTTCCTCACTTGAGACAAACCAACGGACTTCCAAAAAATTCATCATGTCGTCTCAATCCAGCTTTTTGTAAACGCTTTTCCTGTCTAAAGAAACTGTCACTGTAATTGGCTTCTAATGGCAGTTCTCTGAGAACTTAAAGCATGAAGTACCTGTGCTCCTCTGCACTTTGCCTCTCTACATTGAGAAGAGAAGAAAAAGATGGGGCAGTTTGAGAAAATTTATATTGTAGTCACTACGCAAACAGATAAAGGACTTCAGCCTCAAACATTGCCAATCCAGCAGACAAACTCACAAAAATCCCCACCAAACAACAAGAAAAAACCCACCTAAAATTGACTTGATAGAGTAAAATTTAAAAGCTTGTTAAAGCTAGATAAACCCAGCATGAACAGTAGGTGTGTACACACTGCGATATCAGTTCTTTAAATGCAAATGACTCAGAGACAAGTACCAGACTGGGGAGACCTTGCTCTGTGACACACTTGCTACTCCACCTTGGACAAGTTAATATTAACCCACCGCCTCAGTTACCACATCCTTAGAAGCAGGATCACAGTCACTTGCTGCCACACCAGGATCACAGAAGTACAGAGGAATATCACAAGGAATACAGAAAATATGGAGAAGATGTTGTGCAAATTCTAATTTTCACTTCATACTGGGTGGGACTGGTCACAAAGTTTGGCTCAGAAGAAACTCCTTTGGAACAAGTTAGGGACTGAAGCAAAGAAAATGAGAGGCACAAGATGCAGTGCCAAATAGCATCCTCAAAATCACAACTGTATAATGAACTCATTAGTAAAATGCTTTTTTTAGTTCAACTATAATAGTTTTTAATCCCTGAGTGGTTAAACTGATTCTCATTTTCTAGTGGAGGCCGCATACATGCACAAGAGGAGTGTCTGCTTGCATATGGCACGCCTGAAACACTGTAGCCATTCCTTCACTCCCCTCCCAGCTCCATCCCCTCTTTAGAGGGGCTTTCCAGCTGACCTGCTCGCGACAGCCATCTGGGACAGCCACCCCTCCACATTCATAGCAACATAAAACATCGGCGCCTGGGAAACAATCTGGAAATATTCAGCTTCCACGGAAATATATCCAGCCAGCCCCTGGGGGAGGAGGGCTCTCCTGTCTAGGCCCCCATTCATAACCCAGTGCCCTGAACCTCACACCAATGCACAAGACCCACTGAAAAATTTGAAGCTTTATAAAAAGGCAGAAGTTGAAAAGTGACGTACTTGGGTTGTTCGTAACCACAGCCAGAGCGGCTGCCTGGCAGCAGCCCCGGGACACTACGGAATCAGTCAGAATCAACGTTCTCTTCCTAATCACCAGCCCATGAATATATGCAGTACAAAAATTAGGAAGTATTTAAGGTAAAAAAAACCAAACAGACAAAACACAAGAAGAGCTAAAGCAATGCTTTCCTGCTCCCACCCACAAATGAAGGCAAATTTTACCACTTTATTTTCATGAAGGAGAGGTAAACCCAACACAAGATATATCAAATTCATTAAGAGAATGATGCCTCAAAGTGTATCATCATCTCAAAACATAAACTTCAAGTTGCAGGCCTTAGTAACTTTATTTGGACAATGGAAAAATCCTCCATTAAACAGTTGTGTAGCATTTATGACACTTTAAAAGGAAAGAAAAAGTAAAACCATCCAACTGAGCATTGTGAGAGCTCTTCCAGTGAATTGCTGTTCAATGCACAAAAGGGAAAGTGGAAATGCTGGCAAGCAGATGTACTCAAAACAATTAAATCGATGCCTTTGCTTTTTACAAACACGTCACACAGTCGCTCTTAGTAAGTTTCCACTGTGCCACCCTACAGCAGCTCACAGGATGTACAGGGAAGAAGCTGTTGAAGGGCAGTTGTTTCCAGCATGTCTGCAGGGATGTGTCTGTGTAGGACATGCTCAGGATTGCTCCCTGCCACCCCCACCCACCCACTCGGAGCAGCTGTGGTGTCCAAAGGGGTGCAGCGATGGAAATGACTCCCACGCACTCCCTCCCCAGGCTGTGCAGAGCACCCACGCACCCACAGGGCAAGCCGAACCTGAGGAGGGCTATTAAACCCTTTCCTGCACGTCACAAGGCTCCTGCCTGGCTCAGGCAAACACCACCCAGCTTTGAAGGCTGCACTTTTACTTCTGGGTGAGCCTTCCATAATGAAGAAACATCGGATAAGAAAGGCCAAATGCCTCAAGTGTTTTCTAAACTTATGCCCAAGCTTTGTGCCTGTTCTGGCCACCTTCATCCATGCTGTCATGCCCTTGCTGATGCCTAAATGGAATCCAAGACACCCTTGCAGAGCACAGGAGTCAATAATTTACGGTCAGAATGGGTTTCTCCCTCCCTGAGACCCGGTCCCGGCTGGCCCTATCCCAGCATCTTTCAGGAGAACAAAAGTGCTCCCTCCACAAAGGCCGTCCCAGGCAGCACCACATTCAGCTGCCCTCCCGTCTCCAGCTCCCCTCGCTCACAATGGCCTCTTTCAAGGCAGCCTCAGCCTTGGTGAAGCGCGATACTGCCCCGGCTACTGAGAAATTACAATTCATGAAACCTGCGATCAGGAGGAAGAGGAGGAGGAGAATGCACAGGGGAGAGGGAACAAAGAAAAAAAAGTATTTTATCCTAAAGCCACCACAACAAAACACCAAGAAGGATCCATGCCCCAGTGCAGGGGCAGGGGAGCCGGAGCTGAGCCCATGCCCATTCAGGCTATTATGGGGCAGGTATTGCTTGAAAAGAGGGTACCCGGCTGTGCCCTCCTTTATCCAAGCTCATAAAGGATTATGGCTGCAGGCTCTGGGAAAGGGGCTGCCCGGCGGGGGCAGAGGGAAGAGGGAGCAAGATGAGAAGGAGAAGCAACACAACCTAAGCCAGAGAGGACAGAAAAGCAGCAGACTGATTGATCTGATGATCCTATTTAGGTCACAGCACAATAAAGCTAATTCATTCCTTTGACAATTCAAAACATCTTTCCACAGGATCCTCTATCATGCAAACACATCAGCAGAGAGAAAAGGCAGCATTTGGGCAGGGCTGCCTGCAGACAAAGCAGCAGTTTCTTTTGGTTAGAGCATCTCCCCATACAGTAATGGCAGTAAAGAGAACAGAAAACGTTTAGTGAATGTGTAATTTTGTTTTATTTTAGATTGCAGAGCACAATCCTTTTTCCTTTGGCCGTTTCTGAACCTCAGTTAAGGCAACTTCAGCTCTCAGAGGAGTACTTCTCTCACTCCCTAGGAATACTTTTAGAATCAGGAAATATTCTCAACTTAAGTTCCCAACACACCTGAATGCTCCTGTGCTATGGCTTATCCTAAAGAAATGATCAAAACTGGATGGGACAAGTAAATTAGTCTACAAAATCTTGACTCTTACTTGCCCTAATAAGGCAGCACAGAGAAAATCCTTCTTTTCTGAATTAGTGATGGAAAAAATACCAGGCAGACAAGCTTGCAAGTCTTCTCACTAGAATCAACCTGTAGGACTAGGAGCAAAACCAACAAAACCAGAGAGCAAAAATTCCATTTCTGAACTTCCATCCCGAACACTCTCCCTGTAATTCCATCTTTGGCAGCTGTGCACTTGTGCATCCACACTAATATCCAACAGACATCTTCAACTAATCTCAGTCTGCATTCTCCTTATAGGCATCCTGAAAGGGACATGCTCCCTACTAATTTCACTTATTTAAAGGTCAGAGAAAGAATTTTTGTAGCCTAACTCAGCCTCCCTGCCCAACACTGCTCTTTGGCATGCTTTTATTTATATTTATATACGGATTATTCTGGTATAAGGGGTTGCAGATTCTTTTTTTTTTTCATTTTTCTGCTGACTCTCAGTAAATTCTGGGTGGGTCTCATTTAAGCTTGGAGGCGCACTCTCTTAAAATTAGGCCACTACCTCCTCTAGTTTCCTAAGAACTTTTCCAACCTATAAATGAAAGCAGTTCAGCTCCTCGGAAAATACCAACATGCACAGATTCATACAAATGCCCATGCCAAACTCAAGCATCAAGCACCCATTTACTGTCTTCCACTGCAACTTGAAAGAAAAAGTTTTGTTTCTTCGTTAAAAACTTTCAAAAACATTACCTGAAAAATGTTATCTGCAAAACACAATACTAAAATGATGGGTTAAAAGGCTCAAAAATAAGAAATGGACTGTAGTGTGATTTGGTATTGCTCCTAAAGCCCTAAGATTTTTGACAAAATCTGAAAATCTGCGTGTGTTCCTATTAAAGAATGACACAATCTGTCCTGAAATAAAATAGTTTCCAAACTAAAGTAAGGGACTGAGTTTCCAAAACAGTCACCTAATAATTATGTTGCCACAGGATTCCACAACCTGTAGGGAAATGACTGCACCAGTGTCTGTGAGAGAATCATCTTCTCAGGATCTCCAGATAATGTCTTTGGTTGGTCATGGCCGTGTGGATCTCAGACATGACCAAATACCAACAGATTTTGAATGCAATTTTTAAGGTTATATTTGTGGGGTCAGCATCTTCTTATTAGAAGTCCTCAATAAAGCCAAATGAAAGGACTAATACAGCTAATTGGCTGAACTTTCAAAATTGATGTGAATACAAACATCAAAGTTTATTACCACCAGTTTGATTAAAAGTTTCAGAGATGCAAACATCCTTGTAATTAATCATACATAAAATGTAGAGGCCCAAACCTCAAAACATGCCACAGTGGGCCAGCATTAACTACTGAATAGCTGTGTTTCTTTGGGTTGCTAGTGAAATGCTTCTAACAGATTAAGTGATGCTACTATGGAGAAGGTGCCATCCCACCAAACATCTTCAGAAAGCACTACTGACCACATTGTCTCTCATGCATTTCAGTATTGTGGCAACGATTTCTATAAATGAGTATGTGGGGGCATTAAGCAAACAACAGGCATCACCATCTTCACCGAAACGTAATCCACAAAAGATTAAAAAATGGGAGATTGTCTCTCCCGCTTTCAGTCTTCCATTTCTGCCTCCACTTCCTGCCAGAAAGGGAAGGTGGAGTAGATCCCTACCTTTTCTTTCAGGATGCCCACTGCAGATAACTACACTTTTTCCTATTTTAGAAAAACTAGTTAGTCCTTGATGTGTCTGAAGAGCTTCAGAAAACCAACCAACCAACCAAGCTGTAACACAACAAGGGGTTTAACATACACTATTTAAAATGAAAGATACATTTTTAATTGCAAAAATGTCTGTATCCTTGGTTTCCCCACTAAGCACAAAATACAAACTGCAGTAAAGTTTGCATTTTGTTGAAAGAGTTTAAGTTGGAGTAGTTGGAGAACTGTAAATATAAAACTTGACACAGCTGATGCTAGTTTTAAAATTATTTGAGTACTTTCAGCTGCAGCACCATTACCCCCACTTCAGCTGGGGGTAATGATGAATAATAATGGGTTTCTGAACGGAAAACAGGCTGTGTAAGCAGGCATCATGTCTTCAGAGTAACTTGCTTCCAGTGGTGAACTCTCACTTGAAGACAACTGAAAATGCAAGCATGCATCCACAGTTCAGATCAGCACCACTTAAACTAAAACTACCAATTTATTTTTGGAAGAGCTTCTGAATGTATCATCCCACTAATAGGAGATGCACTGCAAATCAGGCGATTTCCAACACTTGACTGGAGACACCACACAAATAAATACAGAGACAGCTATGCAGACCCTAAAAATAAATCTCTGTGCAGAAATACCATGGGTTTTCCAGCTCAGACACAAATAAGTTTCATTCCTGAAACTTTCCAATAGCTGTTAAGATGACAGTAAGAACAAAGTAAAGAAATATCAGTAGTTAACTACTACTAAGCAAACAACCCTGCCATTTCAAGATAACCGATAAACTACTGTGTATCCCAGCGACTGCATTTTTACACTATGCACAACAATCCAAATTCAGCTTTGGGTTACAGCTTTGTCCAGAAGGCTGTTAATTACTGACCACATGTGCTATTACAGAATCAAAACAGGAGAGCACTTTACATTAGAAGTTACTGAGAAAAGAGAAGGAACCCAGTATAAGAAGTCTGGAAGAATCAGAAGCGTGAAATTTTACTCCAGCTTCAGGGCAGGGCTGGCCCCTGGTGCGGAAGATTCCATTTAAACATAAAGGACGTAGGAGATCATGGTCAATGTGTATAAAGTTTACACCTTCAGGAAAACCAATCAATAAAACCACAGCAATATTTTCCCAAAATTGGCATGCAGTCTGCATGAAAAGGCTCTTCCTTTCTCCCATCCTATGGATAATGACACAAGCAGTCCTAGACTTTGTCACCCTTTTAGGATGCTGCAATGCAGCATTAAAAAAATTCAATCCCAGTTCACTTGAGCTAGATACAAGCACCACCTAACAGGATCCCTACTTTGTCATCATGCAAGGAATTGTCTATGCTGATGCACACCAAAACTCAAATTACATCTTTGTTTTTCAACATGGCTGGTTTGAAGAACATACTTGAAACTACAGCCATTAGAAGTACCTGGCACATCCCACAACATCTAATATTCTGTACAGAGCACACACTCTGCTCCAGGAACAAATAAATTAAAACACTGTGTTCATACAAGGCTTTGAAAACACTCCTTTTTAAGTCAGGGCAATTAGCATCCTGCTCCTTTTTGGATTAATTAAAGCTATCAGGAAAAGGTTAGCATCACACCATGTGGAAAAATTCATGTCGCCAGAGGTTTATGTCCAAAAACAAGACAGAGGCGTCCTGTAACTTTATTAATGAATAAAGGAAGAGGCCATGGGGCATTTCCCATGGGGTCTCTCAAGTTGTTGGAGAATGCAGCCTCCTTTTTAATCCTAATTTCCTGGCCACATCACGCTCTCCCTTTCCCCATTGGCTAAGGTACTTGGAAGGTACAGAGTTCCCAATTTGCCTAATATGTCCCTCTTAAAAGGCACACCCCCTTATATAATGAAATATATTCATAGCTCTATTAAATCTTTGTTGTTCTTCTCAAAATTCAGGAATTTAGCACGACCTTGGCTGAGCAGCAGTCCATGCCAATTAGTAACATTTTCTGAAACTTATAGTTTCTCCCTTTACTTCCTCATCTACAAGTCCCTGGCCCTGTCTACCAGCAGATTCACACCATCCATTTGTAAAGACACATTCACCTTATTCCTTTCAACACCCAGGAAAAAAATTGTGCTCATCTTCAGCTACTGGACATAAAAGAGTGTCTTCTTCTCTGATGCTATTAATTATTTACCCTAACATTGCCACCAGCATCTGCTTAGGGACTCGCTCACACCCCCCAAACAGCAGCCCACTGTTCCTGGTCTAGCCATAGCACTGTGTTTGTGGCAGATGTCTGACAAACAAAAGAGGGGCAAGCTGGTTAAAAGATGATACTGAGAACAACCATGAGGGATCATTCAGTTAGGAGGTGTGCCAAACCTGCTTTGGAGATGTACCCAGCTCTGAGTTTAATTAGCCCTTCCTGGAACACATCATGAAACGGCACAGCAGTGGTTTTATAAGCTTCTGTCAATGCCTTTGGGCAATGAAAAACGTGCTCTGCAGCCCTTGTATGTGAAACTTCACTGTTCTTAAATTCCTTGTCAAAGCACCTAAAGGACAATGAACAAATGACAGCACTAAACCAGAGGAGGAAAAGTTGTCCCATAGTCATTGTGGCTCAAATCAGAAATCAGACAGAGACAAGACTTTGGGACGAGCAGCACACGAACACTGATCCCACGCAGAGTGGCTAGCTGACCATTCCCGTGGAAAAGACATCACGGACAGATAATTTGTCTTTCAACCACAGCATTTACAAGTTTTTTATCTCTTCTTCAAGTGACACCAGTTCATGCTCAGCTGGTGGGATCAGCCCCGACTGGTAACCTAGTCAGTCCCCAGTACACTAAGATACAGTTTCCAAGTGAATGCCAGGAGCTGCAGCCTAACAGCCCCAAGCAGTGCACTGGGGAATTCAGCGTTTAAATTAGTGATAGTCAGGCCACAGCCTGCCTGCCTGAGCACAGAAGACACGGGCAGGCTGATTAAGTACCCTTCCGCTGTGACTGGAGAGGTGGCATCATGGGGTTTCACATTTATCCTTTTCCAATGACTCCAAGTCAAAACTGGTCAGCTCACAAGTCAGGCGCTGTTTCTGTAACTGCTGTAATGACAGGCACTGCTTGCAATCCAAAATTCAAGCTGTGCCTTTCCAATCATGCTTTATCCCCATAATCCAGATCCCACACTGTCTTGTATTACAGCACAGCATCAATCGAGACATAATTGTGATGAGCCACCTAAAGCATTTTCCTTATTAAAAAAAAACCTGCAAGAAAACAACCCCTCTGCCCCAATTTCTGCTTAGACATGTCACCATTATTGTTTTGCACTGTGTATTCTTAGAATAGATCAGAGCCAATCTACCTGTCAACTGCTTATTAGCAATTTCTTAACTGCAACTCTGTGTCTCCTTTTGTGCCTTCCCATACAGTTTGAAAAATGTTTTTTAGGGAGGTTTTTTGGAACTATATGGTAATTTAAACAAAGGCTCTAACCTCCCTCCATTTCTTTTTAACTAGCCAATCTCTCTCAATCCCAGCTCTTCAGAGAGATACAGGAAATGCAAGCAAAATGCCATGTGTTGGCAAGGAGGTGGGACTAAGCCTTTAACACTGAAATACTCATTTTAGAAAAACCAAGCAAGATTTAATCGACTGACAAGACTGAGTTCTCTAAATCATTGCAGATTCCAGGTCCAGTCCTGCACTTTCTTTCACAGTAGACATATTTCTATTTGATCTGCCATTAACTCATTACTTCTTTTCTAAGAAAGCAAAGAGTTGCCCTTGGGCCCTCCTCCCACCTGCTGCCCCTTTGGCTTAAAAATTGCAACATGGGTCTTTGTCTCCTTTCTAAAAAGAAGTGAAGGGGAAGGCAGAGAAAATAAAATCAAGGTAGACCTTGAGGGCTTTTTTTAGGTCTTATTCCAGTAAGCTTCCTTTGCACATAGCATATAATTTGTCCCTGCTGCAGGTACCAGCCTGCAGGAGATGGCCACCCCACAGCTCCATTGAAGGAGATGCTCTACAGACCGTGATAATGTCAGTCGGGGGGTGACAGGACAGAAATCACTTCATGTCTACTCCAGCCTGCACCTGCTGCCCAGCAGAACTGCTGTGCATCTGCTGAGAGTGGCAGTGGCTGCTGCCTCTACACAGCAAAAAATATGAGAAAAAAAGAAGCTGAGGACATTTTTCTGAAGTCTCACTTTCAGGAAGATAAATTAAGTATCATTAAATATCTAACTAAGAAATCAGATGCCAGATAAATGCAGTGGGCCAGGCCACTACTGTTTGCTTTTTGCTGTAGGTATTTTACACCAGTTAATCCACCTGTGTCAGGGTTTTTATTTTTCACTCTTAGAAATCCAGTTCTATTCAAGCCTTACCACTGTTCTATAAAAAGACTACATACTTGGAGAAAAATTGCATAAAATATAAAAACCATCAAGTTTTGTACTCCTCTTGGATCTTCCAGCCTTGCCCCCACGAGAAGTGATTCCAGGCAGCACAGGTGCATCCATTGGCACAGCAGGCAAACAAAGGCAGATGGCCACATGCCAGCAGGGCTGCCTTCTGCAAATTACCAAACAAATTCAATACCAACAGTAGTACTTTCACATATACACAGTCACCAAGCAAGGCACAATTCGTTCTACTCAAATCCCTCTCACTTTTAAATACAGTAATTTAGATGAGGAAGAAAAAAAAGCAGATTCATTATAAAAATCAGATCGCATCAACAAGCTCCAGGCACCCTGTCATTCTGAGATTTGTCCTCTGAAGACACCACTCTGCCAGTTCATTTTCTCTTTTCCATCACTAAGTAGCCTTCACTCTACTCCACTGTCTCCCATATGGTTAACATGAATGGGGCAATTAATATGCAATTAATAAAATGGTGCGATCAACTGCTTTTGTTCCCAGCAGCAGCTGGCTTGCATGTTAGAGCGTAATTAGACAAATTAAGACGTACTGCTTTTGTTTGTGGATGGACTGACAGCATTGCTCATGCTTAAATGTCACTAGGCCTATTGGCATTTGGGATTATTTTAGATGTGTCCTTTTTTATTAACAATACAAGGTATGAATAAACCAGATCTATATGCTACCAGCTCCAATGCCAGCAAAGTGCAAGTCTGCTTTAACTCCAAGATGTTTGCGTAAGCCACACAAGAGTTGAGAAGGGACGTATTTCAGAGAATGAGCACCTTTTATTGAAAGTATCACAGCCCATAGTACAGAGCAAGTGGCTCTGGATGGGTGAAAAAAGCAGAGCTGATCTACAATTGTACCCAAGGAGAGATCTGAAAACTTTGAGGATCAAGCAACACATGTATTTGGTAATGATTTGCCATCAGATTTGTCATCAGGCAGGGAAATAATAGAGGGCTAAAAATTTGTTGTAGTCTATCAGACTTTTAATACCATGTCCTTTAAAAGGTGTCAATTTGGCCTAGGCAGGAGCTGTAGGGAACAAAAGTGGTTTCAAAGACAGTCTTGAGTTCTTTGGGAGCTAAGACTAGGAGCAAAAGATCTCCACCCTGGCAGAGCAGAGGGTCAGGGACCAGCTCCAAGCACCAGCAAATCTACACAACCCCAATGTCCCAGGGCACAGAGGTCATGGGGCACGTGCCAATGCTGTGCCAGCCTGTTCCCCCCAGGCCTCTCCACATCCAGGAGCCAGACCCCTTTGCCTCTGTGGGGTCCCCCAGCAGAAGCCCATGTCTCCATTATCAGTGGCACACTGCACAGCCCCTATTTTTTCCTCTGAGCACATAAAGGTCATCAAACTCACCACATAAATGCCAATATAATGTTTTAATCATTGCATTACCACCTACCCTGGGCTCTGCAAAAGCAGCACTGAAGGTTACCTACATTCAAAATGCAGCTGCACGTGCCATACACAAAGCATCGAACACGATACTTGATAAATCAAAGTATTTGCAAAGCAACATACCTTTCCAACAGGTCATCTACTGAAGCTTCTGGCTTCACAATAGTGTGAAGAAAAAAAAAAAAGAAAGGACACTGTAAGAAGCTGTTGTTACAGGAAAAATAAAGATAGTGTCAAGGAAGCTTTTGAAGATTTTCACATTTAGTAGCAGTTCACAAGAAAAGGAGGATTTCAGCTGCAGGAGCACTGCAAATATGCCAGGTGTCACAGAAACCCTCCACCACCACAACCCAATCCAGGAGATCGGTGGAAGCCACCAATCTGCAGAGTCCTGGAAGGTGGACTCTAGAAGGTTTGATACAAATATCTGCCTTGGCAATTGGAAAATTTGCTTCTCTACTCCTCCAGCACAAGAGAATACACTACAGCTATGACACCTTTTATCACTTCATGTCAAAGTGCTGGCCTGGGGGAGGGTGGGATGCAAGTAAGAATGGATTTTGATAATGCTGCCATAATCAATTTCTGATTGCCAGTATGACTCCATTAGCAAATCCCTTAAAACGTTTGTGCCTTTTCTGTGGAGTTTCACATTCTCCTCACCATGTTTCCGCATTTATCTGATCTGAGTCTGATTTTCTTACAATGCTCAAAACCATTTCTTGACTTCACAGGCAACTCCCAGTAATATCTGCAAACATACTGTAACCACCATCCATAAACCCTAGAAGTTTTAATCAAATTAAGCACTGCAGAACCTATTCAGTGTACCATTAACAACTACCCTCAGCCACAGGCTTTCCAATCTTACTTGTTTCACGTGTGGATTCGCACTTATGTTGCTCCATCTCCTTAATTACAGCAGATACTCCCTTGCCCCAATCGCAAAAAACATATTACACAAAAGATGTCTCTGAAGTCTCTATTTTTTCAGACTCCTCTAGATGCACCTGAGTGGTGTTAATGAACTCCATACCAAAACTTCACCACCTTTTCCTTGTGGTCCTTGAGTGCCACACATGACTTCTTGTCTGCTCACAGGTACAGAGGAATGCATGAAACAGCTAGCACCTCCTTGCAACAGCAAGCTCCGGTTCACACCTAGCAGTGAGCAGTCAGGCTAGCAAAGCATTTTCTTTCAGTAAAGAAACTCAGCAAGACCTTCATAATCATATCACTGATTCACTTAAGTGAATCTACAACATGCCAACATTAACATCTTTTTACCCATTATATTCCAAGTTCTTCTTCATCCCTCTCTTCATCCTCACCACTCTTTCATTTGACTCATGAAAGGACTTACGAGCTGTATGGCAAGAGCACAGGAGACCAAAAGCTGGACCTCCGTGGCCCATCCAGAAAAGGACGGGCAGGGAGGCTTGTGTTCCACAGCACATGCAGGGAACGTGCAGCAAAATGAGTAAGAAATGCAAGGCACACAGAGAAAGACACCAGAAGAGTTGTTATTTATCCAACACCTGAAGTAATTTTGTCCAAATGGAGAAGTTCCTCTGCTTTGCAAGATTACAGTGGCTTGTTTTAGCCAAATGATCAAAACTTCCAAGAAAACTCATCCATAAGACATTAAGAATATGTAGACATGCAATAAAAATTATATCCAATTTACTTTTTCTTTTCAAAACAAACCAGTTCCTTTCTTTATCTGATGCAATCTGATATGTCAGCTGTTATGGTATGAGCTGGATGCAGCAGACAAAACTGGGAATGAGGGTGGCCAGTCACTTGCATGCGGCTCTGTAAGTAGCTGTCCCAGCCATTCACCACACAGACTGAGTCCTTGTGTCATTTAGGGCACGAAAGGCCACAAAGGCTTGCTCAGAGCTCCACGAGGACCAGAATTTTCAGAGATGGAAAGCAATTCAGCCTTTGTTTCACACTGCTAAATGAGAAAGCAAAGAATGAATCCTCATAGTTTGCAAGGATTCTGGCATATACTTTTTTTTTTTTAGTATAACATCCCTATACTGGGAAATTTAAATCTCCTAAATATTGGAGGAGAAACCTGGAAAAAAAGCCATAGCAAATCGTGGATAATAAAATACCCCACTTGGTTCACAACATCCTATTAATTTATAAATAGATTTAGTTATTATTTCAAATTTTATATTTTTCACGAAACACAAATCACACATACAGGTCTCAGCTTTACAGATAAGACAGAGCTGTTGTCCTTAGAGAGAGTAACAAATGAAGAAAAAGAAAGCATTCTTTCATGAGCTAGCAGGCAAGAAAACACTGAGAAAAAAATCCCAATTACTGAAGCTACTGTTTAACAAACATTAAAAGTAATCTGATATTGCCACTGGCTCGCTCCCACATCTGTAAAAGAAAGAAAAACTCCTCGAATCCTTATCAAAACTTTCTTGTCACAAAAAGCCAGCAAGAGCATACCACACCTTTAAACTCTGTGGATTTGATGAAACAGCAAGTGGCAATGGGAACTACAAGAGGCAGGCAATGCTCTGACCAGGAGGAGGTGACAGCCTCCCACAGCAGCACTTACTGCCAACAGCCTCAGGTTCCAATTCAGCATTTAAACCAAATTAAACCAAGCCCTTGACATTTCTGCCAAAGCTGGTCAGTGGAGTACCTCAGCTTAACACTGCTGCAGGAAAAACAGCTACCAAACACTCAGCACCACTGGAGTTTCTCTGTAATCGTGAATGAACATGTGAGGGTGACAGCCCCTGCACCACTGTAATACTGCTTTCCTGGCAGGCAGACAGGCTGTGAAAGGATGTACTGCTGCAGTCTGGCTGAGTTTAATACTACATTGTCTATTTGCACTCAATCTGGCAGGGAAGAAGAGCAGAAGAACAGCATCACAGAGACTGGAACAAGTCTCTGACCTGGTAATGCAGAACCTCCTTTTCACAATACCACTAATTTAACAGTTTTATCAGAATAATTGCAATAGCTTAAAAAAACCCTCAAACATGGTAACCTGATTACTACACCTGCTACTCTGCACCACAAGTATTTTGATTATTGATTATTTAGTAGGAGCACCAGGGACTACTGCTGCAAACCACTGAGATCCCCTCAGCAAGGATGGCCCACTGGTACATAAGGAAGTTCAAATAATTTGACTGTATTATGTTTTCAAATAACCCTAACACTACTGGGAGCATTTTCCATGGAGTGTGTCAGCACTGTGAAACCTCTCCAAGCACAGTTCTCATGATGCTGGATAAGGACCCCAAAGGGAGGCCTTTATCAACAGAGATAAAGCCCAGCCAATAATCCCCTGCTGTGCTCCGAAGTTATCACTTGACCTGGTTCCAGAAAGCACTTCCACTCTTAAAAACACTTTTGTTCCTTAAAATAAACATTAACAGAGTTTAAAGTGACACAGCCTCCCTTTCTAAAAGAGGAAACAGTACCTGTCCCACCAATAACTATTTCAACTGATGGCTTAATTACTTTGCTATTCTTTTGTTTCTATGGACCAGGAATGAGTAAGAAGGGAGCCAGTGAGGCAGAGTTGGTGTCCCACATGCACACACTTGTACTGTGGTGGGGCGCCTGCACTGAAGCACTAAAGGCGCTCCTGGAAAAAGTCACGGCAGAAAGCAAGATAACTGTTTTTTGTTATTAACTGTTTCACCAAAAGACTTACATTGAAAGTCCGATGGTCTGGGATTCAAACAGAACAAATAAAATGCATGGATCATACCAGATACCACTGAAACTCGACATAAAGGCTATAGCAATAAACTTGGTCTGAAATGTGCAAGTTCATCGCTATGGACCAAAAATTGCATTAAAAAGCTTTAGTAGATTGCAAGAGAAACAATTCAATTGTTTATATAAGTGCTATATTATAACTCAACAAAATTACACACATGTACACATTTTAAAAAATATTAAGTAGAATTCTCTCTTCATTAGGAGTATCCTGAAGCAACAATAAAAAATGAATGCACCTGGATAGGGAAAGCAGACATTTCCACTCCATATACAGGAACTACCTCATACCATTCTGAAAGGCAATGCTTCGCGCTATTTACATAATTTCCATGCATTAAGTTCTCATCAAAGAAGAAACTGGACAGTGCCTAGAAGAGACTTAGCTATTTAAACACAAAATTAACCAATTAAAAAATCCCTGTGTTTCAGTTTCCAAACTTTTTAAATGCAAAGATTATGTAAGATCACCAGTGTATATTTAATATCTCTTTCTAATACTTAGTAATGTAAATGTTCTTTAAAGTACTGCTCTCTTCTCCATTCTTCTGCATCTACTCATCTTCTGAAAAGTTTTATCATTTCAATTCAGGTGCATTTTAGAGAGAAGGGGATGCTTTCCCTACAGACAGCACAAAGAGAAAAAGAAGGCAGGCTGCCGTGAGGGAGAAGAGATTTCTGAGTACCTTACCCATGCTCCTCAATCCCATTTCCCCACTCCGGAGAAGCAGGTTCAAACAGAGCGGTTGCTCATGATGCTCTGAGCAACATCTGCGAGGGTGCTACAAGAACCAGCTCTGAAAGTCAACGTCACAACTTCGTAGGAATGAACTAAACAGTCACCCAGCAAGAGAGACAAAATCCCAACATACACACACCCCAGGCTGTCTGGGGCAAGAGGGACCATCTCCTCCTCCATAAGAGGATCCCTGGAGCTGCTTCCTAGTCACTAACCTCCTGCGTCTGACAGCGCAGAGACTATATAGCTTTACATAAAGGAAGCATTTTCATTTTCCCTCTGAATGAACCTCTGAATTGACCTTATGCTCAAAAATACAAAAATTCAGAAGATATGGATTTTTCTTTGCATGCATTACAAAAAATTACTTCCTCCTGAAAAAGGCCTGAAACAATCAGGTAGTAAATCACACTCCACCTACAGGAGGGGACATCAAACGAAGTTTGCTTAGTAATGAATGGAGACTATGGTAATTCAGAAAACAAAATACAGGTGGTTTTGCTAATCAGTGTTGGCATCACGTGGCGAGATGTAGATTTTTCAATTCCTGGTAATAACTAGCCATTGTCAGATGATCAGTGTGAAACTAAAGAAAAGAAAAATCAATACAGTTGTAAATGTACTTATGTACCTTCCCCCCCCAAAAAAAAGAGACCTGGCACAAAATAGCCAGCCAGCTGGCTTTTGCAGGAAAAGCTTTCTTTGTCTTGTGAAATTTCTCCCCCATCACCCTTAAATAGACTTTTCTGAGCAACCATTCCACAAACAGCTGGGTGCCTTTGCTTAGGTGGTCAGAAAAGAAGGGAAAGCAAGCAATAAGGCTAAAAACAAAACAGCTGAACATTACCATTGTCTGTCCTCTTAACCCTCATTTCCCATCTGTATTTGCCAGTGAAACTTGAAACTCCTCAGATTAAAAAAGGAGAGACTCATCACAATTCAGGAATTCTTTCTTCTCACATTCAGCGGGAAAACAACCTTAGACCAAAGGTTATTCAAAAGCAGACTTTTTTTTTTAAATAAGTACTCATCAACTGCATTAAGCACCTTTTGAGTCTGTTAGACCTTTTTCTTATTTTTCCTGGCCTTTTCATCCACTGATTGTTCCTACTGCTTGCAATTAGGGTGCTACGTCAACAGCTCCACTCATCTAAAACAATCATTTTGCTGAAAAGGAGCATTACTGAACAGAAAGCGAATGCTCAAGACCTGTCAAACACAGACATATCACATGCACAAAACAGTGCCATCCTGTATCAACTCGGCTGCCCCATCAGATACAATATTTACATATGCTGTCCTGAAGTGGAAATACATTATTTGCTGAAGAAAATTGTTCTCAATGCCTTCATCCTCCAAAAGAGAAATAAGAGTGTTTTCCTTGTTTATGTTTATTTTACTTATTAATTTGCTCCATAATGACAACACAATACTAAACGAGCAAAATAGCTAAAGGAATAGGAACTGATCTTACTTGGCCAGAAGGAGTTGTCGTCTTTGCTCAGAAACTTTTTCTTGAGGCGCCCAGGCAGCTTGGTGTGAGTGTTCCCCATTTTGCTGGAATACAGTGGGATAAGTTCCTCCTCCTCCTCATCGTTGCAGCTGGGCTGCCACTTGCTCCTGCCGAGGCACCCGACCATCGGGTCGGCGGGCAGGCAGTGCACATAGGCGATCATTGTGAGATGCTGCTCTCAAGGATGTCCCTGCTGTCCCCAATGGCTAGCTCCGAGCAGAAGGGAGTGGCCTGCTTATAACCCTTGAAGGGATGCATTCAAAAGGCTGTGGAGGAAAAGATTTTCTCCTCCTCCGCACTTGGGCAAGCTAAGCTATTTGGATATCCTGGAAACTGCTTGGAATAGGATTCTGTCAGTCCTTAAAAAAAGGAAACAAACAAACAAACAAAAAAACCCCAAAACAAACAAACAAACAAAAATCAAGCACCTGGTTAAGCAGCTCACTACAGCTACTGGCTTCCCTGTTCCTTCCCTCCAGCTCACAGCCACAAGCAGGAAAATAGGGGCTGCAGAGAGCTGGGAAACCCAGTCACCTGCCACAGACCTCAGCCTACTCCCTTTCTGCTTCCTCTCCAGTCTGTGGCTTCTCTTAAGCCTTATCCCTGATTATTCACCGCTCTGTGAACAACAGGTACTACGGCCACACACAGATGGCCATATCCAAGAAGCTTATTTAAAGCTAAGTTACTATAATTGCTGTGACACTGGCAGCTACAGAACCATAACTGGGCAGGAACCTGCCAAGAACAAGAACATTTACCTTCATCTAGAATGCAAAAGCAGGAAAAAAACATACAGACTAAAGTGTCACAATTTCAGTATATGGATTTTATTAAGGAAGCTCCCTTTTCAAAGTCAGAATCATGACTGTCACCCAAAAGAAGACAGTATCTTCCAACTGGAACTGGATTGATGCTGAATACAAAGCATAAGCAGTTATCAGCTTGCACTCAGTACTGCATAAATACATACATCCTCGCAATGCCTCTAGAGGGTAGCTATTATTCCTATTTAAAGATGAAGACATAGTCTCAAAGAGTCTCAAAGGGATTTAGTAACCTGCCCACACAGTGGAAAAGCCAGGATTAGAGTCGAGGTATTCTCAGTTCTTTAGCCTCATCCACAAGTCACTAGTCCATGGCACCTCTCCCAAACACAAGTTTCCATGCTGATAACAGTGTCAACCCTAATCTCCCATGCTGTTTTCTCTGGAATCCAGGAAGCGTGTCCTTCCTAGCTTTTTTTTAATTGGCTGTAACAGTACAGTCAGATTGTGACAGCAAGGAAAATGTCACATAAAGAGAACACTCTGCATGAACTGCCATCTTCAGCAATTTTTAAAGTTTTATGTTGTTTGAAAGATTACAGGGGAGAATATTTATTTTTCAAAATGGGAAGATACCAAAACCCTGAGTAAATTATAACAAAGAACAATTCTTAGTCTGCTTCCTTAACCGTTCTTTATAAATGCTTTAGTTGCAGGCCATGCCACTCATGGAAGTGGCTGCCCTATGTATAGGAGCACTACAGCATCATGTTAGTATTGACACCTATTAGAAAAGGCTTTACGTGCTGTTTATTGTTACCAACAATAAACTTCTGCTTAGGAAAAAAACAGAAAAATCACTGTTTAACAACAACAATGCACAGATGCACATCTCCTCTTTCTCCCTGACACATGCACACAACTCCTGCTGCCTCGGTGCTGCTGCTGCCTGCACTGGCAGCCGCAGCCTGGGAGCAGGGTGTCCACACTGGCTGCCCACAGGCACTGCACCAGCATGGCATCAGCCTTCAAACACACAAAACACAGAGCACCATCCGGCATAAACTGCCTGCAACACTGACTCAACAGCGCTGGCAAAGTGTAGAAAGTTTGCAAGAAACTAGCTAGATTGATGGGCTTTGTTTGTTTGGGGGTTTTTGTTTAACATCCTGTTACTTTGCACAGCAACCTGAGCAAATAATTTTCACTACAAAGTGTTTCTTACACATCTCGCATGGCCGAATCTCAGTAAACTTGCAAATGGATGAAAACAAGTCTTATAATGAACTGTGTCAGATACCTTCAATAAACAGGGATGAAACAAGCCCTGCCCACAATTTTACATTTTTTGCCAATTGCAAGTATCTGCAAAAATGCGGATGGAATGGGGAAAACGTGCCAACAGCAAAGTCAATAGCTGTTGGTACCACTGGCTTGTCCACAGATGTAGCAGAAACTCACTGGCATACACTGAATGATGGCAAACAGGCCTTTAAGGCCAATAGAAATTTACAAAGCCAAGTACATTTATTCATCAGACTATGAGAAAGACAAACTGTGATTAAGAGAGCTCAATTCATTAATCAGCCACGTTGATATTCTTGTGTCTGCCAGAATAAATGAATGTCTAGACAGTCCTCCTGAGTGCAATGAAACCCCAAGAGTGCTGTCAGTGAACCAGTTCATAAGGAGGCTCTGTTAACGCCTCCCTAATGGGACAGTACCTCTGTAACCCACTTGTCTAGCAACCATGCCTGCTGTCTCACCCTTTCAACTCCCTGTGATTATCATGGTCTTGGGAAGAGTCACTGCCATAGATGTGATGCACAAACTTCTGAGCATCACCAGGCTGTTGATAAAAGTGTGCGCTGGGCCTTGCTTTTATTTCTCCTGAAGACTAGAACAGTATCTTTTATTACATAAGAATATAGGTGGATTTCAGTTATGGGGGTTTTAAAAATTATTTTAACAATTCAAAATCTCATTATCAAATTACATTTCTAAAGGATCCCAGCTGGTGTACACATTCAGTCTTTCTATCTCTACACAATTGCATTACTTGTCATAAAAGCTAAGTGTAGATCTACACACCAAGCCAGGATTATTAGGTAACATGCAGTACAAACACAGCAGCAAGAAGACATGGGACACCAACAAAATTCAGTGTTCAGCAGTCTCCCATGCTCCCAAACAAGACGACACAGGATAACATATTGCCCTGGAGTCCCCATGACATTTACCACGCATTTCTCTAGACTACAGACAGACTCAATTAGCCATGTTTCCAATGCATGCTCACGAAGTAAGGCTGATGCATGATAATGGGATCACGGCTGAAACCCAGTTTTACAAGTATATTTACCATATGGTAGGCATTAATGTCCCAAAAATTTTTTTATTCAAAGAATAAATCTGTTCTTCCCTGAAGCCTTGGTAACATAAATGATAAAAGATTTGGTGACGGTTATGATCTCAGCTACTAGCAAATGTGAAACCATAAAGGAGTTGCCAAGATGTACCATTCTCATGTGAGAAAGACACTCTGTACATTGCCTCTTCATCATCCCCAAAGATCCTATAAAAAGAAACAATTATTTTATGCTATGTTTGCATGGAGCAACAATCTTTTTCAGTTTGATAAAGTCAAAATTTTATCACAAAACTTCTGATAAAGTTCACTTATTCTACTGCAGCTATAGCACGGTTTTATTTTTTCAAATACACAAAAGTGAGGCTGCTCATTTTTCTCAGCCTTGAGCTGTCATTTATACAAAGATTTCCCAAAAGTAACACTTTATTTCCTCTATTATTCTTTTTCACACCTTTTAAAACCTGAACTATTAGTAATGCAAGTATGAATGCTCTGAGCAGGCTGTTAAACGTGCATATTCATTTTTATCAGCATATTTAATTTTTGCTAAACCAACTCCTTACAGTCAGGGTCTATTAGAGAGACCTTGAATAATGAGGAATAATTAGGAAAAACATTGATTACATGATATTGGAAATAATGTTTGGTCTAAACAAAATAGTTTGTTAAGAGTTTGACAGAATCACAAAACTGTGACTAACTCAGGCATTACAAGAAACAAAATTATAAAGAAAAACCAAGCACAGAAAACATTAGCCCTTTCATTAGACATGCATATATGCTCCTGAGCTCTGAGAACAGCAAGGGTACTGATGACTATTACATGTAGGAGTTTCAAAAAATAATGGGATACATCTAATGGAAACTTGGGGGACATGGAATCACAAAGGATGGTCATGTCAGCCCTACTCTGGCATTAAGATAATCTTTATAAATATGCTACATAAGGAATTATATCATCAGTCTTCATGTACAATTTGTAGATCCTCTGGATAGAAGATAATATGCACTATGTAGTCAAATAATGACACTTTTATGGACACCTTGTACAATAAAACCATGAAATGAAGTAATTCATGATGCAAGCCCAGGGGCCAAACTGGAAATTAAAGACAGCTTGTAGAAATCCGCGGGGATAAACTTTGCCCTAATTAGACAGTGATTCTATTTTTAGCAGTGATGGGTTGATGTGTTTCGGATAAGCAGCTGGAGATTTTGAATTGCACTTAAATAGTTATTTTTAAAACAACCAGGGAAAAAATAATATTTATACATTAAACATAGTTCATTGGACCATACAGCATTAACTAAGGCTTAAAATAATACTCTCAGAGAGAAGTATCCTTCTTTTACAGATGGACAACTTGAGCCACAGCAAGAATCAGGACATGTCCATCATGGGGAAGCACCTCAGCATCCTTTGGAGCTGGCAATGGCCAGATTAGACAAAGGATGTCCTGCTCTCCTGGCCTGTGCATGTACCTTTCCTCTTTCCTGTGCTTTTAGTATGTGTGGAGTCTTAACTCATGTTCCTTAAACATAAATACAACAGACAAAAGCTAAAGAATTTCCAAACAATGAGGGGAAAAAAAACCACCTCGAGGTATTGTAAATTTGCTTTTTAACTGAATGTGAATCTCAAATAGGAAGTGAGCAGGAGGTATCAGCTTTACAGTGTTTAAAGCAAGCCCAATATTTGAGGAGTTTGCACAATACTGACAGACATCAGGGTGAAAGGGACCCAGGAGGGCAAGGATGCACACAAAGCTTTGTGATGTTCCAAAAAGCCCTCTCCATTTGGCCATATTCACATTCTCCAGCATTAGCTCTATCCCCTATTACTTTCATGGATGTATTTTTATCATATGCTTGTGATCACATAGCATCTATGAGCTTTTAACTTTTTTTTTTTTTAAGGATGTAAGTAACAAGGCCTGTGTGGTTTAAAGAGTTCAACTGGCATAGCAGCTAAAAGCAGTCCTAACAGGCAAGTATGTTCCGTAAAAAGCTACATCAAGTGTCACTGGCAACTGTGTACCTAAAACACTGGAGGCAAATTCCTCAAAGCTAGGGCATTTGACTAGCTTAATTCCTGGTACCCGCATAGCCAGTTCTAGGTGTCAGCCATGGGCAACCTCAGCCCTCTGCAAGGACACCAAATCTGCAAACCACTGGTACCCATAAAACACAACAAAAAACAACAGGAATAAAACCAAACATCAACTCCAAGGATCATAAGGAATCTATGGACTGTATTTCCCCTGACACACCAACTCTGGACATACCCATTACTGTCTCTTTCATAACTTAATTTTTCCTTTGCTGTTATGTAATAGCCCTCTGCAATTACTCTTAATTTAATAAGTATTTTGATATACAGTCCATACATAAAACACCAGACGAGAAAAACACTTTGTGTTGCATTATTGTCAGTGCACTTCTGTGCTCTAATTATTCATCTTTACTTTCAATTAGAAAACCTTCTTAAGAGCAACAAGCAGTATCATATGTTTGATATTTACTCTTGATCACTGCTTTGCAATACTTAAATGAGAAATCTATTAAAGCCAGCCATATCTGCAGCAGGTACCTCAGAAAAGCCTTCCTGTGCCTTTTCTGGTTTAGCTCCATTGCCATACTAAAAGAAAAATAAATTACTTTGGTCAGTGCATTCTGTGAACCAGACAACCTTTGGGAAAGGGGTGATGGATGTTTGGGGCAGAAGACAGGGCTGTCAGTGAGAAGGAAGGAATTAGATATTACTGCTGGTGGTTGAAACAGGAGCTATTCCTGCTTCCTTACTCTAGCAGTCAGGTCCCACACATCTCTGATCTGTCTGAAAACACAGAGCAAAAGATGATACTGCCAGAAGCCAGGGGAGAAGGCGGTTTCCAGTGTGGGGCCACATTGGATGGCAGTGTCGGCACTACGGGTACACCCACACACTCTGTGAGCAAAGGAGTCACGTTCTACCAGCTTATGTTACAGTTCATATTAAACAGCAATTCAGACAGAGTTGGGTAGGATTACCCGGTTCAGGTCTGCTCATTAAACTCATTACCATGGTAACAGGAAGAGAAAGAAGTCATCTCCCCACTCCTATTATCTCTCACAATTCTTTTTTAATGGATTTAAAAGCTCGAAGAGGGAAGCACCTTCCTAATACAGAATAGCAGACCTCTCTGCCATCCACACAGCTCACTGGAAGAGTTCACACGCAGTGGGGTTTTCAACACAAAAACCAAAGCAACCTGCACTACTTGATAAAAGCCACTGTTAGAAGGCAGCCTTCAGTCAGAAGGCTGCAGCCTCCTAGCTTTCCTCCTTCAGGAGGAAATGGTCTGCCGAGGCTGTCTCCTGTTCATGTACACCATCGCTGCTGTCAAAAACACAGTGCCACCTCCTGGACATGCACATTCCAGGAAGGCCTGCTTTAGCCAGGTGCGTCATGGAGAATCAGGAAGGCTTTCAAGATTAAACCAACAAAAAACGGTAAGAAGAATGCAAATCTGTTTCAAGAAAATTCATTATTTCTAGTGAGTACTTCTAAAAATGTTTTGGTTTTTCATGGTCAGAGTTTTTCAGTAAGTACCCTATTAAGAATTGCTTTTAAGCTCTGTGTGAGATGAGGGAAAGGCTGTGAATGTTGTCTACTTGGACTTTAGTAAAGCCTTTGACAGTTTCCCACAGCACTCTCCTGAAGAAATGGGCAGCCCATGGCTTTGCCAGGTGCAGAGTTTGCTGGGTAGAAATGTGACTGGATGGCCAGGCCCAGAGAGTGAGTGGTGCTGAATGGAATTACATCCAGGTGGCGAGCAGTGGCGAGTGGTGCTCCCCAGGGATCACTATGGGGACATCCTGTTTAATATCTTCATTGATGATCTGGACAAGGGGATCAAGGACACCCTCAGCCAGTTTGCAGATATCAGGTTGGGCGGGACTGTTGATCTGCTGGAGGGCAGGAAGGCTCTGCAGAAGGATCTGGACAGGCTGGAGGTATGAGGACAATGTGAGGCTCAACAAGGCCGAGTGCCAGGTCTTGTCATTGGGTCACAACAGCCCCATCAGCGCTACAGGTTTGGAGTTGCTGGAAAGCCACCTGGCAAAAAAGGACTTGGAAGTGCTGGTCAACAGCAGCTGAACATGAGCCAGCTGTGCCCAGGTGGCCAAGAAGGCCAATGGCATCCTGGCCTGGAACAGCAATAGTGTGGCCAGCACGACCAGGGCAGTGTTTGTCCCCCTGTACTCAGCACTGGTGAGGCCTCACCTCAAGCGCTGTGTCCAGTTCTGGGCCCCTCAATTCAGAAAGAGCACTGAGGTGCTGGAGCACGTCCAGAGAACAGCAATGGAGCTGGTGAAGGGTCTGGAGCACAAGTCTTAAGGAGCAGCTGACAGAGCCAGGGGTGTTTAGCCTGGAGAAAAGGAGGCTCAGGGGAGACCTTATGACTCTCTACAACTGCCTGAAATGAGGGTGTAGCCAGGTGGGGGTCGGCCTCTTCTCCCAGGTAACAAGTGACAGGACAAGAAGACAAGGCCTCAAGTTGCACCAGGGGAGGTTTGGATTGGATGTTAGGAAAAAGGTTTTCACTGAAAGGGTTGTCAAGCATTGGAACAGTTTGTCCAGGGAAACGGTTGAGTCCTCATCACTGGAAGTATTTAAAAGACGTGTAGATGAAGCACTTTGAGGACATGGTTCAGTGGTGGATCTGGCAGTACTGGCATAACATTGGACTAAATGATTTTCGAAGTCCTTTCCAACCTAAATGATTCTATGATTCTAGGAGAGGAAAAAAGTGAAACTCAATTATACTACTAGAATGGTGTTTCAGTATATAGTAAAAATAAAAAAACCTTAAGATGTCAAAAGATGAGCTGATCTTTTGCTCCCCCATTTTAAATAGAAACTGGTAGGTAATACTCATCCCTCCAAGGACAGGATTTTCCATTCTGTAGGGCACAACACTCAACATTTAAGAACATCATTCAGCTGCTGCTGGGCAGAGCACTCATTCACTCTTTTTCAGACAACAGAGCAGCAGCTACTACAGTAGGCACATTACAATAGAATGCAACAATATTAAAACATCAGTGAAAGAGCAAGAATGGCAAACCTAATTGTCTAAAAGTAAAAAATTAAATGGTCATGTTTGTCAATTTTCAGCCTGAAGGGGTTTTTCTGCATACTGGTGCACGTTTCAGCCACACGTTGGTTCCACTCAAGAGATGTTCTTCCACATCTCATGCCACTGGTTTGCCTCACAGACACAAGGACGTCACACCTACTCCATGCCACAGATCCCTGTCCTGTCATGGTACTTGCCAGTGTAGACATAGCTTCTCATAATCATTGTGTATGCTTAAAATAGTTTTATTATTTTTAAATGCACAATCAATGAAAAAAAATAACCTTATCATGCTTCTCTCAGCAGTCTAAGGAATGGTCGTAACTAAGCAAAGACAATTATGTTAAAAGAACTAAAACAAAACTTTTTATCAAATATAATCCCATTAAACTGGAATGGTTCAGTAGTAAATTTTTCATCTGAAGTATGACGTTTACTTGAAAATCATATCTATGCAAGATAAGCCAGTTAGCACTAGCTTCTTATGAACTATGACTAAATACAGCCCACTTACTTTCCAGCAGGTCACATAAAGGCTTTCTAAAAAGAGTAAGTACACTCTTGGGTTTACAGATCAGGCTAGAGGAATGCATCAAATTCCATTAGAAAGAATAATGAGAAAAATATGTATCCCTTGCCAAAGAAAAGATTAAGCTAATGAGGAGAGGTACAAATTAGCAGTATTTCAATTCGAAACAAAGTCACACCCTAGGAAGGGTGTTCTTCTCAAGCCCCAGTAGATAATATATCCCTATGATGTGTAAACCTTTTCGTATCAATTACATTGTCTTAATTTTTTACAGAAAATTCATATTGACTTGTCATTCTTGTGTCTCTAACAACAAACTTGCTGGACTGTTTTTTCATGCAGAATATGAAGTTACCGAGTCAACAGTCAACTGTTCTTACAACAACTGATTTTCCAACAGAACGATTAAATGCAGGTGCTACAGCTGCTACACAGCCTACCAGGTCTGTTCTTTCTTGTACCTGGAGTAGGTGCTCTGTAAAAAGTCAAATGGTTGAGCTTCACAAAATGAACTGGAAAGAGCCATCTGTATACAAGACACATTAATAGATCCACTTGTCTATGGGTTTCATTTTCAGTCTGTTTACTGGCAAAAATAAAGAAATTATCCTGAATGTCCAAGCAATATTCTTGAAAATAATTCTCCTTTCTGATTACCCTCCCTAAATACCACCTTTTTGTTAGAGAAGGATCTTCTCTGCAACAACCCTAACTGAGAAAAATGCCTTGGTTATGATGAGGCCCATATCAAAGCTATAAATTAAGACATGAAAAACTTATGTAATGCTTCAACTCTATGCTTCAGTTCGTTTCAGAATTATGTATTTTAAAATTCCACATTTTGACAGAATATGGGCTACTGAATCAAGATAAATTTGAAGTTGAACAGATTATAAACTTTTTTGTTCTTAAAAAGAGTCATTCAGCCTTCACATGTATTTTGCATTAGACTTTTTCTTTTTTTTTAAGAAATGAGAGTAAAGCCACACAAATTAGAACGATAATTCAAGAACGGGTTTCAAAATTTTAGCAGAAACATGAAATTATTTTTAACTGACTTGAAAACGATCCTTTAAGATGAGAAGCAGTAAGTCATGAGAGCAATCTCTGCATGGGAGAACAACATGAGAAACCCTTAGAGATCTTCAGAGTGGACCTATAGGCTGTGTGACCCGACAGAGTGGAACATCTCTCACCACAGCAATCTCCTGGGCAGGAGCACTGCCCTCACCAGCATTGCACCACAGCATGCACTGACTCATAGCGATGCATGAAGATTGAGAAAAATAAAGCTTTGAAAAAAAATCAAAAATTGTCTTCCAAATATCCATTAGGCAGGAAATACAGCTTTACATTTTTTTCTGTTCTCCGAATTTGTCAGCCACATTTACTGCACCACTCTGCCTGTAAGGAGAGAAGTTAACACTAACCCTTGCATTCTTCTTCCTCAAGAAGGGCTTGGTGTTCCCACCATCTGCTGTTTTCTGGCATAGTTTGAGCGAGGAAGGGCACCTTTCCAGAGGGTGCTGCACAAATGATGACTCCTGAACTATAAAAACCTCCTTGTGATCTTGAATTCATTTGAGGTATGAAACTGCAACAACAAAAAGCAAACCTGAATGATGGAAGAAGGATCCATTTGTGCACTCAGATGGTGGAAAGCTCTTCTTCAATTTTAACACAAGCCTCCCTGCAAATTAAGCCTTCAGGCAAGAGTGTTCAACTTGTTGGCCTTCATAATTGAAGGGAGGAAAAAGCTGGGTTTTACTCATTACTTAAGTGTCATGCTTCTTTATCCCATATAAGCATGTTAAAGATGCAGGAATTCTCTTAAGGCTAAAAGACACACAGAATAATCCCAGACTTTGTGGCTGAGATGCAGAGATGCAGACAGAAAGCACATTCCACTCCTGAAAAGCAGGATCTGCCAATGCTGAAGTTACCTCTGCTTGAGCACCACAACTGTTAAGTCCTTGTCTTCACTAAGGGATCTGGCTGAAATTCCTGGTTTGTCATTCTATTTCAGCACTGCTGATGGGTTCAAATTAAAATGGAGATGGATTAAAAATCAGAAAGAGAAAGGGGCCAGGATGCTGTGCTGCAAAGAGTAGATTTCAACATGTCTCTGGATTAAAAGGTTTCACAGGCCAAGAAAGACCTTGTAACAAGCAGCCTGAAGTGAGATACAGCGGTATCTTACTATGTACGTAAAAACAGTGCATCACAGGAAAAGAGCAAGAGAAAATCGAAAGGTGTCAGCAAGGTCTGGACACCCTGTGAAAGCAGGCAATCTGTAAGATAAAACTTCTAAGGAGAGTGCAGCACACCTGGCTCTACAAAAGAACAGGAAAAATGCAGCAATCCCGACCAGGTTGAGCTTTTGGGGAAATTTCCGCCTCAGCAGTACCTCTTGCTGAATCCAAAGGAAAGAATGGGGTGAGCAGGGCACATCTGTGAGATGGTTTGATGCCATGAGGACCAGCAGCACACCCTGCTCCTCATACAGCCTTTTCCTGTAGCCAGCCTCCAGTGAAGCAGAACAGAATAAAGAGAAACTTCAGAAGCTGCAATTACATATTTAAAGGGATAATTCTTCCTGCTTGTCACAGGAGGACCAACAGAAGCACTTAAACATGGGACAACTGCAACATATGCAAAGTACAAATGCGATCATGTGCCCAAGTTTCCATGTAGTCCTCTGTCACAGACTTCCCTTACCAGCTCCAGAAATTCTGATTTAAACTCTTCACAACACTATCAAGAGCCATCTTAAAAACATTCTTTGTCCACATTATCCTGTTTGGATGTCTGTTTCACAACTTCCCTCCTTAGATGGTTTGGAACCTTTTAATGTCTGACTTCAATTAATTCAGAATACAGTCATAACCATTTATCTTGTGCCAATACTCTCCTTGGACTTCAACAGGTTTCCTCCCTCCTTGTGGTATTTACCTCCCAAGCTACCAGCTAGACTAAATAAGCTAAGCTTTTGTAATCCCTCTGCATATGACCAGCAATTAAGTTTAAAATATTTTAAAGTCTGAAAGTCCAGATAAGTTACACAAGAGCTTCAAATGCCAAAAACATTTTCTGAATTTTTTTTAAATATAGCTAGAAAAAAAGTGGGATGCTCTGGATGACTGGGATAGTATTAGAAAGAGATGCATGGGGTAATTATAGACTGTTTTGCCAGCCATTAACCACAGGCAAGATCACAGCTGTGACAGGACTCTGAATAAAATAATTAACAAAATTTCCATTTCTTAATACCAGGCAAAGTGCTTTCACAGGGAATGAGTCTCCCATTTGACAAAGGTTTATGGCATTTCCCTGGAAGTAACAGCAGTCTTCTGCAAAAATGTTGTTGGGGAATATGGGGTGGGGGGAGAAAGCCAATACAGAAGAGTGACAAGCATAAAGAATACAAATCTGGTACCACAGTACTTACACAACGTGAAATCATTACTATGCTTAAAGCACTGAAAAATGCATGAAGATATTAATAGTTTTCAAGGATGTGTATGCTGTCTCAAAGACCACTTCAGCATGAAATTCTTTCAGTGCTTATGAATTCAATCAGCTGTGCAGGCTACTTTTACATCTGTTTGAATGTTCTCTAACCTGCACACTTTTTTACTGCTTAAAATTAACTGCTGGCTTCTTGTTGCAATTTGACAGAAATTCACTGCCCTATGCTCCTGCTTTGCGCAGCCACGGCCAACTGCACTGTACTTGCAGCCCTCCAGACAATGGAGGGGGTTAACAGATATGGCTTAAAAGCAAACATTAGCAGGTCAAGGAAAACAGCAGATGATCTTTCTACCTATGATTCATTTACCAACAGGCCCTCCTCAGGATTGCAGAGCAAACTGTGTGAACTGTGCAAAGAAGCTCCTGTTGCAGCCTGCAGTGAAGGCCCAGATGTGGAGCAGAAAGGCAGAGTGTGCATTAAATGCACACAGGAAAGTCAAAATAGAGTCTAAGGAAAAGCTGTGTCTTAATTACACAGTTGTGACAGTAGAGGTGTCAGTTTTCATAGACTTAAAAAACACCACCTGAGTCAACTAATGGACTACAAACATAAAATATTTTTATCTCTGTGTGTTTATACTGCGCTGTGTTTGAAAAGCATAAGCTGAATTCAAGTACTGAGAGCTAGGCACATATAGCAGTCTGCCCTGACCTCCACATTTCCAATCATCACCTAGAGATTTACTGAAGGAGAGCTTCATTACTAACTGATTTTGCAGCTGAATCTGTCTGGCTTGCCTTGCCACTGTACTGCTTCAGGATGAAAGCCCGTGTGCCCTGGGAAAGGCTGGTGTACCTGCCGGAAGAGATTTTAATCTAATGCCTGAATATGTTCACCCTGCTTCACCCACTGCCACTGACCTCCTTAAAAATTTAACGGAAAAAATAGGCACCCACACCCTGTTCTACGACCAAAAAAAAGCAAAGCAAAACCACAGCAAACAATAGGCATTCATTCTACAGGTTCTGTAGCCGTGCCATGTGGTGGTCTCCTCAGAGGCGGTCAAATGAAACAGCTCCAAGGAGTGGAACAACATCCTTACACAATGTGGTGATCAAGTGCATTTACAGGCAACCTCTGCATCGCAGAAGCAAGAGCAGGGGTACTCCCCTCTCCCCCAATGCATCAGCATGGCACAAGCACTCCCAGGGGCTTCCATCTGCCCATGCTGCTACAAACAGAGCCAAGAAACTAGCAGGGTAGGCACCACAGGTATGGCTGCAAATCTGCCACCCAGGCACTCCACTATCTTTGGAAATGCCCGTTGTTTTCACATACACTGCCCTCTTCCAATGCATTTAGATCGTAAATTAATCCAAGCAGAAATAGCGTTTTACTTGGTGTTCAAGTACATTAGACAACAGGACTGTAGCTGCAGGTGAAGCACTTGAATGATACTTAAAAGCAGAAGATTCAGTATTTCTGACCATGGACTAACTTCAGCAGTCATGTTGTTATCCAGACCTGTAATCTTCCTTTTGTTATGTTCAATTTTGTTCCACATTTCCAGGCACAGTTAGAAGCCATTCCTGTTCACTGCCACCGGATGGAGAGAGGCTGGCCCTGTACTGGATGCTGTTATCCACACTCAGCCACAGACGTATCCTTACCCACTTCCACACCTCTCCTTCCTTCAGCGTGAGATAATAAAGCTCTCATTTAACAAACAAAACCTTCAAACTTCATGCAGTCTTAAATGCTAAAATCTCACTAGCACTTAAGTAAAAACCGATTTTTTTCCCACAGAATCTGAATAGAATGTGTTTGACAGAGCTCCCAGTGGCTCTCCTGGCATGTCAAAGGTTCACACAGGTGGAACTACGAACACTCTCATTATGCATAACTGAGACAGAAATAAAAAATTTGAAACTAAAACAGAGGAAGAAAAGCCAGAAGATCAATCTAGGCTTGAATTAAACTCATTTAATTCTGCCAGGAATATTCACTTTGACAGATTCCTTCATTTAGATTATTTTAAGTTCCCTTCCTTATTTTGGCCCAGTGTTATACACATAAAAAAGTAAAACTTTAAACACAAAGAAAAAAAAAAGCAACTTGTACAAATTTTTTCTTGTCTGCTGCAACTTGGAAAACACATTTATTTAAAGACATAGAAAATCTGTTTCTGATTTCAAACATTGGATATTTCATGAGAAAATTGCCAGGAAAGGAATCCAAGGAATGTCCTTACATGCACACAACACATGGGACAACTGGTGAGCAGCCCTGTGATCTTTTACAAAAAATAAATTTAAAAAATCTGCATTTCTAGCATGGAACTCTTCTCTGGAGAGCAAGCAGCACATGCCTGGGATTTTTCGTGGATAGCTTCTATCATAACTTCTTTCTATTATTAGTATAAAAGACTTCCCTCTCAAACCCACAGCTGTAAGACAAGCAAGGACAGAAAATATTGCCCAAGTGCAGACAAGCAGTAAGCAAACATGCCTGCTTTACAGCGTTTATTGGCACTATTCTCCCTCTACAAAACTAAGAAGGAAAGCGAAACTCTAGGCAAGTATGACAGAAACGTGAGCTCATTTTTCAGCACATGCCGATGAACCGGCTCATAGCATTTCCAGGAATTAATTATTTTACAGGAAAATTTATTCTAATATTCCATCTGTACTCCTTCAGTCCAAAAGATCAACAATTAGCATGCAGCGTTGCCCAGCTTTACTCAAACTCCCAACACAACCCCTGTTTCCCGTGCTGATGGGCTGAGAGCTGCCCACAGACCGGTGCCGTGCAAGGGCCAGCCTAGGTCCGCCTGTGAGCAGGAGACCCTGGGTTGTCCACTGTGCACAGGCAGACACACCCAGCTCTGAGCACCTATTTTCCCCTGAAAAAAGGGAAAAAATAGAGGCAGCAGGCCACTAGAGTTCATGGAGGCCAAGTTTTAGAGTGGGGGGATTTCAACACCCATCCCACACACACCCACGTCCGCTAACACCAGCTCAGACCTGGGATTCATTTATCAGATTGAGGCTGCTGGACAGATCAGACTGAGCAAACACTGTGGGAGCCAGCAGCCAGGCTGTGGCTGAACAGCCACACTGCTTCTCCCTGAGCCCTCGGAGCCCAAACAAGCCAGCACCTGAAAGGCAGATGTGCCCTGCTGTTTAGGAGGCCTCCTCCCTACAGAGGCTGACATCAAGCCTGTAAAAGGACTGGGGAGTCACAACATTTCTCCTTTGCATGTTGAGGTTATCAATGGTAATGCTCGAGCTGATTATTTCAGGATCATGATTTTCAATGAATAATAATGCAACACACAGTATCTGTTGCTCCTGAAGGTAGGAAGAAGTCTACTCCAAGCTATCAAAATAGAGCAAAGCACAGTAACAGTGCATGCAAACAGGAAAGAACTAACACATGTCAAAATACACAGCTATGCTGCACAACTATCCAGTACCTTCACAGCTTTTAAAAGAAACCCTTAGATGGGCTTTTGTATCTTGGAACTAGCAACTTATTCACAAATAAAACCTGAAAATATTGAATAGTCTTTTCCTATACATTCAATTTAAGATTTAAAAGAAAAAAGCTAGCATAATTCAATTTAATTATGCAAGACAAAAACATTTTGCTTCTGTACAAGCTCATTTGCTGCACAATCTGAAAACTTTACTCCTTGCTTCATTTTCAGCCAGGTGATCTAGGTTACAGAAGTCTCAGTCTTTTTAGCTGCCTGCTTACTCAACTGGCTTGAAAACCTTTTAGCTATTATACTCTTCATTTAAACAATTTCTGTCCTGTATTACTAAGTTAATGCTGCAAAAAAAGTTTCATCTTTTATTGTTTTGTAATTCCAGTGATCTGTTTAATTGTTGTGAATTGAAAACTTCTTGTTGTGGAGTTAAAAATTTTAAACAGTGCAGATTTTTTGTACACTTCATTTAATATAAACCACTGCATAGCAAATTCTGTTGTGCAATTCATTAAGGTTTTCTCTAGAACACTGGATCACTACACTGAAATCTGCAGGAAAGGAACTTTTTTTTATGTCTTTTTTAATTTATGGTTGGCTATTGTACCAAGATCCTTTAGTGGGAACTTTCCACGAATAGAAGTTATTAGTAGAATAAAAGTAGTCAATGTTATATAGAATCATAGACCCGTTTAGATTGGAAAATACCTTGAAGATCATTGAGTCCCACTGTTAACCCAGCACTGCCACGTCCACCACTTCACCATGTCCCTAACTAAGTTAGAAAAACACTCTGAGCAAGCAGTGATAAGCACTTAAGTAATTAACGTAGTTGTTATTCTTTCCCAGGGAAATTATGGTTTTTTTTACAGCTCCTCAACCCTTCCTTACAACAGCTCTCTGGTGTCAGCTTTCATCTGACTTCAGTAAGAAAAGTAACAGTAATATAAATTTTTAATAAAAACAGAAATATGAACATTAAAGAAAACCAGTAAGCTTTTCCTAATATTTTAGTTTCAGAACCACGTGCTTTAAAAGTTTAATGAAAAACATAAAACAAGAATATGTCATTGGACGTAAAAACTCCTGTCCCGACGGTCTGCACCATCTCCAAATGAGAAGCAGCATCAATCACCCAGCAGAGCAGTAGAGTTTCTATGAAGCATCTGCAACAACGCAGGGCGACCAACTCTCTGCTCTTCTCCGGGCGCTCCAGGACAACTCACCCGTACGGCGGAAAAAACAAATAAAGGCAAACTGGCCCCTGGAGCGGTGTGAGCGGAGCTGTGTGAGCAGAGCGGTGCTGCACCCAGCGCGCCCTGCAGCAGCTGCTGGGAGGCCCCGGCCCCGGCCCCGGCC
>VZRZ01004124.1:652738-678352 GCA_013398175.1 Climacteris rufus | reverse complement strand
CACCCCCGCCCGGCCGGCCCGCGGGGACGCTCACGGGCCGGGCCGCCGGCACTGGGAGGGTCAGCTCAGCTCATCTGTCAGCCTTTGTCACTGCCCCGGTTCAGCTTTGGGCATCGAGGGGTCAGCGCTAGGGAAATAAGTCACTGTAATCCAGCTCCCCTGTTCCTTACAAATTACTGACTCTGCTCTTTTTGATCCTCCCCCCGTGTCTGGTCTCTCTTCAGAAAGTGCTTTGTTCAGTGTTCTGTTTAATCTATAAATATAGGCTTAATTCATAACCCAAAATCTTCTAAGGGTATCTGAACGGTCAAGCTAGAGAAAATGCATATTTTTGGAATACGATATATGCCTGTGTGCTTTAAGACTGCTGGTGGATGCCCCATCTCTGGAAGTGTTCAACAGCCAGCTTGTATGGGGTTTTGAGCAACCTGGTCTAGTGAAAGGTGTTTCTGCCCATAGCAGGGGTATTGGAACTACGTGGTCCTTAGGGTCCCCAAACCATTCTATGATTCCTCTGCTCAGCACCACAGATATTGTGGCTAAAAAGATTTCTTACATTTCTGTTTCTGCAGAGGAGGCCTTCAGGAACAGAAGTACACGACCTTGTAAGCATTTCGTTTTATAAGGGTCACAAACAGCTGCCATCAGCACTGTGCTCAGCCATGGTATTTGGGTCTAAATGTAGCTGTATTGTGTTGACTAACTTCTATAGAGCTTGGCCTTGTACAGCAAAGAAATACAAGAACCAAGGAACAAGGTAAGGGTCAGGGTAACCTATCTTGCTGAACAAACAAGAATTGCAACTGTCTCCACAAGCATGAGACCTAAAATCCTCCATGTAAAGCCAAATGAAAATAAAGAAGACATGCAAATACATGTTATCTTTGGGTGGAGCTCCAGAAAAAACCCTGGCCCAGACACCTTGAAAACAGCAGTTCAGAGCCCAGATGAAGCAGTGTTAACGAGATGCTGAGTACCATTAGCTGGGCTTCGATATTAAAGAATCACATGTCAAGTACCTGTCCTCATGTAAGAAAAGTTACTTCACTTCAGAGTGGACTAAGAGCAGCCTGCAGTGGCAGAAAAATTGAGATGTTACATTGGAGTAGCTCAAAATCCAAAAAGAATATTTATTTAGCTTAGCCTGCCTTTTCCCTTTCAAATCCTCCTAGAAAGGGTACAGACTAATGTCAAGGTTTCTTTATGCTCTGAGAAGCAAAGGGGCCCTTTCCCCTTAATTCCATTTTCTGGTGCTCCAGGCATGCATGTGCTCTTTCCTACCGTAACTGTTCAGAGGGCTCTGGGAATACACAGTTTATGGAGGCAAAATAAACAAAAACATATTGTAGCTGAAAGAAGGTTACTTGGATACCAGAGGGATTTTAAGGTCCAATCTTGTTAAATCTACTCATTAATTACCTGGAAGGGGAAGTAAGAAGCACATCAGTGATAATCACTGGGGACTGAGAGCAGCTGCCAACACTCCACTGGGGACAAAGAAAGGACACAGCAAGATTCTAGGGGGCTCACAAACACAAATAGGAAATTAAAAAAAAAAAAAGAGAAAAACCCCAGCAGTCTGTTCTCCATATAGGCAGTGGGAAAAAATGTCAGTAAAACAAGGAAGAGGAAGCCAACTATGGAACAATAATACTATCTGAGAAATTGGACACAGTTTAGAGACAACATGGTATTAAATTGCTGAAAAGTCTGATTTCCTCTGGGCAAATAACACCAGCAGCATGGAACATACTCCTCTGGGAAGGTTTGGGCCCTTGGGGAAGTGTATCTTCCTCTGGGGATATGCTCTCTCCTCTTCACCAGCTTGCCCTCCCACCTTCACCAGGAGTAGAGCAAAGAAGCGTGAAAGGGATCCCCACTTTCCTGATGTCCACTGAGAAAGAGTAAATGCTTAAAAAATTTAATAAGTGAAATTAAAATTCATGTATTTGTGAAGGGGGCAGAATTATCAACCCCCTAGACAGGCATAAAGCAGTCCAGTGTCTGTTTTACCCTTTTTAGTGTGTCAGGACTCTGGGTGATCCAAAGACACACATGCAGCTTTACAGCAGCAAAACTAAGGAGGCCTGATGTCCCAGTGACTGCCTCAAAGGCCATGGACCTTGCCATCTAGGAAGGCAGTGGTCCTCACCCCGGCTCTTCCCTTGCCTGGCCATTTACAGCATCAAATCCAATTCCCATCAGGGAACCAGTTCTTCTACTCACTGCATCTCATTTTGCAGCCTGTGACACTAGGGAACCAAATTTCCCCACTGTACCTGGTGAACTCTATGGAAATAACATGGAAATACCTTCCAGCAGTCGTATGACAAAGTACGCTGACTGTGCAAAGCATTACATGCTGCACTACATACCAAGAGACAGCTACAAATCTGAAAGAACATATCCTACCACATCTATCCCATGAAAGGAGAAGCTCCTCTCCCAGCTGCCATAATGCCATCTGCCATTGTCACCTCTCAGGGAGGCTGTGCTCCCACTGAATGGATGCAAAATAGGCTGGTTCCACAGAGGACACCACGACTGACATGGACAACTGTGCATGTATATTCATGATTAATAGGGACTGGTCATGATCTTTCAAATAGAAATGTTTTAACCACATGAAGTCAGGAATTTTGAAACACCAAACCACATCTTTCATCCTCTCCCTTACTCTCAACTCACTGAAATGTCTATCAGCTTTCTGAGAATAGCTAGAAGAAACGTTTCAGTGTCATTTTTCCCTTGAAACATAACATTGCTAGTGCTATTTCGTGTAGCTGCCCTAATCTGAAAATGCAACAGGATGGAGGGAAATAAATTCAAGAAAAGTAAGAACATGCTTCCACCATTTTTTTTTGGGTACTAAAGATGATGCCATTAAAATGAGCATGGAATAAAGTGGAGCTCAGACTTGTCCAACTCACAGTAAAACATAATGATGGTTTAGGCTCTTTCTGTCCTGTTCCATGTGTTGCTGCACAGCAAAGTGCATCCCAATTTGACTGCCAGCTAACAGGGCTGCTGGGACATCTAATTAAGCCCTATTTTCTTTTAGAACCATGGCAATTCTTGGAGACATCTATTTTTGATCCCCTGGATGGGTGCCAGCTCTCATTTTTCTAAAGCCTGAATCCTTCTGACATGCTTCCCCTTCAAACTGTGCATAAAACAAAAACAAAACACAAACCCACAAAAACCCCAAACAAACCAAACCCCCCACCACCACCACCAAAAAACTCTCCAAATAAAACAGCTGGAATAAATATAAAATTTTCAATTTGAGGGTTGACACAGCCCACACCATTTAGTCTGCAGGCAGCTCAAGCACTAAGGAAAGCCAGAGCCAGAGCCTACCAGGCCCTGTGGTCCCACTGGTGATAGGAGAGGGGAGATAAACAGAGATTAGGTCAGCTCCAGCATATCTTTAAAAGGTCAGCATTGACTCGGAAACCAAGCACTGGAGAAAAAGATACTAACCATTATTTTGATAAGTAAAACCAAATATTCTTACAAATCCAAAGCAAGAGAAAAATATTTTGCTATTATCTCTTGAAGTTGATAGCACATATTATATTACCCATTCTACTTGAGGACTGAGGGTGGAGCTTCCTCATACAGTGAGGAAGGAAAGAAACATTTTAAAAATTATTTAAGATTAGGAAAATAGTTTGGGGGAAGCCACAGCAAACAGAATGAAACAAGTAACTTACTCAAATGATCAGGCAGAAAGTATGTCCTTTAAAGCAGAATCACTGTGAATAATTCAAGTAACCCTGTGATTACTTCAAATAACTCAAATTGCTAATTATTCACCATAGCAGGAGGTAAAAAATGTATCCTGACCTGCAAAAAGTAACACAGGCAGGTGACTTGTCATGAATGGATCTTTCTAAAATTATCAGTTAAACACCTGGTATGGAGTTACTCTCGCACTCCCATATTTGCAGCTACAGGGCCTTGTCCCAACCTTTCAAGACTGGCAAGAGAAACAGAATTTTCCAAATCCTCAAATGTAGAAGAAAAAATGGAATATTTAGCATCTTTAAGGAGCAGGAATGAAAAGAAACAATATAAACATTTGGGAAAAAAGTGTATGCCCATAATTAGAACAACTGTCTTCCATTAAAACCTCTGAAACCATTTGAAATTGTTTTCTTAGAGAAGTAAATCTAAACCAATGACCTTTTACTTGAAGGAGGGACACAGTTCCACGGTAGTCCTATGTCAATTCACAAGCCAAAGTAAAATCCTTTACCTACGTATTTTCTTCATCAAAAGATGATTTCCAATGAAACAACTTTTATTCCTACCCTAGCTATAGCTGTACTGGTGAAATTTTCAATTAGATCCTGCACACAGCATTTGTGAAATCCTGTTATGGTTTCTGGTTATTACAAACAGAAAGTTCTTCTGTAATAAACCCAGCCGTATCTGCAGGTGCAGACACAAAGTGTTTGGCCTTAAAATTAATAAAATAAATAGTTTTAGGAATGGGCTGTCTTCTGCCTTAAGTGAGGAAGAAAACAAACACAATGAAGTCATGAATTAGTTCGTCTTATCTTTTGTTTGCCTTACTCTTCAGACAAAGGGCACAGAAAGGGCAAAATCTTTTTAAGAGCTGCTGTAGGTCAAGAAAGGAATCTGTAACCAACTTCTCCAAATTCATTCAGGAATTTCTTTGCCACAGAATTTGAACAAAGAGGGCATTCCTGATTGTGCGGGTAGGACCAGAGTGTACAGAGGCTTAACGCATGACCAGAAGAAAATGAATTATATGAAAACAGTGACTGATGGTCCTAAATCTAAAGAAATGCTAAAGCAGAAATTCTGAAGAAAAGGCCTGGGAAAACAACAAGCAATACAGTAATTTCAATCTGCTGCTAAAAGACCTGCTTCTCAATATAAATAGGTTAATTGTTTTGCAAGGGTTGTGTGCCAAATTAGCATTGATTAATGAATGTAACAGGGCTTTATTGAGAATGTTTACGATTAAAACAAAACAAAAACGCCCCTTGCGGGCACTTTCATTTCCCCCATCATCTGTGCACTGCTCCAGGAAATTGCCACAGGTTGGCAAGGGCTTGTTCTCTCAGGTTGATGTCAGTATTTCACTAACCCTGGTAACAACAAGCCGCTGAGGAATGCTCTGAGGCCACCTTTGGGTAGCCAGGAATACCAAAACCACGGGCAGCATGAAGGACACATGAATTCCCCTGCTATCAACCTGGCATCCAAAGACAGCTGCACCATCCTACAAGGATGAGGAGAAAAGAACACGTTGTTTCCCGAAATACACACAATTACAGCATGCTGTAACCAAACAGAGCAATGGTCTTTATCAAAAAAAAACCTCCCCAAAGCTGAAACACACTATACCAACACAAAGTAGCAAACAGAAAAATCAGTTTCTCCTCTGCCCTATGGGCTTCAAGCATGCAGGCACGGGAAGCTGTTTTCATTCACACCATCACAATGCTTACCTAACAGACCAGAAAGAGTTCACTGAAATACTGAGGTAAAACCAGCAGCACTTTAAGCAGTTCTCTTCTGATTTAAAACTATGAGCCAAAACACACTCAAGTCCTTGACAAAGAATTACAAGAATTGGCACTTAAACGTGAACTGTCCTTGGGCAGCAAACTGAACCAGTACTCTCATCAGCAGCAGTGCCAGGGGAGGGTGACAGAGCCACTTGTAGGTTATTACAGCTTCACGTGTGTGGTGCAATGGGAACTATTTCTGCATTCCCACCTGTTCTGATTCTTTCCTTGCTACAAACCTGAGACAGCCCTGAGGTATTTTCTGCCATTGTCTCTGGGGTAGACACACGACTGTTTCTTCACTGAGACTGTGGCACATGAGAAGTGTCAGCACAGAGCAGCCAGAACAAAATGGGTTTTTCCTTATTTGACCTGGTTATTTTAATAGATTTACTGCCTTCCTCAAAGTCCCAGCTGAATGACAATCTGACAGAGACTGTGGAAGAGCTGCAGCCCCCTTGGTGTTGACAGCTCCACTGTCATAGCCAGCCAGCACCCCGGTGGAAAGGAGTTGTGCTGCAGAGTGCAGGGCATCTTCTCCCTTTGCAAAACCAAGTCAAGCTAGCTATATGTCAAACATATAATTTAATACCTGATTCTGCCATTGCATGTCACAATACCTCATTTCATTTTGAAATGAAAATGCCATATTTACCATATATAGCATTACATGCGTTACTCAAGGTTAATAAAATTGAGTTAGTAACTCCTGGATGAGAGTTTCCATGTAAGTAGCCTGTAATCAGTCACCCTTACTCATCAGCTCTTTGTCAATCTAGACTACAAGGGAGAAAAAGACACAAAAGACTCTGTGGAAATTACAAGCAAGTACAACCAAATTTCAGTTTCTAAAAAGCAACAGCCTCCACTATTCATTAGTTTCTATACCTATTTCAGGCATTAAAATTAGACATAAATGACAGAATCAAAATAAAGAGCCTGTTTCTTCTATAGGTTTCTCTTTAATTAATGTAGTTCATTAGTAAAGTGCCTGCAAGAGTGTGATTCAGAGTATTAAACCTAATACATAAACCATGAGCATGTCCACTGCATTAGGAAAAAAAAACAAAACTTGCACATGCAAAATAAAACAAAGCCATAGGGAAGTAAAAGAAAAAAAGGTAAAAAAAATCATACATGCAAGCAAGCAAAAGCAAAGAGAAGGCGATAGGAGCAGGTCTGGCGGGACTTGACCGATGGGCACACGCCGTGTGCACCCAGGCACACAGTGCCAGGAGGGCACACAGTGCCAGGAGGGCAGGTGCCACTCCAAAGCAGTGAGGAGGCCAGGCTGTGCCTCTCTCCAGGAGCAGCTCCTATCAAACCTGAGCTAACTGGCAAGCACAGCTTGTTGTACCACGGTTCACAGACATGGCCTACAGTTCATGTAAGAAGTGGGAAGAGATGTGGGCAGAGGCCTCCCTCCTCCCCTCCCAAAATACACTGGTGCACTGGTGCTATGGACCTGTGTTACCTTGGAGAAAGTGTGACCAGGGATAACTTCTATTTAACATCCTCAAGTGCTACTCTCAAGCAAAATGCAACTCTGTCAATCCCTCTGCTTAGGTGTTTGATTTGACAGCTTCTGAGCAGCTCTTCTGAAACCCTTCTGTGCTCTTCTCAGATCTCTTAGTTTGGAGTGAATGGGTAAGTGATGCACCAGTTGCAAAACCCCTAATTCACAGCCCATAATTGCCTTCCAAAGACTGCAAGTTCAGCAAGACTCAATGTCCTGAGAATCCTTCTGCTACAGAGAGATAGAGTGCCAGGCAGAAGCTGTCATGCTATGTGTAAGGGCAGCTCTAGAAGGAGCAGAGGGTTTACATATTAATTCCTTTTCCTTGGGATGGAAAAAATGCCATACCCTTCAATGTCCAACATACATGATCACATGCTGAAAATACACCACGCATAGATATCAAAAGCACCAAGGCTTTATATTTTAACAGACCACTTCAGCTCAGGCTTTGGAAGAGCAAGCTCTACATTCTAGCTATAACAGAATTTACACTTTAATTCCCCAGGAAAGAAATAAAAAGACAACACAGAGGTTTCTACTTAAAAATGGGAAAGAGAGGCTGGTAGATAAATTGTATTAATAGACAAATATCAGAAAGAAAAAAAAAAACAACAAAAAACCAAGAGAACCCCCCAACAAATCAGGTGGATGGTAAATCTAGAGTTCCATTTCTTTATTTTTATTGAGATTCTGCAGCTAAAAAACGAGAAGAAATTTTATTTTACAGTTTAAATCATGAACTGTCAAATCCACCCTTTTTAATTGTTTGAAATATTATAATAGAAGCTAAATACGCTCTTTCAAAACTCATCAACTTTAGTCATTTAACCACATTCTTAACCTTTAACTTCACTTTCTTTTCATTTGTAACAGATTGGAAGAAAAACAAGTAGTTGTCATATTTGCAATGTTCTGCCAGAATGGTGAGCTATGACCGTGCTGGAGACAAAGGTCCCCTCAGTTTCAGAGGACAAATCATGAACCAGTTGGCTAACAACTGCATAGAAACAGAAATGTTCGTGTACTCTCTTACTTGGTGAGCAGTGCATAGGAAAGCACATGCAGCACGTTGTTTCAGCTCAAACAGTGCATCCAATCACTGGAAAACATCCAGTCTACTTTATAAAATATAACTTATATTTATAGAAAGTAAATAAAATATATTTACTAAGAGTAAAATGTGAAGGTCCAGAGACATCAGTTTTGAACCCTACTGAGGGGGAAACATTTGCCCCAAGTTTTCAGCCTAAGGATAAGGTGGACATCAGAGGGTATCCTGAGAACAAGAGAAAGTATATCAAGTGTATAAAAGTATATAAAAGTTTATCTATCATAAAATAAAAATGGAAGCCATTCATAAATGCCAAAACTATACACTCTCAGAGGGCAAACCACAGCACCCCGTGTGTTTCTTCATCGCTGCAAAGAAGCAAGCGAAGGAGTGCTGCACCAGCTACTGTGCTAATCCAAACAGCATGTGCAGCTAAACTGCAAGCCAAATTGGGCTGCGGTGTTCTTGTAACTTTGGAAACACACGGTTAAGTCAGGGGCTACTCAATTTGTTTGCATTTCCCAACACTGTGGTCTTCTATAGTGTGACCAGCCGAGAGAACTCTGACTGGAGCCACTCTGCAGTGAAATTCAAGGTGTCCTACTGAAGGTTAAGACAGGGTCTCACTTCACAGAAGCACAGAGCTGCCCAGACGGAACGGGCATCTGCCCCGGGAGTTCTCAAACACGCGCGGTTCATTTCCCCTTTGCCTAACAAAAGCACACTTCCCAGACAGCCGCTCTGACACGCCCATTCTGCAACACCGTACAGGCCCGTTCTTTCCTGCAGCTCCTCCATCCTAACAAAAAACATTCCACAATCCCCTGAGAGATTAAGACTCTTCTTCAACACAGTCAACTTACATTAGTAAGAAGTTATGGCTCTAGGAATAGCCAGTGAAACCAACCACAACTCTTCATAAAAGAAAGTCTACAGGGAAATGTCCTATAGCACAGACTGCAGTTCGCCAGTCACTACTTCCTGGAGAGGCACAGACCCGCTCGGAGAGCAGCTGAGAAAAAGGGAAGGACTGCAGCAAATTTATAAGGTCATCGATTTTTTTTTTCCCTTTCTATTTTTACCTGGACCATTTTGACCAGATAATTTTTTTTTTTAATAAAAGATATTTGCACTTTCAAAATAGTGAAGGATTGGAATTCAGCAAGGTTTTTATAGAATGAATAATCATGATGGCTGGATCCATGGTTTATTTTTTTTTGATAAAGCAAAAGTAGAGATGTAGGTTTAAACAAATGGTTCTGTGATACCAACATTTCTTACTTAAACTTGTTTCTGTAACTTAAACATTTTTGCTTAGCAAACCCAATCTCAGATTCCCATCTATGGCAATATTTGCCAGAAGACATGGGAAAGACAGCAAAGTTTTGATTAAATTTGCTTTTATCTACAGCCATGCAAAAGTTGCTTTGAAACAGTTGCAGTTAAACACAGGACTTTTGACTGTCCACAGCAGTTTTACCAGCATGAAAACTTCTGGTTGCCACTGTAACCCATGAAGGTTTTACAGAATCCTCTGCTGTGGCACGATGCAAACATGCTAAGACAAATAGTACATACCTCAGTAACTGAAGTAGTACTTCTGCTCCTAGCTGTGCTTCCATAAAAGCACAACATCCAACAGTTCCAACCACAAATATTAAGATGTAAAGGTGACCAATTGTTACAAATACATAGAACATGTCCAATTTTATCATTGCACACAGAACTTACAACATGTAAAAGGTATGACAAGACGGAATATTTGCCTTTGTATCAAATCTCTCATATTTTTCCTTTTAAATATTTAGATTTGTGTAGGTGTTATTATATATACAAAACTGAACATCTATAAATAAATATTAATTTCTTTAAAAAAACCCCAACAACAAGAAGGAAAAAATATATCTTTCATGAAAAGGTATATAAAGCATATAATATTTGTTTTGGAGTTATTCCAGTCTTTTATACAAGGGCTTTTTGAGGTTTCCATAAATGATTATTTATAGACTTGCCCAAAGCTTCAAGAATGCTTTTCACAGACACACACACACCCCAACACTACAATCCATCACATGTTATGGCTTCTACAAATGCTAACAGCTCCCTTTGGGTTTATGGGCCTTTATCTATGTAGTAACTGACATGACTTTTTCCCACTTTGAACAAAAGATCTTGTGCAAAAACATACAGGGGGAAAAAAACCCATGAAAAGATTTTAAATTGGAATAGCAACAAGAATTCTGGATTTGGTAATCTTGCTTATGGGAACTTAATAGTTCTTGGTACTCTTACACCTCATTACTAAAAAAAAATGTGATTACTCCTCTGTTCCTGAAACCCCCTCTAAACTATATTTATGACTTAAAAACCCAGAATTTAAAAATTATTTAGTCTAAAGCTTGGGGTGATGCTTTGGTGCTGTAGTTAGCTAAGATCAAGAGTTGTGCCTCCCTTCCCCGAGTTTCTACAGGAAGCACTGAAAATACAAGTTCCAAAAACCAAAAGGTCTTGAGTCCCAACTCTGCCTCTAGAATGTGAAGAAAAACTCATCTGATAGCATTAAACTTACATGATGCAAGTTTGAACCAACCACAGGTAGTACAGGCATAGCTAAAGAGCGTAATTTTTACTGACATAACAAGGCAGCACCAGTACTGCTACTGTGATAATTCAGTAATTGTTTGGTTTATGGACATCTAACCCCTTGGTAAGTATGATGTTCTCAGACCATGATAAGCCATTAGGAAGTTAACTGACAGCTTTGGTCAGAGTTGTCATCAGGATGTCAGGATTACTTCCATCAGACAAACTAAAAGGACACAAAAGGCTGAGCCCACAAGGAGGGGCCTTATGAATTTAAATGACTTTTAGCATTAAAACAAATTTTCATATTTAGACTGGTTTTGCTAGGAAAAAAATGGGCATTCCACACACTTTGGTATTAAAGACTGAGACTTGCACAGCAAACAACAGAAAGCCAGTGGCTGCCACCTTCTGAACTGGGTTTGTTCAGTCATTAAAACACAGCAGTTACCTGAGAAACAAGGTTTCTCTGACTGATTACTCTAAGTTCTCCAGGTAATGTGGCCTACAGTAAAAAGCAGCCACGACTTTAAACTTTCCTGATGCAGAAAGATGGTTTTCCTGAAGCAGGGAAAACCTAATTGAGTAACAGCTTCTCCTGATGCATTGCCACCTGTGGCCAGACCTGAGTGCTTGGTGTGCTTCTCTGACATCTGGCCAAAATAGCTAAGATGTTCAGATGCTGCCATGTGACTAATTTTCTTTTCTGCAAAATTAATGTAAATATGGTAAAGCCTGTGCCATGAACTAACTTGTGTTATCTCTATTCAAAATTCCTTGCTATATCATACTTGTAAACAGCACTGGCGTACACAAACGACTGCCACATTCTTCCACACCTCAGAAACACTTTGCAACACACCCAAGCACCTTCGTTTCAAAGAATACCTCTCTCAGTCTTTTTTCAATAAAGTGGTTTTTAAAGGAAGAAGTGCTCTGAGCTCCAGTCTGAAAATACCTGCTACCTCAAAAAGTAAAAAATGTGAATTAAAAATTCGCATTAAAGAGAAGAAACATGAGAGTTACAGTGTGCTCTCATTTCAAAGGGCCTTCAGCTGACTGAAGAGGAAGGGGGCTGAGCAAGAAATGTTTCAAACAACTAACCTTTATTTTACTGTCAACTTTTACCATCTCTTTTTTGCTAACAGCTTTATCAAATGTGAAATCTGATTGGTGCTACTAGTTCCAAAACACTCTGCACTACTGCGTACATTTTAAATAGAAGAACAAAGCAGGAGCCCCTGACTTACACACACGCAGGGCTCAGCCAAACAGGACATCAGGGTGTGCCCCAGGTCCGCAGTTACCATTTGCTTTTGTTTTTCTTGCTCATTTTGAACTGACAAATCCAACCAATCTCGCTGCTGTGTGCAAGCTCCGGTTTGCAGCCAAGGCAGATTAGCCACTTTGCTGGTGAAATACCACGCAACACATGCTGCCTTGTGCCTGTCACCCAGCAGCCTCGTGGGAATGCAATATGAGCCTGGAGGAGCAATGAAGCGGCAAAAGAAGAGGTTTAAAAAGACAGGAAGAGAAACAGAAAACAGAGAAACAGAGCTCAGAAAGAACAATTCCTTCATTTCCAGCTTGTGTGAATGCTCCCGCCTTTACATGTACAGTTAGGAGAAGGAGAGCCTGTGATTTGTCAGACTTAATTTTTTTGCTGATTTACCTGGGGAAGAACTGGAGGAAAAACTATTCTGATAGCTGAAAAACTATTAAAATTTAATCTAGCTTTAAAAAGTCTTGTTTTTTATATAACACTAGCTATCCTGTCAGTCTGCTGTGCCTCTCATTTCTTTCTAGTTTGTTTTGATTAAAGTGATGTGGTTCATTTGAGCACCAAAGACAATACTGTTTTGATAGCCCAGTTTTACAAAGGTTGGCAAGCAGTAGTGCAACAGTGGAGCAAATTAACTTGAGAACACAAGCAGTTATTTATCCCACATTTTGCCTTTGAACACAAACCCAAGATTTGCCAGGTACAGATACTCAGACTGTTCCAACACCTTGCAAGCCTGACCTGCAGCCCAGGGTAAAAGACTTGCAGCCATGACAAGTTTCTCCTGCCCGAGTATATAACCACACTCTCCCTTCAGCCTTGGCAATCCCTGTCAGTCTGGCAGAGGATTCTGGTCAGACAGAAATGCACAGTTAGATTTATGATCCGGGCAGATTTTACAAGTCAAGTCAAATTGTTTCCTGCAAAGAGGAAATAAGCTCTGCATAATCTACACCTCCCTCTACCTTCCCTTAAAAAATGACATTGTCATGTCCTCTATGGGCAGGCAGGGAAGCTTTCATAGCTTGCTGCCCAATTACAGGAGGAATTCTGTCCTCCCCCTCCAGCCTGTACAATGGGCTCTTTATGTAAATCACTCAGAAAAATTAATACACCATTAATCCATCAGTAAAGCTTCCTTTCCCATCTCTGCCTTGTGGAGTGAGCACATGCTAAGGAAGGCAGCTTCATGAGAAACTTTATGGAAGTTACACAGAATCCAGCAGCAGGGCTGGGTGGTTTTCTGATCCATGTAAGATCCCCCAGGCTTTAGAAGTGTATCTGGCATCGCTGTACAATATCAATATACCAAGAATCAAAAGCAAAAACTACTGATTGCAAATGCAAACTCCCTTTTTAGAAGTTTTTCAACAGCAAAGAAGGTTAAAAACAATCTTCAAAGCACAGATTAAAACTGTGTCCTAGCGTGCCGGGAGCAAAGCACAAGCATATACATCCTGTGTTAGTGTTCCTGCATACAAAGCATTTACCAAAGCCACAATCTATTCTGACATGGAAGAGAAATTCTGGTCAAATAGCTATTAATTGCTCTCAGAAATGAAAAGAAATAAAAGGCCCTTTGAAGATCAAATGCCCTTGGAGAGCCTGCCTGCTCTTACAAAAGTGACCTTACAGCAAAACTGAGTCAACCTCACACTTTCTATTAACAAACTAGTGCTCTGGCAGCACTAGAGAAATTACAACTAAATCACTTGCTTTATAGAGTATTTTTAACCCGGCGTGCACACACACCCCGCTGCTTGCCAGCCAGCTACTGGTAACTGTAGCTCACCATCTCAGACCAGCGAACTTCTGAAATTTATTTTGATTTAAGGTAAATATGAGGTAATTGGCTATTTAGTGACCTGAAAAACTCCATTCAAAAACAGAACAGAAAAAATAAAAGTACTTTTAGAAAGTCTCATATAAATATACTTCAGGTTTGAGTGTTTCAATGGTTCATTCAGAGCTGCCTATCTCATATCGTAGCTATCCCTCCTCCTCTCTGTGGAGCAATTCCCATCACTATCTCATTGCCTCTTTTATTTTGCATCTGGGAGCTCTTCTCAATCTGCTCTCATAAAACAAAACACACTTAATTTTTTTCCAGCAGGGCCATGAGGCAGTCATCCAAGAAAAGCCACCCAGTCATTTAGAAGTAGAGTCTTAAATGACTTTTGGTTCCATGTTTTGAAGAGAGATTCTGGCAGCACCTGCCCAAAGGCTCTGCCACTGGTGACTACTGCCTACAAGAAATATAAACAAAACTTACCAATGCCCCACACAAACAGTACCTTTATGTTGCCCAGAGGGGAAATTAAAGGTTTTCCCTGTCGATTACTATAAGTTTTCACAGTTTTAACCCCCAAAAAACTTGGCAAGGCAGTGCTGTGCCTCGGCTTTTGTGCTGCCTTCCTCCTCCTCCTACCCCACCTGCGGCTCCCGGCTCCCGGCGGGACCCGAGCAGCTGGACGGAGCAGCATGGAGCAGGGCTGACATTTCAGCAGCGATCACAAGGGTTAAAGAGAAAGCAAGTCACCTTTTCTCTGCTGGCTCCTGTAGGTCCAGTTCTCGTCATCCTCGTCTACCTGCTGCACGCACATGGAGGAGAGTTCACCATCGCTGCGAAACAATCTCTTTGTCTGCCTTGACAAGGAGGAGAAATTTATCCAGCTGACAGCACGCGAGAGGGAGCCTGGGTTTTGTTTGAGTTTGAACGATCTCGAAACACACTCCTTTTTCATTTTCTTTCAAGCCAGCTACTGGCGTCGCTTCCAAACAGACCTTTCTGAAATTGTTCCTGTCCCCTTTCTCAGTGGTTTTCCTGGGAGGCTAAACAAATTCCATCCGACTTCAGTCCGGGTTTCTTCTCGCTGCCTTTAAACCGGCACCAGTACGGAGGTGGGTCACTGTGCCAGCGCAGCTCCCCTGAAGCTGTTCGGATACAGCACTTAGGGAGCTGCCAAAGAAAACAAAGGGGAGAAAAGCGGCAGAAAGTGGCACCTTGCAGCAGCTCAGCGAAGCATGTAGCGGCCGAGCAGAATACAGCACCAAGGCAAGTGCTTTCCCCATTCTCCACTCAACAGCAAAAACTGTAGCTCCACTCTTCTCCCTGGCATCGCTCCCCAGGAGCGTGCATGCAATTCAATCCTCTCTTCTGGCTCATCAAAAACAGCCCACGAGGAAAGAAGAGCAGGCAGAGATCACGCCCTGGCATGGCACAGCTCATGAAGGACAATGGAGCGGACACACTTCTGCCTCCTCATTCTGGCTGCCCTGCTCTCCCTTAGTGAAAAGCCTGATGAAGGAGCTCCAGGAAGGCTCTCCTAACAATAAAACCGACTGCGTGGCTATCGCTTAGGATTAGAGTGAAATATGATAGGCTCGCTCTCCTAAAAGCACAACCGCAGAAGCAAAACTCCTCCTTTCCTCAGCCAGCTCAGTGGCAGTGCAAACTTCTGAACTCTGCGTGCAGAAGTAGGAAAGCACTTGCACACCTCTGCGGGCTTGGAGAGAGAGAAAATAAAATCCTGGGGCTTGTCCACACCACAGGCATCCTGAACAGTGTGCTGAGAACATCGGTGCCCCTGTAACTGGTGGTACGTTTGAAAAGAAACCAAATAAAAATGCATAGACAGAAACAAAGTCTGTGCATGGGCAGATATTTAGTGACCAGACTCCCACGGGGGTCAGTGCAGCTCATAAAACAGGTTTCGCTCCCAGTTGCTTTACGTTCAGCCACATTCTCTTTAAAGCAGCAGCTGGGAAAAGCACTGCACAGTGTGAAGGTTTTAAAAAGTCAGGCACTACTGAAAGCTGGTGTGCTTCCCCTGCATGCCAATACCAAAGCTGCTCCCAGGAGGGAGTAAGTCTGCAAGGTGGAGAAGCAAAGGGAGCGTTTTAAAGCAGACAGAAGTTGGTTATACTAAGGCGCCCCAATTCCCGTGGGTTTTTCTGGGATTTGTCACCAAAATATAAGTTTACCAAAAAACCCCACAAGTTTCTATCTTGCAGCGAAAGAATAGACCTGAACGTGTGAGATAGCCAGTAAAATCAGCTCAGTGAATCCTTAAGGAGACTGGGGTAGCGAGGAACCCAGGAGAAAAAAAAAAAAAAGGAACACAAAAACATGCCACCTATCTGAAGAACAAACACTAATGTCTTAACGTCCTAACGGCTGCAGATGATGTTATCAAAAGGACAAGGAGCATAGGAAAACAAGGGTGCAGTGTTCCAGCTCCCAAGCTGTCAATCAGATTTACACTATTGCAGGACACGCCCCAACCCCCTGACAGATGCTATAGCAGCCCTCTGGATTCTGCTGCACAGCCTCTTCAAAACCATTAAAAACAAAGGCTCCGGCTTTTTCTGAAACTTATGGTTCTCTGACTCATAGTAAGAGGATAAGGTTTAACCCACTGACTGGGAGGCAAAAAGCTAAGTACTGTATCAGATTACCCTATGAATCAACCAGGCACACCAAAGTGACCTTTGGCTCCCACTAACACAGCACAATGGGTTGGCCAACTGTCTTCTGTAAATAATTTAATAGGCTGCATTTAAATTGACCTCACTCCACGAGGCAATGCATATGTACATACACAGGTCTTCCACCACTTCCCAAAGTCAGTGGTGGTGTAGTGGGGTTGTGGAGGGGGCTGCGGGTGTGCACACTGAGTATGTGCTAAGTGAGTGTGAGAGGGAGATAACACACTGCTAACATTTGCTTTTCTCACTATGTCATCAAATCCTTCCAGTTTGGAGGTTTTTGTCTTTGTTAATACACACCACTCCCCATCCCTGATGAGACAAGAGACCCTTTTAGAGTTGGGACGTTTGTTTTGTTTTTCTTCTTTGTACTTTTTGCTTAAAAGAAGACTTGAGAATGTGGAGTGAGATACCCCTAAAGACCCAAGTGCTGAAATATCCATTTTGGGGCAGCTCATGTACAAAATAAGTAGGATTTAATGTAAAAATCAAAGAATCAAAGACCATGCTTTAAGTCAATTTGCTTATTTTGACAAAGAGCAAGCGTTTGTAATTGCCAGTTCTGAAAAGTACAGAGAACTGTAAACTACCACAGCTATTACTGGCTAAATTATACAGAACCAGATGTATAAAAACCCTGGTAGGAACTGCAAAATCACAGTCATCTCCTCTCCACTGTACTACTTAGAAACAGAAGATCAGAAGAACCAACAAGAAGGAAACCCTTTCAGGTTAACCCAAAATGCCAGGGTAAATCCCAGGGACCTGTCCAGAGTCTAGGCAGCAATTTAATTTCAGGAATTTTCCTGACCTGTCTGTAACTCTGCCTTTTTAACAAGGTGCTGAGTCACAGCTTGTTGATGCAAGGGCAAAACCACTGTGACTGACCATAACATTTCCATTGTTACTGTAAACACAGAGACGTGCAGTGCTTTGCTCAATTTGGTATCATCAGATTTCATTGCAGGAAAAGATCCATTGCAATACATTGTGACAGTGTCATCACCACAGAATGGTTTTTAGTTTTAGGCGACAAGAAGCTTAATAGCAGCACACATCATCGTACATGTGGATCAAAAGTAAATTTCCCAAGATCAGGAGAAAACAGCAGTTACCATTTGAAAAACAATACATATTGAATAACTGTTGCAGGTTAATCCATGCTTCAATCAGTAGCCAAATGCGAGACCATGGAGTTGGAAACTTTAGCTTCTGAAACACTTTAGAGACCTAAATTTAATTATGCAAAACATTCTACAAAGCCATTTAAAAGAAACAAGGTACACTTCTAATAAGCTTACCTAATTTTCCAACCTGACTATTTTCTCCCTTACGAAGATGTCATACAAATATATAGGCTTCATATTTTCCAGGTTATGTAAAACTGTGCTTATGTAAAGATTAAGGCATTATTTTTGCTTCTTTTAATGCAAATCCATCTCAGTAAAAAAACATGAAGGAATCATAGAAGAAACACTGGGTTTGAAGTAGAAAGCTAAACTGGTTCCTTATTCTGCCCCTTTTTATTTATTTATTTTTAAGGGTGAACAAGAGCAAATATGCGTAGTCTCACATGTCATCAGGATTTTTACCATCTATCACAACCTGATTGTCAAATAATTCTCTAAAAGTTGTTAAGCAAGCACACGTACATGGTTCACAGCCATTGCGCTCTCCCAAGGCCAGCAAAAACAGGGAAAAAAAAGTTTCACGGAATAGGTTTCGGGTCAGTGTAAAAAATCAACAAAGCAGAAAGACAAAACTAACCCCAAAACCCCACAGACATGCTCTGTTTTTGGCTAGGCTGTGGCTTTTGGCACAATTCACATGTTAATTTAATTCCTACGTTTCCTAGTCTATCATTTCTTATGACTCAAGGAGACAGTAACGTGGATGATTCACAACTACAGCTTCCTGGGATAGCTAACGCTCCAACAGCTGAAAGGACACCTTTCCCTCTTAGGCTTCCTGGGTGTTTTCCTTCAGGTGGTAACAACTCATCACCAGCCCGTCATAAAGCCATTTGCATTAAGCACCGTCAAAAGCCCATAGAAAACACCTTCCCTGCAGGCTCAGTCCCTCCTTACAAAGCTCTTGCTAAAGGCGAGGGGTGTCCCACCGGCGTCGAGAAACGCTCCAGCCCAGAAAGTGCCCGAACAACGCCAGATCCACTCCACCCGGCCACCTCCCCCGCCACTCCTCATCTCCAGGCAGAGATACGTGGAAATTTCAGTCAGTTTTGAAACTTTGGCAACATGACCTCCATCGGAGGTCTTTATCTACATCCTGCCTGTTCTTTTACAGGTACCCTATGAAATGCTCACATAGCAAACCCACAAAGTAATCCATATTCCTGCATGATTATTTACAGCAAAGTAGCTACGGGGAGTGTTTTGGTATAACAACAGGGCCTCAAACTTCCAGTTAAGGTTGTGCCCCTTTTTGTGCAGGGCACACAGTGAGAAACTCTTTCCCTCCCAGTGTGAATGGACTTGTGAGGGGAAAAAAATAGTAAAGAAAGAAAAGAATCAAAAATGAAGTTACTTGCCCAAGATCACAGAAAGGATAAGCAGCAAAGCTGAGAAAAGAAAGTAGGTCTCCTGGCTACCAGCCTCGCGACCTACTTAAGTAGGCCCTGTCTCACACAAAAGCAATGCCTATTAATTGTTTCTATCACAACCCTTACAGAGCCCTTGAATGCCCTAATTACAAAGGAAAATTTCCTTTCTATTTTGCTATCCATTTTACCCTTTTGGTTTCAAGATTTTTTTCAACTTAAAAATACACCATACTGTAAATAAGCACCTAAAAGAGGAGAGACTTTTATACTGTAGGACTGCTTCCAAGCATCCCATCCACGTTTCCAACTTTATTAGGTCCATAAGGAAAAAAAAAATATCAGACTGGACACAACCATTTTATCCTGCAGAGGATAAACCAGCATTTGGACAGGTCTCTATGATGCACCCACCGCCTCCCTCCCCCTTTCAATTTCTGTGCCCCAGAAGGATTCACTGCATCAGGGCATTCTCTGAGTTAACAGCTGCACTTATTTAGATAAGGAAATTTTGTAGAAACAGTTTCTATAAAATGCTAGGCTAACCTGGACCTGGTTTTCCCCTCAACACCAACTGCATGTAGGAATAATGACCACTCTTACTGAGAGAGAGAAAACAAGTGAGGAACACGAACAGTAAAACCTTGTTGCTAGCAAAGAAGATGTTTGTAAGAGGAGCGGAACCCACACCAGAACTGCCCAGAAAAAAACCCACTGTTTTTCTCTAAAATAGTTTGATGCCAGAAGAGCAGGTAAGTTAACTGCGCTTAGAGACACCAGCCTGCTTCAACTGTGAAATACATTCACAAGCTTTTGGTTTTCTCCATCAGCGTAATTCCAGGACTGATGCAAACCCCAAATTTCAGAGGAAATGTGCTTGCAAGTATGCAAGGAGTAGGGGAGTTACTGATAGCAGGAGCAGTTTCAAGTATCGAGCTTTGCTGGGTAAGAGCGGGATGGATTCCAACGAGGCATTTAAGAGACCTGTGGATGCGACACTTGGGGAACAGGGTTTAGTGCTGGACTTGGCAGTGCTGTTTTAACAGTTGGACTCAATGACCTTAGAGCTCCTTTCCAACTTAAACGATTCCATGATATTCCGAGGGATATTAACGAACTATGTTAAGTTTCAGCCGCGCCTACACACGGACGAGCTTTTCCTTCGTGAGGCTGGATGCCGTCGTACGTTCTAAGGAGGCAAGTAAGAGGACTTTGGTGACTTGGTGCAGTGTGCAGATGTTGGGGTTCCTCTCGGGCAGCCCCCCCGAGCAGCCCCGCAGCCCAGGGCACGGCCGGGGCGGGACCCGCGGGAACGGCAGCGCCGAGCGCCGGCCGGAGGCGGGCAGGGCGTGCCGGCAGGTGGCAGCAGGGATCCAGCCGGGATCCAGCCGGGATCCCCGCTCCCAGCGCCCGCGGGGGCCGGCCTCAGCCTGCGACCTCAGCAGCGGCACAGTTACCGTGACACAACGTAGTGATTTATCTTGCAGCAGTTTGCCTGTAGTGAGCTGTTATTATCTCTGCTTGAAATGTAATTAACAATTTTAGTGGCTTTTGATTCGGGCGTGACAACTCTCTAATTAAGACATCTCTGCTAAAAGCTCCAACTAACTGTAGTCACTGCCTTGATTCCTACACAAGTTCTCCTGAGATGTGGGGCTCTTGCTTTTGTAAGAGAAAATATTTTTTAAAATCCCCTAACCATAGGGTCACCTATCCAAAGCCGAGGCTTGGCTAGGGAAGTACTCTGCTCACAAGTGTTAACCAACACATCCCAAGTGCTGATAGAGTGGGAAGATTAACTATCTAAGTATGGAATTTTTGTGGATAGAGTGAGTTTTCTGTCTGAAGAAAGGATTGCGGGTTTTTTTCCCCCAGGCACTCATCTGTTCATTGAATCACCAGAACTTAACAACAGGTCTGACCAATAGGAGAAGTCACTTACAGAGTCTGGGAGAGAAAATGGAGAGGTGCTCCAGCAGTCAGACAGCGTTCAGCACCTCAGCACTTCTCTGCCACACTGCACTGACCCTTACTCCACCAGCACCCACCCGCTCCAAGCCACCAGCACAGCCGGCACAAAGGATGCTCCGAGTCAAACCGTCCCCTGTGTCTCATCGGCAACTCCAACCTCCCAGAAAAGCTGTGTGCTTTTGACATGCCCTGTCTCCACATGCAGTTCATCCTCATTGCTCTGGAACACTCTACAATGAACACGTGGGTTTATAAACTCAACTTGCACTGCTTTAATCTAAATTGTAGGATCAGTTTAGTCCCTCCTACTACTTTACTCAGCATATGCTAAGAAGGGGTTCAAAACACTTTGAAATTCCTGACTGTGCACAGAAACTTTGCAACACACCAGTTACATTAGAAATTTAGAAACAGGAGACTTTGGTGAAACTTCTACTGGATCATCCAAGTTTGCTGTGGAAATGCTGACAGCTGTATTAAAAGTAATTGGAAGCGAGTTAAAAACAAACTGTATAAAAAATTTATTAACATGTAATTGAGGATAATTCTGCCAGCAGGGAAGTACCCTAAGACAATTAAATAAACGTCTATTTCCCACTTCTCTGATGAAGAGGATACCAGGGAAACTGCAGAAAGGATAAGGCTGTTTGCTTTGAGGTGGAAGCCCTCTGCTGGCTAACATAAACTAATTAACACACTAATCTAAATGTTTTTGTAGATAACAGAACCACAAAGAATGCGAAAGGAGACAGTGGCTAAGGAAGAAGCAGAGAAGAACCATCAGCAGTCTCAGAAGTCCTTATTCTTCACCTTACTTACTTTGTTCCAGTTTGTATTTAAATACCCTTTGAATTGCAAAATACTCAATTTAATAAACCTTACTAGGTATTTGCAATAATAAAATGCTAAAAAGGAAATTTAGAACTCTCTAAGATACTTGGGCAAAGCTGACCATTGTAACACTGAAAATGGAGTTGATGTGAGTGTTATAACCAGGTCTCATTGTTTGACATATAAACCACAGCAAACTATTTCTTCCTATAGATACAAATGCTGTTTGTGCACATCTTTTTGTCTTCAGTCCTGTATCTTTAAAACATATTTCAAAATTACTTCACAGCCAAACCAGCAAAATTATTTGACCTTACTGAAACTGTATGTATGTCTCTTCTAAGAACCAATCTAAACATGTACTGTTTCTGTAAACCATGCATAAACCTTCAGAAGACAGAGGGCTCACATGTGCATGTGTGTGCACAGGTCTAGGACTGCAGTAGTGCTTCTTCAATTTATTGTTAGGTTTACATGCCAGCTTAGCCTGGTACATGGTAAGTGCAGAGGAGTGTGTTGCAACTCTGGACAAAATTTGTAAATGAAACCCAGCCCCACCACACCTGGAAGAATGCTGCAATCTCCTCTCTTCCTGACAGCAGGCCCTAGGTTAAAAGAGACTCATTTCTAGGTGGAGGATGAGAACAAGGAATGTTGCTGACACACAGAGGGTGAGGAGGAAAACACTAAATTTGTGTCTTAGTTACTGTCCTACATATTATATTTAATCCCAATTGAAATAGTCCTGTTAAAAGCTTGATGAAAATGCAAGCGAAAACAAAACTTCTAAAATAATAAACATACGGCCTATGTCTGTGCTCTCTCTGTATGGAGTGCCTGTGCACGTTTTCACTCCATATGTACACGTCCACATATTCAGCAGGAGCACCAACTGTGACCAACAGAAAAATTGTCTCCCTCACTGCAATTTCCCCTTCTGCCATATACAGGCCTGAAGTCAACCTTGATTTTTTTTTTCCCAAACTGAAACACTAACATTTTCCCCTACCAATCAAAGTTTCTACGTGGAAAAAACCCCAAGAATACAAAAGAATAATATGCAGGGTCACTCCTGTAGAGCCTGTGGTCCCCACAGCAGACCCTATATAAAACATTTAAGAAACAGGAAATGTTCACATTCATCAGCTACCAAAACAGGAGGGAAAATTATCGTCCAGGTTATCCTCAATAGAAGAGAAGACACGATAAATGAGGACATTCATGCTAGCAGCAGGAATAATCTGATGCTACCTCAACCACTGGCATGTGAAATAATCAGCCTCAACAAAACAGTTGCTTAGTCACAGTTAAAAACCCAAGAGTATCAATCCTTATATTGTTTCTCTGTGCTCACAGCACACACACTAAATCAAGGCTTTGCAATCTTCCGTAATTTGCACCACATAATTTTGTTTATGTATCTAAAGAAAGCTCATCTTCTGGCATACCACTTGCTGAGACAGAGGGAGGGAGGGGTAGAAAGTGAAAGAGAAGTCACATATTATTGAAATTACAGGTGTAAGAAACGTTTGTTCATCAGATACTAATCTGTTGAGAGCCCTGTGGATGTCTCCTACAATACTAACACCCCAAATCCACTTCTCCCAAGCAGGAGAGTTTAGAAAGCAGACTTACTGCCTTCTCACAGCCAATGCCAACCACCAATCACTATTTCAGGTTTCATCAGGGCAAAGAAGATTCACACCTTGATAGTCATTGTTAAATGAAGTCATCCAGACATTTCATTATTAACCAGTGGACTAAATTACAGGCTTTTTCCTGCCCACAAGACAATCTGCATGGATTACCCTGCCAGCCTGAAAGCAACTCTAAGTCCTCATCACATGGGTTCTTCAACACCTTCCTTTTCAGATACTTGGAAATCAAGTATAAATCCTAATACATCCTTCAGCACGACTTCTCCTACGGCCAGTTCCAAAATAATGCTCCTATCTATACAGTTGGTTTTTTTCTTCTTTTGGCACAATGGGCAGCCCACATGCTCAATCCAGTATTTCATGAGGTCTTCCACCTTCTCCTTGGCAGAAACAAGGAACATGGGTCAAGTTAGATATCCAAGCTTGCACACTTACGTGCGAAGAAGTGGAGCAGCATATCTACGTGAGAACAGGCCCAGGTCCCACGGCAGTGCACCGCAATACCAAAAATTTTTCAGAAATCTTTCAGAAGGTGATGGGTGAGAAAAAGAAGGACCCAAAATGGAAGTCAACTCCTTTGTTAACTGCATTTTCTGCATAAGTGAAAGTAAAGGCCACTAGATATAAAAAGAAATGTCAAACTAATTTAAATGAAACAAATCCTCAAAAGAAAATATTCAACATATACTGGAAAAGATAGATTTTTAATGTAAAGAAATCAAAATGAAGGTTTAACAGTTGTGTTTTAATGTAATTCTGCCTGCAAAGTCCAGCCACCTCCACTGACAAGATCACTACAGCACTAAATGCAAATGGAAGACAAATTACATTGAGAAGTAAGAGATACTTATTATTTCACTTTCAATAGACATTCCTTATTTACAGACATCTGGCAAATTGCCTGCAGTAGAAAGAGATGCCATGTAAATATTCCTAAAGAAATGAGAATACAGACACATGGGATTAGATAGAAAATAAATTTATGCAGAAATACTTATTATCTAATCATGTGCGCTATCACATACCACATTCTTGTTATGCAAGAAAGTTTATTCACCCAGAGGAGTCCACTAAAAATGAGAATGTTTCATATTTATTAATAAAATAAAAATAACAATGGTTTCTAGATGTGAACTACCACCTTCTTTTGATTCATATGCCTCCCATGTTACCTGTTCTAAACTCACCAAGTTGACAAGTTTATCAAGATTGCTTAAAGAGCCAATATTTCTCTGCAGTTCTGCTTTTCCCTGAAATAGCAAAGTGGAAAATATGCTGGCTTTCCCAGCCAGCTTTGGCATAGAGATAATGCCATGCTCTGTGGTTAAGTGCTAGCTCTTCTTCCTCCAAGGCACTGTGAGTCATCTCTGCTTTCCACACTGGTGTCTTCCAAACAATTCTGGGTAAAACTGTGCTAGTTCATTCTCACCAAAGACATTCTATGAGAGCACAATTACACAGAAGGGATCACATATTAAACAAGTTTTTTTTTTTTTTTCCCAGCATTCCATTAAAAAATGTGCAAGGCAAATATTGCAGCAACTATTAATCAAGTCTAAAAATAAATTAAAACTAGCTTCATGAAAGATGCCTAGGCATTTAAAGCTTGTCCTTCCAGCATAAGCACAGTCACAGCAGGATTTGCTACTCTCATCCAATGGCACCTTTTCCCAAGCTTAGACACACAGATGTGAGGAGACGCTTTCAATCCCTACTTGCAGACAGTATTGTTTTTTCATTATGACAAAGTGTTGCTGAGCTTGGCAGTAGAAACCACCCACTTTCAGGAACTCCCAGTGTAGTTAATATTCCTCTGGTTAACAAAAGATGCCGTGGTCTGAGGCTGTTTCTACAGGCTGTTGTTACAGCACTGCACCCAGCTGACCTTAATGTATGAAGTGCTGCTCTGGTTACAGGATCCTGAGTTATTCTGCTTAGTTTAGGGCCAGCAAAATGCAGCAGATTGACAGCTCTAAACATTACTTACGAGAGAAATGAATAAATAAATAATATCACATACTGGCTAAAATATTTGGTACCTGCCAGCATCCTTCAGCAATGAAGGGGCCGTCTTAAAGACACAGTTTGATTGCTAAGTTAGTATCCTGAGTGGTTTGTCTTAAAAAAA
>VZRZ01004124.1:589737-652720 GCA_013398175.1 Climacteris rufus | reverse complement strand
AAAAAAAAAAAAGAGTAAAAAAAAGTGTGACACTTTTTACACAATAAAGAAAATAAATAACAATGCAGTTCCTTTAAGGCTCCCTAATTCTGGGTTGCTCTAGGGGTCACTGCAAGGATCTCAAAAAAACTCATATGACATCCACCAGGAGAGTGCTTGCAGCCCACCCTCCTGGCTAGTCAATGGGACTGAGGTGGGGGCATGGCAAAGTGCCTTTTCTGTTGCTCTCAAGTAAAGCCAGGAAAGGAGGCTCCTGTCTCTCCCTGCCCTCTGGGTGCACCTCAGCAGGGCTCATCCTGAGCAAGCACAGCGGCTTCGGGCACTGCCCCGGCCACGGGCGCTGCCAGCCCGGCCTCCCAGCAATGCTGGGATTTCACCTCAGTCGCTGCCCTGAGCCAACTCACGGCCCCAGAGCAGCCGTGTCAGCGCTACCGAGGTCACCGCAGCCTGCAAGAGAAGGCTGGACATGAGCACTGAAAGGACGGGAACTCCTTCCAAAGCAGGGTTAAGCAGCTGTACCCCCAAGGCTGCAACTTTCCAGGGGTTCTGTAAACTCTCCGGTTCTCTGGGGAACAAGTTCAGGGTATTGATAAGGAAAAGAAGGTCCGAGCACAGTACTTTCCTGGATGTCTAGTCAGCTTGTAGTTCAAAGTAAAAAAAAAAAAAAACACCAAAAAACCCCCAAAAAAACCAAAAAAACAAAAAAAACAAACCAAACCACCAACTTTGATTTTCAAACAGAACTCTTCTTTTGGTGAAAAATCTGTTTGTAGCAGTGTTTTTTTGAGTGTGGTTGTCTTTTTTTTTCTTTCTTTCTTTTTTTTTTTTTTTTTTAGCGTCCTTTATTTTCAGTGTGTGGGAAAATGATGCCTGAAGCCTTTGGCAGTTTTCAACACAGGAAAAAAATTTAAAATTCTCCGTAGGGGTGAGGTCAGGGTTGAGCAAAGACAGCACTCAGAACATTCATGTGAATTATATCACCAAAATAGACTTAAAACACTTCATTAAAATGTGTGGAAAATTCATTGAGATGGCAGAAAAGGAATATGGCATCAAGGATCTCAGGAATGTCATTACTGGATGTAGGCTTTCTTATTTTCAGGTTTGGCAATCACTTTTGCTATGTTGGAAGTTCTCTCCTATGCTAAGAATTATATCCAAAAGCATCTCAGCAACCAGCCAAGACAGGGATCAAGAAAGGGAAATACAGTTATGTTCTCCCCAATCAGGGAAGGATGAAGCCAAGGTAAATAATTTGAGGGCCGTCTTCCGAAGTAAACTTTTCTTTTGGTTCATGAGTTATTTCTACATCAACAGCCAACTATAAACATTGCAATTTGTTAGCCTGTTGAAATTAAGTGGAAATGTATTTCCACCTTAATTCCAGAAAAACTTGTTTCCTTTACAAATTTTTAACTCCAGGCCTCCTTGACAATGCTGTTGCCTGCTTGCTGCTTGGCTTTCAACACTGTGTTTTTTTATTATTTTTCATGGAAACATTCAGCCTCAGACCATACTGAAAGCCACTACGAGACAGTGCAGAAAATACATTTCTGTTCTAGAGTGGTGAGCAAAGAGAGGAAAACAAGAAGACAAGTCAGTCATGTGAGTGAGGGTAGGACAGGCATCCCTGGCGTTCCAGCCCTGATGGAAAAGAGATGTCACTGCCTTGCAGCTGAGGTGTGGACACACAAGCTCACTCCTCAACCAGAGCACATAACATGCACACACCCCTTCTTGGAAAAGCAGCCCAAGATGCATCCTAAAATACCCTCCCTGCCTTCAGCAGCAGGTCCACTGGGCAGAAACACTCATCCTTTAGGCACTACTGTCTAGTTTTAAGCTTACAGAGGGCTGTTGTCTTTGCATGTCTTCACCAGAGGTTTATCTGCAGTTGTCCTACAGGTTCTGCCTGTAAAACTGGGTCTGCCGTCTCCTTGCAGGGAGGCTGCCCTCCTTCCTGCCTCCTCTTCTCATCCCACAGCTACTAGTAATGACTGCTTTCTTCTCCAGTCATGGACACTGTTAGTCAGACCCACACACTGACACATGAGAAAATATCTTGAACCTCATCAAACATTTTCTCCAACATCACTCCCTCTCCATACGCAATTTCCCAGGGCGCTGCAAGTGGGAAACCAAGCCAAGGAAGGCAAGATAGCACAGAGCAAGCACAGAGCTCTGCATACTGGGAGTGGGGGGAAGCAGCATCCATGTGCAAGCATTCCCTCATGCCTTTCACAGCACTGCCAATTTCTGCAAAATCCAGGGTGAATCATATTTGTATTGCTTCTTCTCACATCCCAGTTCTTGGGGGTCACATATCTGGGCAAGAGTCACATCTTTTATCTTCAGAGAAAAGTGAAAATTTCTAAACTTAATTTGAGGCATGCAGAAATTCGCACAAACTAAACATCATAAAAGTTCAAACCCCAAGAGTTATCAAAAATTTTGTTTTCATATTGCATGATTTGTTGGGAGGTAAGCTCAAGATCCTGAGTGCTTTGCTTAAACACACTTCTAGAGGTGGGAAGATTTTAGCCAAATTCTCTGCACTGGAAGAAATTAAACTGCAGGAATGCAGATAAGGGATGTTTTTCTGGGGAGGGTGCTGAATGCTTGCATACAGTAATTTTAATGTCACTCCTGTCAAGGTAATTCCCCATCAGGGTGGAAGCAAGAAAAAATACAGGGTTTTCATTATTGGATAATTGAATGCACACCCTTAGTAGTGAAAGTAGTTTGCTAAGTCATTACTCACCTCCAAGTAGCTAAAACAAAGTACTGCAAGATCCCAAATGTTAGAAGAGAAGCAAGAACTGAAGCAGCAGCGGTATGAAAATAAGAAATCTTTCTATATAGTAAAGGCTTTAGCCGGTACAAACCAATAACACACTCTCTTCCCAAAAAACACAGCCAAACATAAGCATAAGTGATTAAAATTATGTTGCTCAATAATTAATGAAACTTAAAATCTTATCCTATAATGCTTATTTTACTCAGAGAGTTTACTGAAAATCTAATCTTAATTTTGAAAAAGTCTCATCACTGGGGACACTCAGATTTTATTCAAACTTAAAAAAAACTCCCAAACTTTTAAAAGCTATCATTCTGGAAAGAGCAACTCCATAGTTGCTTTTTTAACCAGAAAGTAAGCAACATCTGAGATGACCAGAGAGGGATTGTGACTAGCAAGTCCACCTCCCTCCCTTTCTTCACTAGCTCTGTGTGAAATAAGTCTCTTTTTCAATCACACAAAGCTGGGTGTGTACGAAGGCGAGCAGGCAGCCCTGGATGGATGCCTCCACCTAGCTATCAATTACTGTCACAAGATTTGTACTTCATCTATTTTCCACCTCTCCTGTTTCATTTTTCTGCATCAGAAATGAATTTAGGACAAAACCACAAGACTAAAAATTCAATCACTGACACCTACTGAAGCCAGTTCACCAATAAATGAGCTTAGCAATTTTTATGTTGCATATTGTAAAAGATTAAACTACAAGTTCTTATAGAAAAAAATCTTATTTATATTTCCTTATTTTCTTCTAAGAGAAAGGTTACTGAGTTCACAGATCAGCTTCCAAGAAAAGCTACTTCATTCTCAGAAAAGAGCGAGAGGGGACCAAGTCAACATTTAACACTTAGTATTTAAAGAGGAAACATGCCTACAAATTTAGTCATGTGGCCTTTGTTTGCTCTACACTGACATTTTCTTCTTTTGTCCTTTCTTAGAGAAAATTAAGCCAATATATTAAGAGGGGTCAGAAAGAAGCAGTATTAATGACTGACTATATAAATCAGAGTATACTGAAAATATTTTTACTGACATTTAATAAACTAAGCCATTCGTTTATAGATTTGCCGTGAAAACAAGGTGTAACCCAGCTAAGAGATAAGTAGTGCGGAAGAGTCAGTTACTCAAAATGAATAATAACATCTTGAAACCAAATAATGCTTTAGAACTAGAACTAAATAATAATTTAAAATATTTACCAAAAGACATCACACACTTCTGCCATGCAAAGGAAGACAACGATGAGAGTGCTGGAAAACATAGGAGTTTACTAATAAGTATTTGAAAGAGAAAAGAAGATAATCAGCAGAACAACAGCTCATGCTTCCACCACAGGAATGAAGATGATCCCCTGCCCATAGGAAAGATGCTACAATTTGGGGACAGAAGAGGAAAGTATTTCCCTCACCCATGTAAGTCATCTGACTTAAAGCTTCATTGCCTTCAAAAATTTTACAAGCATGGGGCATTTGGACATGGGTTGGTTTTGTTTTGGGATTTTTCTTTTTTCGCTGTTTTGAGTTGGGGTTTTTTGTGTGTTTGTTTTGTTGTTGTTGTTGAGGGGATTTTGAGAACTCAGGACAGTTCTTCTATTTTATTGATCCCTTTCATTGCTCTGAAACACAAGTCATGGGTAAAGAAACACCAGCTATGCTCTACTGTCAATCAGTTGGTCCGTAGCTGAAGCAGTCTGCTACCATCTCCACTATATCCACATTCCTGCTTAATTTCCTCTTCTCGATTTATGACATTTCTGAATCATCAACACAAAAGACTAAAATAGGGTCCTGGTCATTTAATTGGGAAGTTCTCAGGAAACTTGGGGATACTATTAAGTAACAGGAACTTTGGCAAACAAGAGAAAAGGCATATAAGGAAAAATAAACTCCATTTGGTAGGATTATACAGTCAAACTGAAAAATGATTTTTTGATCTGAAGTATGGCTTGTTGGCCCTTTCTTAAAGCAGACACACATATGTTGAATGTCTATTTAAAAGCAGAATACTTCACTAAAATATACTGGAGCTAAAAGAAATATTTGTAACTGAGACCATAAAAGGGAGAAACCTATGGAATGTGTTATGTTCATCTAGCAAAGCTGTTCTTTAGTAATCAGCAGTTTCAGGCAGCCTATATCAATCCTGCTCTTAGACACAATAGAGTCTAGTCTGAAATACAAGCATAAACTAAGACAAATCATTAGAAAACTCTCCAGAGATTTCTTTTTTTTTTCCAGACACCAGTGGCAGGAAATCCTGATGGCAAGGAACATCACGTGTTCAAAGTTTACTGCTCCGACTTTTATCAAGAGGATGAAATCAAAACACCTCCCTACATATTACACTTTAAAAAAGAGAAAAAAGAAAGAAAAAAATATTAAGTAAAGAAAAGGAAGACATCGACAGAGGTCTTCATCATAGTGAAAAAATATCTGGAAACAATTAGCAACTGAAAAATGGAAGAGAAAGAGTAGTGAAAAAAAATATTTAAAACACTAAGTAGTAAAGTAGTCTATTTTTATGACTAGAACATCCTAAAAATTGCAGGCATGTAACTTAGTGTTGGATACATGCTTCCACAGAACTTAATGCAGTTCAGAATAATCTCAACCTCTTTAATTATCGGCGTTCCGAGGCCATAAACCTACACAGCAAGCTATCGAAGCGAAACATCTGTGCACTGTCCACACATGCAGCGCGTGCTTATGAAACAGAAGAGAGTGATGTCATTTCAGCCTGGTTTTTATTATGTTCCATTTGCTCAATTCTCAGCACTATGGCCCTACCTCTGCCTCTCAAAAACAGCCCGACATTACTTTGCCATCACTCAGGGAACATTCACAGGGGAAGAAACTTGCAGTGCCCCATGGTGCAAGCGCTCCCTGTCATAGGCCAAGGAGGATGCTGCACAATTTTATTTACCTGCCACAGCTGCCAACAAGAGCTTGCCTATACATGAACTTGAAGTGATACAGATTTTGTCATCATCCTCCTTGTGCCACCTGTGCAGCCAGCAGCCTGCTCCCTGGACACAGCTGGCTCCAGCAAAGGTGCACGAGTCCATGCAAAGGAACACGAACACCACACTAAAATCAAGTTTCTTGTGGAGATAAAATCTGGTCTCCAACAGAGAGCCATTGCAAGCAAATATGAAATTCTCAGACATCGACTGTTCCTGAGGCTGATGTGTCTTGAGCCCATTTAATGCAGCAAGGAGGGAACACATGGGCGAGAGAAAATAATGGAGGCCAAACGTCATCACTTTTCCGAACCAACTGCACTGTCCATCAACCTTCATGCTTCAACCTGCCACCCCTCAGAAACTTCATTTGCACCAGCCTCTTTGCCATTGGTTTAAAAATTCGCCCAAACAATTCTCCATTTTACCACATGCTAGTTGTTTCTTGAAACCAGCATCCCCTTACCATTTTCCCACCACTGTTCTCCCTCACCTGTTACTTCTCCTGAAGATGATTACTCATGTTATCAACATGTGGGAGCATGAGGGAGCATAAGAAGGAGAATTACTTCTGCGACCTGCAGAAGCACTAGAAAGCATGGCTAGGCTAACACAGCACTGTGCTGCATGTTTCTTCCCCTTTGGGGGAAGTTAATGTAAATAAAATGAACAGATTTCTGGTACTAAGGCCTGGAATATTCCTAGAAACTGTCAACCAGACTGGCTTTTTTTTTTTTTTTAAATATACCATGCTAAAGAGAAAGAAAGAGTTGTTGAGCAGAGCATGTAGTTTTATAAACTTGGCAATTCATTTCTCATTTTTACTTATTTGAGAAGGACTAGCACATTTTAATGAGGGCTTTGTAAATGTGGACCCTTGGTAGTTTTGTGGAAGGGTGCAGCGTACATTTGTTTCTCTCTCAGACCAGTTCCAGGAGATGGTGGAAAAAAGCCATACCCCTTGATTCAAATGAAGTCATTCCTCCTTCTCTTCCAAAAATTACAATAGCACCATGTACAAAACTCATCAGTAACTGGAGAATCTTGGACTTCATTATTTAAACCTGGATTTGATGCAATATGAACACTTTTTCAAAAACAACTTTTCACGTAAAGGCATTAATATAAACTCGATCATATGTTCTGGGGTTTTTTTTTACGCATACCAACACTTTCTTGTAATACTCTTGGACTGTGTAATATTGGCCTTACACACTGCATGTAAAAATAGTCTGTCCTCTTACCAAACAATGGGCTTGAGGAACTCCAGGGATTTTAAATCTGGACAGACTGTAGTAGAAACACAGGATCTGCTTGTGGACTCTTGAGTGGGAAGCAAGTACCTCTCCTAGTGCTGTGGAGGCCAAACTCCCCATGGGATGGCCCACCTGGCTGCCTCTCCAGCCAGAGCAGAGCTCTGGGCAGCACAGACAAAGCCACATTCCCTGACAGAGTCACTGCATTGCTTTCTTTCCATCTCTGTCATCTCTTCGGGCCCTTACCTGGTCCAATATCAGTGTTACCAAGGCAGCAAATGCATACAGTGCCTGGATAAACTGCACAACAGCTCTCTTTACCCATGCATGCAGCATGTTCACCCACACATTCACCAAAACTTTCCTGAGTGTTGTACTAGTTCTGAAAGAAATATAAATTTTAAAAATTCCCAAATGTAGCAATTTCCTGCTTTAAAATAGTCTTTGCATATAAAGTGACCTAAGCCAGCTAAAATCCACAGCCTAGTGCCTGAAAATCTCCTGGCAAGAGAACTGAGAGAAGTATTTAATTTTGAGATCCTAAGCTAAACCCCAAAAATCAGGTTTACTCCAAATAAAAACATCAAGTGAAACAGTTACTAGCAACAGATAAAGAATTTCAAATTGCACATTTTCACTAACATAAATTAAACTGCTTTAACTGCCATTGAGAAAGAAAATACTATGGGCAGCTTACCATTCCCATAATTGATAATAAGTTCTTTAACACTTTAAATATATATGAAAGCTATAAATAGCTAGATGACTTCATTAAAGGCTTTTGATGTTGTATAAAACACATGCAGGCACACAGAAAAAAAAATCAAGGTGCAAGGATGGGGTGCATTCAGTCAGCATCTTCTTCTCTGCAGGAAATTACTCCCATCAGACATCTGCTTAAATCTCTTTATACGTATACACAGATAGATACACTCTCCATTCCTTTTATATATTGCAGACTATTTAAATCTACCCAGTAGGTAAAGTCCTAAATACAAGGCAGCTAACAAAAAGGTAATACAAAAAGAGATGCTGCTCCTGGAACATGTGAAATATTAAATCCCATTTTAAAAGATGTTCTTAGTTACACTTCAATTTATAAATCTCCTCCATCTGGAGTGAGGCAGTATGAGAACACTGACACTCATCTGACTGCATTGTAAATCTGAATTTTGAAGTCTTCCAGGTAAAGGTTCAATTCACTAGTATTGCTTAAAAAGCAAGGAGTTGAGAGTCTTTGCCTTTTTTTATTATTTACTTTGTTAAAGCAATTCTTCCAAGCATTCAGTGAATTAAGTTTACTCAGCAGCATTCACTGTTGTTATTTACGCTTGGTTTAAAACATAGTATGGACTCAAAATGACACATACTTAGGTTAGAATCTGTGCACTTGGACTCTGACCTGGCTGTTATACACACCAAAACAGAGTGTAAAGTTTTCATCCAGAAACCAAAATGTGGCCTTTAGCTGCATAATTATAGATGCTTTACAGTTTTAATAAAAACCCTCAGTCAATTGTTCCCTTCTAAATATAGAATAATGCCAGGCCTAGACACACAGGTCACCAGGTAAACCTTTGCACAGCATAAATCTGTCACCGCCTTTGCTCAAAGCATCTCTTTAATCAAAATTCGTTTACTGTGACAGTGAAAAGCAGCCAATTTAGACAGCACAGCCATATAAATTTGAACCCGTTTGTCCTGTTTTCAAAGGAAGGCGATCACGGTGGAAACTCAGAGGAGTCAGCAGAAACTCTAGCAAGTTGTCAGCCTGCCAACTGACCTTTTTATTTTTTTTGTTTGTTTACTTAATCTTCTTCAAAAATGCATGTCCATTGCATCTCTTACTAAGCTCCAAAGAAATATATGCAGCATCAGAAAAAATACAAAACAAATGTGTTTCTGTTTTACTTCCATGTAACAATTATAGTTATTAGATGTATGGTAGCCAACCAGTACCACAAATAAGATAATGTATTTCCCATAATTATAAGGGGAAACATTAAGACTAATATTGTTCAATTTTTCCAATGAATATTGTTACCACTGAACTCTAATTTGACTCATCTATGTCAAAGTGAACAGATAATAACAAGTACACTGGTAAAAGGAGGGCATTTCACTTAGTGATGTCTAAGGCATAAATGCATTTGTAATAAGCAACTACAGAGCAACTCTACATATTTATATATTTCTTCCCTCTTTTCTGCTTCATACATGTATCTTAAAAAATAATAAATCTACCATTTATCTACAACTAAATGAAGACATTTGCTTTAAAAATAACAGGAGATACTCACTTTTCTAAACACCTTACATTGTATGAGACAGTGACAAGGAGCTTTAACAAAATAATAAAGCTGTGACCTACCAAGATCTGTTCAAAGTACCTTAAAATATTTAAAGTACTCTTATTAAAGTGCAAAGCTGAAAATTTAACTGGAAATGAACATATCTTTACAACTTTAATAAATGCTTCAGTCCAGGCTACTGGAATAGAGACACAGCATTAGCACAGCCTCACAGGTTACTGAAATCCAGCATTCTTGGGGGGAAATGGGATCATGCAGCTCGCTATGGCACATCACATTGTTAATGTGAGAGGAATTAGTCAAGCAACGTTATTACACTTAAGTTTTCATAAAAAAGGGCTTTCTCTAGGGAAGCCCAAACAAATTACATTGACTGTGAGAGCAGCGCGGGACACGCTGAGGCTGTGCTTTGACGTCTGGCGACAGCACTGCCCCAGCAGTGCCCACCTGCACCTCTCCCTGTGCCAGGCACGGAACACCGGCCCTAGGAGCTGCTCTGGTTGAAAGGTAACCTCGCAAAGTCAAATAAATCAAATCAAACCTTCTGTAGGCACGTTTCCATCCTCTCCAGTGCAAGGAGGGCACAACAGCAGGCATGGGGGGCAAGGTTTTGTTCAAAACAGGCCCCAGATTTTCTTCACTTCCCAATGAAGCCCATCAAGAGAAAAATACAACTGGCCAGCTGAAGAGATGCAGTTCCAGCTGCAGCGCTCTTGGGAGCTGCGCTGGCACTGACCCCCTCCCCAGCCCCAGCCCCAGCCCAGGCAGCTCCTGCCGCAAACCTCGCTGCAGTAGGAGTAGAGACCAGCTAGTTAGAGCTAAGAAATGAAGCAGAAGGAAGCCCCGAGGCCCCAGTTTCGTGCAGCTTAAGCCGATCTAATTGCTGTCTGCCGGCATCCCAGCCCTCCACTCCTGAGCCCATTACCCAATAGAAAATAATATTTTGTTTTTCCTCTGGTGTATCATCCCATGGGTTTTGTTTTTTTCTCCTACTGAAATGGCTCAGCAAAGAACAGAGAATGGGACCACAGTAGTGGAGGAGACACCATGCAGTTCACAGAAAGGTTTTCTTATATGCTGCTGCTGACCTACTGCCTACATGAAATCATTTTGCAGCAATTCCTATTGTCTTCTTTTAGGTATAACTCAGCATTGCCACAAACCTTTGCATCACCCTTACTTCTAATTTAACTTTGCCTTTGCTCATAGGCTGTACTTTAAAGTAAACAGATGTTGAAAACACTTCTCATGTCTTCCAGGATTGTAGAATATACAGGTCTTACCGCAGCACTGCTACACTATGCTGCCACAGAAAGTCATCAAAGGGATGCAAGGGCTGGCTGATGATTCCTATGGTTCTCATAACTTGTATACTAAATCCCAGGTCTGTAAAGCAAGAATCTATCAGGACTTCCTCCAAACTGTCCTCTTCAAAGCCACAGAGAAAGGCTGCGGTGAGACATGGGGTGGAGCGGTGTCTCACCGCAGGTTGAGGGAAGTCCTGACTGAAGCCCAACATTTGCAGGCACGCTCAAACTCCCACAACTGACATTTAAGCTCAGTGGAGCTCCCAGGCTGGGCACTGAGCAAGGGGCAGGTTATACACCCACTTCTGAGCCTCAGATTCCCAACGGTGCACCACTGGTGGCATAATCACTGCTATGCCTCGGCATCTCTGTCCATCTTCTCCAACGAGAGAGATCTGATGTACCACAGACAGTATGACCTATCATTGTTTGCTTGTGACAGTGTGGTATTTTCCACAAAGAAACACAGCAAATACCATGACATGAACATGCTATGAAGGCAGGGCTGTGATTCTTTAATTTCCTGCAATAGGTGGAAAAAAATACAAAGGAGAACACCATTAGGATCATTAAGGAGGAGACGCCCTTGTCTGAAATCACCATCTAGCTACAGATACCTTAAAAGAATTAATTGGTACCTGCATAAATATGCCTTTGTTTAATAAATGAGATTCCTTTCTGCTATGTTTCCACTAGTGAATTAGTATGTAGGGAAGAGACAACTTTATTATTTACAAGAGACTTAATAATCCATCTACACACCCACATCATGCTTCAACCAAGACAATCAACACTCCATTAGAGATTATTAATACAAGAAGCCCCACGACCACCTTGTGATTTGTGGTATTATTTCCTCCACTTGACAAACAAGAAAACTACACAACAGTAGTTATCTCAGATGAATAGGTTATTAAAAAGCTCTGTGAGGAAACCCACAAAGGAAGACAGCCCATTACCATGGGGCCAGGATTTTTCTCTGGTCTGTTTCTCTGACTCTGTGCCTGAGCTTTAACTTTACAATTACTACCAAGCTTCAGTGAAGCAAAGCTCAAATAATTACAGAGACCTAGCCTGCTTCCACTAAAGCCTGTGGCAAAACTCTCATTATTTTTAACAGAAGCAAGACTAGACTAAGCTTTTATAAAGCAGTTGTGATCACTGGAAGGCACTACTGAGTTCCCAATATTATTAGCTACGAGACTACATCTATCTAAGAGCAACTTTTCTTTTAAAATCTTCAAAACCTGGTCTCAAAACCTACCAGGTTTCTAAAAGTTCTTGTCCTTCAGAGGAACATTATTGAAAAAGCACTGAGTGGTTACTACTTATATTGAAATTTTTTGTGTGAATAATTTAAATATGTTGCTAAAGCGCATACCAAAGGCCACTCCAGCAAGGGACTGAGTCCCTCTGAGGATTCTCACTTCTTTCATATCTGCTTTTGCCTTTGGTTATAACAGCTTATCCTTCATTTTCCAATTAAAATAGTATTATAATGAGATTTGGAAGATTCATCCAGTCAACTAGCTTATTGCTGTATTCACTGAAAAAATCATTAAATACCTCAAAATGTAAGGAAGGAAAGCTTTTCAAAGTCTTTTAGATTAAGTGCTTAATATGAAATTGTTTAGATTATAAACCAGGGCAGACATACAGACTTTCTTGCATCTGGCTGACCTGTTTTTTTTTTTTTTTTGAATAATGAATTTTTCTCTACATATATAGTGTTCCACTGAAACAAATATATCCTAAAGATCATGCATGATGGATTCCACCATTCCACTTCTTTGCTCAATTTTATAACAAACTTATATCCTGTGTAAGAGATATGCCTAACACAAAGGCACACACAAGTTCTCACCAAGCCTTTTGGGCAGAAAATGAGCAAACATGCATGACTGCATTATGCCTTAACTGCGACCAAATCAGTGCAGCCAAGGGCCCTTGCACACAGAATTGTGCCAACAACATCAAAGGACCTGCCTTTATTAAGTGTGAGCAAGAACTGCACTGACCAACATGAGTACAGCATCTTTCACAGGAAAGGTCACAGGCAAATAAACTGCTGTGAGCCACACCCACCAGTGGGGAAGGATTCAGCATGGCAGCTAGGACTGTCCCTGCAAGGAAAGCGATAAACAGGCGGGTCTGCTCCACTCTGATCTTTCTGTACCTCTCACAGGATTTTAAAGAGAAGGCTTCATTAAACACCTCTGGAAGCCAGAAAAGCATTGCTAACAGCAGCAGGTTTCACACAGGAGAAAAATGCCTTGATTAATCCGACCAGAGGATTCTCGAGGAAACAAGGGATGCAACAGCATCCTGAAATCACACACATCTGTATCTCAAATAAATCTCAAACAATGGAATTTTAGTGAGCTTTTCTGGATTTTGCAGCACAATGTAAACATTTGGATGATGACTGTCATGTGGACAACAAGTGCCACTCAGCATAGTTTTTCAGACATACTCACCCTGATTAAAAAGAATGGAAGAGAAAGCCCAGAGTACTGATGCTTAGAAGAAATTTCAACATTTCAAGTGTTCATACTTTTCACTAAAAACATGTAAGGCCACGAGAAGGCAAAGTCAACAAATGTTCCTTCTGACCTACCCATAATCACGGAGCAGAATTACAGAAGACTTCAAGTGCAAAAGCAGCTTAGATTGCTCTTAAACAAGAATACCTGTGAATACTCTAAGCTCTTAATTATTATTTTAAAAGGCATGAAAATATTTTTGCAAATCAGCTTTAAAGAAAAAAGAACCATTGTTCTTTGCCAGTCTTATCTGCAGCTCCTGTGAGCTTATCAGTATAAGGAAGTTTAAGTTTTCACAGTTTTACCTGAGTGTTTTAAGCAAGGTAATGAATCCTGTTGTTCCAGGATTCATTACAACAAAGTTCCTCACAGCTTCACCACATTACAGTACTTATTGAAGATAAACTACTGAATAAATTTATTCATTTAAAGCAAAGAATATGCATGTTTCTCTACAGCAGCAGACCTTGTGCACTGTGTATGGTTTGACATTTTTTTCAACTAACTTCATTTTCAGATGAAGAGCAACACTATTCTCAACACCAAGGACAACTTGTTCTTTTACAAGCATGAAGGCAAGTCCTTTCTTCTCTTTAGTCAGCTAAGTGCCAAAAATATAATCCCCTATTTAAATCTATACACAATAAGCAGGGACTAGAAATCTATTTTACATAGAAACAAAATTTTTTATTTCCCCAACAAGTGCCTACATCAAGAAATGACCTTGCCTTGACCATCCACTCTCTCTCCAGATATACTCACAAGAGATTTGCTAACTCAGAACACATTTACAAAAAGCACTACCTGCTGCTTCCTTGGAGGAACTTCTCCTAAGTAGCTCAATTTTCCGTAAAGGAACTTGAACCTTCTCCATTCTTCACAATGCAGGGGCTTCCCACATCCCAGTAAGGATTTCATCATGCTGGTGAGCACAGAGCTATCTCAGCTGTTTAAGCTGTCTGTACCACTGGATTCCTTTGTTCAAACTAATCCAGTTCAATCTCATTCATGTCTTTTCAGCTGTCTACATATTTTCATCCTTGCTGATAACTGTACCTCTGTGCCAGCTACTAAATATCAGTCACTCACACACTTTACATGCTCCCCTGGCCCCTTTCTAAATCTCAGACACTAACCAGTTTCATGTTACTCCATGTTGTGCCAGGTAAGCATCAGTCTCATTTCACAGCCGAAGACACAGATATAAAAAAGAAGTTACGGCCTTGTTTAAACTGAAGGGAAAAAGATAAAAAAAGACTCGGAAGTTAACACTTCTTGTGATCAACAGAAGCACAGTAAAGGATGAGAACTATTTAAGACACTTATTAGTGTACTACTGAAACTTGAAGTTACTACAATACCATCTTTATGTTTAGCAGAGTAATGTTTTTAAAGCACACATTAAGCCCAACTTTGATCACAAAAAGGCCATATGCTACTAAAGCAGATTTTAAAAATATAAAAAGAAATGCATACAACATTCAAAAGGAGCCCACATGTAAAAATAAGGGGGGAAAAAGGCTATAATTCTTCACATAATCATTTTTTTCATTTAAATATTATTATTATTGCATTATTAAATTGTAGCTCTGTGCTACTAAAAAAAGAAGTCGGAAACATACTTACTAAAAGGGTAATCTTTTGCTTTATATACTCAGAAATACATAGGGCAATCAAAGTACATATTTTTGATAAAACTACATATATTTGACATGAAAAAGAATTAAAGAAGAGAAAAAGAAACTGGTACCAGATCTAATTTCACACCCAGGGGATTACAATGTAGAGAATACACACAAGCATTCTTCACTGACAACAGCGCTGTGAAATGCTCAGTAGATTCCTGGCACTCTTAGGATTTAAAAGATTTAATGTTCTGCTTTGTTACTTCACAGCATGCCAAAGTTTGGAGGATGTTGGAAGACCAAGCAGCTTAGCAAGGAAGAAAAACAGAAGAAAAGGGCCTCATCAAATTTACAGGATCTTTATAGACCTTATTTGACAGCATTTACTGTGCTTAAATTGTCTTCCTTAAAAAAACATAAATACTTGAAAGACCAAAAAAACCCCAGAAACAAATTGATGAAACTCACACCTAGAGTATCTGAATTAGAAATTTTATTTATACCTGAATACAGGTCCATTGCTTGTCCTGGATCTCCAGGAGTGTACACTTGGCAAATGTGTGCTTTCCCATGGTCAGCAGTGGGGTGGACCATTGCTCCTCAATGTAAGAATCATAATTAGTGCAAAGCATCTTTGTGAGCTGCAGTAATTTTTCCCTTTTCTCCCCCGTGCAGCCAAGCAGGAGCAACCCCACAGGGCAGGTGACAGCACTACAATAGCTAATCCCAACAAGCGAAACTCTAGGCAAGGAAATGTGCTCTGCAAATGCAATATGTATTCTAAGAGGATGAGACTCCTGAGAAAACAGAAAGCCTCCGTAATTAGTCTCCAGGATGAGAAGGTGGCTCCTTCACCTAAGAAGTTCTTTCAAATCTTGGGTATTTAGTTTAGCTCAAAGAAAACAAAAGTTTTTGCTAAACAAATATCTAAGCACCTGGAAATTTTAGAGGCACACATACAACTTCAACAAAAAATAACTTCAAACAATTGAATTTCATGTTTAAGGTGTCCTCTGAATTATCTGCAAAACACTAAAGGGTTTGTGGTTGTTTTTACACCTTTTATGAAGAAACATGTAGGGGGAAAGGTTTTGTTCCTCTTGTTCTGTTTTAGAAAGAGCTTGAGGGGAAAGTTGAAATCCACACAAAATGCACCTCCCCTGCCCTTCCCTTCTTGTGGTGCCTCCTGGGGCCTGCCACAAGCTGCCACCAGTGCAGAAGAGCAGTGATGGGTCTGATACACCACAAGCACAAGCTGAATGCCTCAGGGGAAGCCCCTACCCTCCTTATGCTTTATTCCCCTTTCTTGGTAACCATTGCAACAAGACCTGCCCTCACATATTTCTTCCTATTTTCATCCCTAAAAAAGCCCACCAGGGCCAGGAGGAGCCTATCCCAGGAGGAGATGGTGTGGTAGCTCCTCAGGGACCGCACATGGGAAGCGGTTTCTGCCTTGTGCCTCTTCAAAGGTTACAACCTGTTAGCAGGGAGCTGGTCACTGACCTCATGTTGTCCAGAGCAGTCCCTACCACATGATGAACAGACATTAAATCAGCCACTTTCGCTTTGTTAAAAACATACATGAACAGTAAAAGCATCTGAAGGTCTGCACAGCAATGTCTAAGCTGGCAGTAAGTCGGCTGGCTGATGTGCTCTGACACCAAGGCCTTGCCACTCAAGAGTGAGAGCAGCACTTCGGTCGAACAATTTCCATTCTTCACCACTTCATCCCTCCCTCACCTTTCCCTACTAGCTATACCCAGCAAGGATGTGACACAGACGGAAAAATCCCAATCTTTTCCCTTTTTCCCTTTTCCATGCCGGCTTACACTTCAGCTCACAGAAAGGCTGCACAGCTTACAGAGCTACAATGGCACAGCCAACCCACGGTGTGAGGCCACATGGCCACGCGAGAAAAGGACATGTCAGATGAAGGGACAGGAGGTGGCGAAGGAATATAGGCAGCTTCACATGTGCTCTCCCATCATGCCACCATAGCTCTACATAGCACACAGAGCTCGAAGGACGTATGTTAACAACTGGAATTTTTGTAGCTGACTTTCTAATTTAAAATAATACAGACTGCATTTCTACAAACAGGATCATGTTCTCTGAGTTCACCCACTCCCAAGCCTTACTGAGCATTATCGCCCACCTCCTGAACCTGTCATATTTTTCCAAGTACTAGGAAAAGAGACAAAGTTAGCAAAGGGTATTCAAAATCAGCAGCTTTCATAGGTAAAACATGGGACGCAAAAGAAAGACAGAATTGAAGAAGAAACAAAACAGGATTCACTGAGCAGGTCTAGCAGATGCAAAGTTTGAAATACCTAGCTGTATTTTATTTTATATTATATCCCATACTAAAATGTTTGTACAGCAAATACAGCACAGCATGTAAGCAATAATTGCTTTGGAAGGAACAGTAATATGCAAGATGAGAATTAGTACTGAGGCCAAGAGGGAACAGGAAGAGCTCATTTGCAAAAGAAAGATACTTGAATTAAAAAGTGTGTATTAATAAGTAAGGGCCACATCAGCATATGTATTTTCATCAAGTATAAGGCAGCTCTAAATGCAGTATGAAATACCTGCTATTTACAGGACACTATTAGAGCCATACAATACAGTGTTTAATTTTGAAAGCTTACTGGACTTAAACTAGACTGGATAGACAAAACCGAAGGTTACTTATTATTTAAGCAGCACTCATTTCAGAAGGATATTAAGATTATAGCCTGATGCTGCTTACTCATAACAAAGTCTAATTACAGCCTAACAAGCACTCCCACTGGCTTCAGTGGGACTAGGCAAAGAATTAAACAGGATCCACTGTACGTCAGGTTTGGCAGCTCCCTGATGGAGTGCTCTAGAGGAAACAAACTATTCGGCCAGTTAATAGAGGAAACTATTTAACACGGAAGCTGGGGAGAAGTGATGCAACTCGCTCACCACCACAGAGTCACTGCCAGTGCCAGAAGCAGAGCTTGGGAGCTCCGCGGCTTCCGCCTGTGGACGCAAGAGCATCAGATCTCCTCATGGAAAACGATCACCTTCAGCAGATCTTTAATTTCGTTGTTTATTTACAGCTTTGAAAGAAAGTTACTGAATCACTTGTTTTTATTACACTGGTAATTGCACAGAGACTTGAGTTATATGTATATGTCACCATCTTCAGTTCTATTACAGGCGCATACACTTCCGCAGCTGTAATAAAATGCAGAAAGGCAATAAAGGAAAATAACTGGGGAAGAAACTGAGGACTGAATGACTGTTGTTTTCGAGCTCCACCTCCCATCATGAGACAAACATCAAGCAGTAAATCAGTTCTACGTATCGGCTCGGCATACCACAACACACACAATACACACCCATCCAACTGGTATCTCTCCTTCAAAACACTGAATATTCAAAGCCAGCAGTATCAACCTAGACGGCACTTTCACTCCAAGAGGTGTCTCTTGGTTCTGAGTTGGATTCTCTGATTTGCTCTTCAGCCTATACTCTGCATTGCCTGTAGAGTACTCCTGATCATAAGCATCTTATTTCAATCACGCCAGACAATGACGTGGACACTGTTACAGAGTGTCCCTGCTGGGACCACTGATCACTGCAGAACTGTCCTATGGAGAGCAGCCTGAAAAAGCAATGCTACTAGTAATGCAGGAACTGGAAGATAGTGACATGGGGAAACTGTGTCAAATTGATTAAACTTTCCTACATAACTTTTATGTTCTCCGTTTATTTAGACTTTCTCAAGCTGTGCAGACTCAGGTGTGGAGTTGAACCTGACGGCACTTGAGGGCTGCCATGTTATAGGGGAAACTCTTTGTTGTGTTCATAACAAGCTATGTATAATTTGTTGCAACAGTTGAAAGATGGCCTGGATAAAGTGAATATCCACGGCTGTTGTGTTCCTGATGAATCAGCACCACCACAGGCTCAAAACATCTAGGAGGCCAAATACCTGTGTTTTTGAAAAATGACAAAATGAAATCATGGAGGGAAGAAAGAAGGGAGGTGAGAGTAGAGCACAGCACATTGCTGCACTGAAAACTTACAGCGTATATCTCTCCATTAAATCATTCAAACCAACTACAGCAACGATACCCGTTTGATCTATCACAAACACACAATGGCTTTTGAAATGCCTTGAAAGCCAACTCATCAAAGCAGAGCAGCCTAGCAGGCCATGCCCATGCGTGATCCTCCCACGCTGAAGCTTCCCCCAGAGCCCACCACCTGCCTGCTATGGCTGGAAGGATGAGGATGAACCAGTGCAGGTATCAGCCACGGTGCAGGCACGGGGTGGCAGTGGCTCCCTGCCCACAGCATGCTTCCCATCATTTTTGCCAGGTCTCCAGAAATGCTTGATCTCTGTGCATCGAGCATATACAAAATGAGCCAAAGCCTAACATGACATTTTGGATAGGTACTAACTGGTGAATCAGACATTTTTCCACCTCTCATCCATTTCTCTCTTAACTGAGGAGTCAAACTAATCCTTCCCCTTTGAAACTGTAATATTCAGATGAGAAGTGTAAAAGCACTCTTGGTCTTTAATTCTAAATTCTACCTGTATTTTGGTTACAGTCTTAATAAAGGCATGCTAAAGGCCCCTCAGTTGTTTCCCTTCCTCTTGATTTTATCTCAATTCATTCAAATTACTATGTATGACTGATACAATTTAGCTATTTCAAGCATCCAAACCTGAACGCAGTAAGAATCAGACCACCACCAGTTCCTAAGGCCTTCCCAACACACGCAGACACCTGTAATTTCTTTTGCACGCCAATCCTAGCATGGTGCAGATACCTCTACATGGTTTCAGGCATGCATCTATGTCCTGCTCCTCAGTGAGTTGGCAGGAGCAGAAGGAATGAAGGAAAAGGATAAAAAGACACAGTGGCCATTATGTCACCACCATTTTTCAGGATGCAGTCCTAAGAAAAAGCTCTTGGCTTCATGTATCAGCAGGAACAGCCAGTTGGCATTCCTGCTTTGCTCAAGAGGAAGAACTTCAAAAAGCACACACAACTGGTTCTCAGGCTCTTCAAAGAGCTCTAGAAGCAGGAAAATACCAGACTACAACATATTCAAAACCCAGTAATAAGAGTGGCAGCTTCTGCCACCTTCTCACATTAGAGATGTATCTACAACCCACCCCAGCAGCAAACAGAGATAAGACAGTATAATCAGTCCACAGAAAAAAATGGAAGTAAAGAAGATGGAAGTGTCTTCCAAAGTATTTAAATTTAACTATTTTGGTCAGCTACTGTTCTGTAAATTTTAAAGACTAACTGGAGGGGAGGTAGAGATTGCAAAGAAGTAGAAAAATGCTTATTTTTGATCAGTGTTGTCAGATGTGCTCTTCAACTTGTACCTCTGCTTCCCCGGTGAAGAAGAAAGTAAGCTATAAAGGGGCTGCCAAGCTTCGAAGCAGAAAAAAAAAAAGAGAAATAAGCAAGCAGGTAAATATCTCAAAGACACAGCTTCAAAAGAAACTGACAGTGCCAACACCATTAACTGGGGAGACTGCCTGCATAAATCCTTCCATATTTGAATGTGTTAATTTTCCCAAAGCTTACAAATGAATCAAAGGCTATTTCATACTTCAAGGAAAGAGAAAGGGTCTGAATGCAACAGGGAAGGAAACCCAAAAATCAGCACGACTGTGCCAGTGAGAAGAGCACAGGCTGACCCCCACACAGACGTGCTGTAAGTTCATGATATGATTTCATCCACCAGAGCCTCCCACAGTAGTGCCTGACTGAAATGCTGCTGCCTGCACCCTACAGCAATGCCAGCACGCCTGTTTAGACAGCCATGCTGAGAATCAGATCTGGCTTTGCGGAGCAACACAAAAACCACAAAACACGTCGGACTTTTCTGCATTTTTAAGCCAGATCCAGTCCCCATTCTGGGTCACATGAGAGCTGTACGGCTGCGCCAGAACAACTGATGTGCATGTGTGCACGGGGCTGAAACAGAGGATGTGAATTCATCTCATAAAAACACAGTTAAAGCCAGTTCTCCCTGCCAGGGACAGATTTATCTAGGCTTAGAGGAATTTATAAATGAGCAGGTAAAACCTGTCCACATAAGTCTTTTTGGAGACAAAGCTATATCTTGTGCATTACCATATTGTGTATCCAACAGGCATTTCCAGGGGATGAATAAATAACGCCATGTTCCAAAGATGCTGGCTCCCTGTCACTGACAACACCTTCTGCCAATAGACTGCAGAAGGGAGTCCCCTACAGAGTGTAAGTCATGAGCTACCTGCTGAAGGAACTGCTTGTGGCTGGCATGCCCAGGCTGCAAGCCCAGTTTTAGGTTACAAAACGACAAACTGTGGCATGGCACCCCACGAGAGGCAACTGTCCAAGGGTTGTCACCTGTGCTCCTGAACAGCCCCATGCAAGAAAATGCACATAGAAAAGCTTTACTTGCAAACCCCAAAGCTCTTGTGTTCTAGGGCGTGTAACACTGACATTCAAGCAGAGCTTTGAATTCAAGGGGAAAATGCAGTTGCTAAAACACTTGTGTTACAAGCAGGGTTCTGAGTGCAGTTAAATGCCTGTTTCTTTTATTCCATATCAGTTTCAAATCTCCTGAACCCAGTTTATTTAAACATTAAAAAAGATAAAATTCCTCACTTATTTGTATTACTTTCACATTTTTTACACTTTGTTTCATTCATACATTCACAACTGTTGAAATTATTTTCAATTTGAGAAGCTGGATTCTCTTTTGCAAGGCAAACAACATTCATGCCCAAGGAAAATAAAATGCTCATCACTTCTATTAAAATAAAAATACCTTTCCACCTTTTCAAATGCTTGACTCCTGTCCCCTGGGTTTTAACCCTTCTGCAAAGTTACTACAGCACACTCCAACAGACCTTTTCCACCACTAGAGTGAGAAAACTTTTAGATATGAACTCTTGCTTTGAAACAGAACAGAAAAACCTGGCAGCGTTCTGCGGAATGTAAAAGAAGCCTCATGTGCAGTAAATATCACACATGCAACAATGCAGAGGAGAAAAGTAGCAAGAGTCACTGGTTTGGCTAATTCTTGCACAGATAAATTTTGCAGAATAAAACAACTATGTAAAAAACTCATATATACTGAAAAAATTGTTGAAAAAGGAAGCACGTCTGGTTTTGTGCTCCCCTCTCCCAGCAAACCTCACAGTTACTTAGACAAGAAAAGGTATTTTATGCCTTTTATTAGCAGAGATTCCCAGATGCATCTATGTAATCCAAATTCCACTTTTATAAGTTACAAATTTGAAAACTTAATATATACAGACCTGAAAGTTTAACCAAAGAGTAATTCCAAGAAGTGTCTTAACCTAAGATGGTACTAACACACAGAAGCTTTCAGCTCACTGAGAAGTTAAGTTGCAGAGCTCAATCTGTAGCTCTTCGGGTCTCTGGCACTACACTGTGCTACACAGACCAAAAAAATCCATCAAGATTTGGAAGCACATCCTAATGATGTTTATTTATGCGAAAACTGATGCAAGTAGTCAAATTCACACAAAATACATTTTTGTCAGTTCTCCCAGCTACCTTCCCCAGGTTTACATTTACTTCTATGTAACAGATATTTTCTCTCATTTGAATATTTCATTAAAAGCCCCCAAAAGCAGATTATAAGTTCATAATACTACATTTTTTTCATCTCTGACAACAGCAAGGGAACCTTTGGCTCCCTGGAATCACATCAGCACAAAAATACACTGCAGATGCTGCAAAAAACTTCCACTGCTCATGAAATCTTCTCAGAGTGTGAGGCACATGCCGTGTTCAGAGCAGTTACTGTGCCTTCCTAGAAAGATGCATTTGATGTACATCTAACAAAGCTAACTGATTGTAGCAGTTGGGAAACAAAAGGAATGTAACAAAATTATTTTTCTCCTGCTTCTCAGACACCATGGCCCAATGAAGTGCCACCTCTACTGGAAGCTGTGCCTATTTGGTAAAAAGTGTTAGCACTAGAAAATTCCCTATTGTGAGGACACAAACTCCACGGGTTTGATGAAAAGTTTTATTACAGATACATATTGATAAAGCCACTATTTCCAGCTTTAGAGCTGATAACATTCAGGTTTCTTTCTGCGCTAAATTTTGGCTGAGTATGCAGTCTCTGTAAGTCCTTCTGGTGCTGTATCTTGAAATGATGCAAATAAATTGCAAATTTGACATTTCCATAGACATGGGATTATACAAGTAATGCCAGGACAACTCAGACTTACTACAAAAAAAACCCAAAAAAAAACCCAAAAAAACCACACTCAAGTTCAAATATTTTGTAGTTATTTTTTCACTACTGAAAAGAATTTATATTTGTATTTCTCACATGTTGCAGAGTACAACTCTTAGGGAAGAGGAACAGACTTTCAAGTATACTTTCAGACTCTTTATCTTCTGGGATGAAATATATTTTTATCTTTTATAACTTTCAGTTGTCAAACATATTTCTGAGAGAGATGTTCAGCTCAGACATGCATTACTGCGCCTGGTAGAGGGATTATTGGATAAAATTCCATGAGCTGTTCAGGTCTGACTAAGCATTGTTCTGTAAAAGCTTGGTATGAAGCTACAGGCTTGAGCAGAACAGAGAAACAGGCTACACCAATTTTGCACCCAGATAAAGCTCCATAATTTGGAGCTTATGCTCATCCTAAAACTGGCCCTACCTCTTTACTTTAATGTTGGTGCCAGAACTTTCACCTGTGTCACTCCCATGGAAAACTCCCATTGCCTACTAAGAGACTCCAACCTGAGCTGTACACACAATAAAAGACCTTTTCCAAAAGTCATTTAAAGCCTTGGGAGAAAATAAAACAAATGAGGATAACAAACAAGTGATGAGGTTGGTGGACAGAAGGAATGGAAAGAGAGAAAAGACATACAGCTTCACAGTACTATTATAAGTATGGTTAATTGGAACGAAGCCTATGGATTTGTACTGTTTATTTTGAGCTACAAAATATGAATAAAATACTGCAACTTAAACAACTGTTTCCCAGCTCATTAGACTCAGGTATGCATTAAGCCTCTGCATATTAAAATGATTAATAATTCTGCATACATCTCTCAGCAAAAGCTCATACATTCTATATGACATGAAAGAAAAATAAAACGACAAACAACTCAGGGAAAAACAGTCAAGGACTACACATTAGAATTGGCAAGGAGAACAGTGAGGCAATCACTCCACTGACAAGTAAAGTTAATACAATACTAACAAGGTGGGCCAAAATACTTGTGCCTCAGAAGGCAGCAAAGCCTGGAAGAACAAGATAATAGCAAATAATTGGAAATACTGACATGTCTGCTGCTTCCTGCTGAAGAGCAATGGTGGCAAGAGCACTGCTGTGCAAGGAGCTATGGTTGGCTGCTTCCCTCTCCCCTGGCCTGCTGGCTCTACAGCAGGGGCTGTAAGGAAACAGCACAGACAAAAAGGAATATAAGGCAAAGGCACAGAAGACAGTGAACCGGAAAACATGGTTGTCTAGCCAAAGCCCACTCTTTCAAAAATACTTGGCTTTCTAATATTACCAAAAACTTTCTGGATATTCACCTCAATAGAAGTGGAGAGGGATTTATTTACAAGGGCATGCAGTGATAGGACAAGGGGTAAATGGCTTTAAACTGAACAAGGGTAGGTTTAGATTGTGTAGTAGGAAGAAATTTTTACTGTGAGGGTGGTGAGGCACTAGAACAGGTTGCCCAGAAAAGTTTTGGATGCCCTGTCCCTTGAAGTGTTCAAGACCAGTTTGCATGGGGCTCTGAGCAATCTGGTCTAGTCCCTGACCATGGCAGGAGGGTTGGAACCAGATGGTGCCTTTAAGGTCACTCCCAGCCCAACCCATCCTATGATTATATGAAATCTAAGTGCGCAAAAACATTAAGTACCTGCACAGTGTAGTAAAGCAGTGAAAACTGCAAAAGTTTAGGCACATGCTAATTATGAAATAATTAGGAAAATAGCAAATATGGACAAATTTAATGCTTTTAAGGAAATCAGATACCTTCTAGAGAGGGCAAATTTCCAAGAGTCACATGACAGCTGGCTTGAATTTTTACTATCTTGCCATTTAGTATAATAAATTGTGGTTAAAAATTTGTATAAAAATTGGAGCAGGTTACAGAAAAGTAAACTATTTCTGAATTTATAAAATGAGCATGAAAATGTTCTGCCTTATTTACATGTCTAGTATAGTGAAACCTCAAAGTAGATTGAGGGTACTTTTAAAGAAGTTTTGTGATAAAGCAGCACTTGATAGATAGGCTTTGGAAAATAGGCAGGGCACTAACCTGCAATTGAGAGCACAAGGCAGGAACTCCCTAAAATCTTCAGTAGTTCCTTCCTCAGACACCAAAATTGTATCAGGTCTCTGACAGATTTGTAGCAGTTGGTAAAAGTCAGACAAGTAAAATTGCTCGTATCTCCACCCACACACCCTATCCCAGGCAAAGGTTCCCAATTTGCACATGGAGCAGCTTGGGAACAAATGTAGTTTTCCTCCCAGAAACCAGAGTCTGTTTACCTTGGTGTGTGCCCAGGTAAAATGTGTAGATTTCTACATGTGAACAAGTAGAATTGCATGCCAGCTGCATGGTCTCCCTGAAACACTGTTTTCAGCTTCCATATCATTTCCCATCACAAGAGCCTTACAACTGCACTAGGGAATCACTCCAACAAACCCAAGAATGAACTGGGTATGAACATACTCATCAAACCAGGCTACAGCCAACTGCTCCTTGTTGCTCTGTCTCAAAGCTCAGCATGAGGAAGTCTCCAATTAAATGACTGTCTTCAGACTTGAAGCATAACCTACTAAAATTGTAACCTTACTTTCTAAAGGATATCCTCCTATAGCTCCAATGTTCTGCTGCACTGCTTTCAACATGATAACTCATGCTAAAATTGCTTTTATTTCAGTTAATTTGCACTTTGAATCTGCTCACAGGATATCAGTTTAATATTCAAATAATGTTATGTATTAACATTAATGTCTGATTTCAGCTATAATGACACACAGTGAAAATTACCCAAGGATAGAAGAAATATGAAGAAAACCTCTAACTAAACGAGAACTGTGAACACCACAACTAACAGTAACAACCAGTTATAAATAAAACTCTACAGCCAAAACCAACTTCCAAATTATCTGTTACCCTCAAAGCAACTTCCATTGGTCTTCCCAAGCCACCCTGTCTGTACAGACCATGAGCACAAAAGGATGTCCATCTCAGTCATGGTCTTGCAGAACTATTATCACAAATTTCACGTCACACCAAAATGTAGCATTTGCCAAAAACATCACAATTTTCCTATGTTCATTGCTACTCATATTCAAGATTCATGCCAAACTCCAGTGGCATTTATTTTGATGGATAATGGCAAGACAGATGATGACACACCTGACAAATAATAAGTTTGGTATGGGGAAATGTGTATATCAGCAAGCTCTCAATCTTCAATTTATTGTTTTCATTAACCCAACCCCAGCTCTAATTTGGTAGAATTTTATTTTGGTCAAAGAGCTCATCTAGTAGAACAAGTCGTACTTTGTTAGTTCTTGCCCAGGGGATAGGCGTATTTCTCAAATTATACTCTCACAGACTAGGAATAAAGAGTATAGGTTGGGAAAGAAAACCATTATGAAGCTGGGCTTCAATTTAGCTGGAGACAGTGGAAAAGAAAATAGTGACAAGGTATTAGCACACTTAGACACAGCAAGATATTGGAAAAAAAATTCAGCAAACGTAACTATTAAAATTTTTTAATGCACCTTGTTCTAATAAAATACCCTATTTCACTACGTGTTTCACCCACTAACCTTACAACCCTGTGTCCTGGACAGTCTTTGTATTTTGTACATGTATTTTCTATTTGGCTAACATCTAGTCTACAAAGGCAAATTTTATATTAAAGCCACCAGAATTTAATTCTCAAGTGTTAATGGAGATGCATTTTTTAAATAATCCCGAAATTTGTGGATACTACAGTATTTCACATTTTAAGGAAAATTGCTGCAATTGCCATGTCAGTTTTGAGTAAATTAATTAGTGCTCATGAGAAGGCGCCAGGTTAATAACTCTGGAGAAACATGTCTATTTTTGTTGCTTTTAGGTCTGTATAAAGCCTAGATTTTTGTATTAGAAATGCAGATCCCATCTAGAAGATCAAGAGTTTACAAAATGGTGACACTGCAAGAGTAACAAAATCAAGTTCAGACAACAAAAGCCCAAATTTCATTTGGGCCTCCCATGAGTTTTTAAATCCTTCTGAAGAAATAAAGTGACACAAGTAATTTGCCAGTTGACAGAAAATAGAACTTTATTGATTTTGGTCAACAGGTCAGCACAGTTGTTTCACATAATTATGGAGAGGGTCAGGAGCACCTCTGCATAGCACACAAAAGGCATGAGGCACTCAAGGGATGTTGCTTCTGAATTGCCCACAGGCAAATTAAGAGGACCTGAAATAGAGCCGTCTTAAGTTTCAGCTCTGGCCTGTCCTATCCCAAACACAAACAGATGGAAAAAACACAATTGATAAAAACTCTAAACACAGTTTTGTAGTTCAGTTTAACTTTGTACTATTTTTACTTTACAATGCTTTCCTTTTGCCTACGTTTTTTGGAGGAAAGAGACAAAAGCATGTAAAAAATATTTAACTACTGAATTAAAATGTCTATAAACAATTACGTAAACAACTTGACTGCAGTTTACTTGAGCTCTTCAACCATATGAGCAGCATCTTTACATGTAATTTCTCAGTGACTTCAGTTCCTCTATCATCTCTTACCTGGGAATTGAGCACTTCTGGACAATATACAAATTTATGGTCTTCAGTTTAAAAAAGATAATAAAATAGAAAAAAGAAAAAGCTTGCTCTCAAATCTACATCTAACATGAAATAATGGTGTTCTTTTCCTCAGAATTTTTCAGCCTTTAGCTGAAACACAGCTAGTCGAGGCACATTTGTGCATTCATGCTTTTACAAAAAAAATAACCACCTAGAACTTCTCCCAGTGGGTAACATCAATTTAAAAACAATCAGGAAAAGCTTTATAAACTAGCAGTGAACAAAAGATGTTTCTGGTGTCATGATGAAGCCAACACTGACACAGCAGAGTTAGCAGGGCATTGTGTTCCTCTTGAGCAGCTACTGCAAGCTTCAGCAAATGGAAAGAGCAGCATCACGATTCAATCACAATGTATTTCTGAGTTCAGAATCAATGGGCCAGACTGACAAATTTCTGCCAGCTAAAAAACAGGCACAGTCACTTTGTCAGGAAAAAAACAGTGGAGGACTGATGTGAAAATGAAGAGTAAGTTTCATTTTTGCCCTGGTTTTGCCCTGGTTGTCAGTGCTAAGCCTGCAGGTACATCCCCATGCCAGGGACTGCTACTCATAGCCAAGTGCATCTGCAAGGGACTGGCTCCAGTGCCCATGCAGAGGCTGTCCCAGAGCCCAGAGCAGGCACTAGGACTGCCACCAGCCATCAGATCAGCTGCTGGGGCAGCTGAGAGCACCAAGAGCTGCAATACTTCTCTTCACACAATTAACATCAGAGACAAGGATGCAACCAGTGCCTATTACTTAAAATATGGTAGAGAAAACCTGAGTGGATTTACATATCACAGGACATAAGTAAAAGCAAGTTAAGATTAAAGCCTTCCCTAATACTAAAGTCTTCACTGAGGTTTTCCACAGCCTCATTTATTCTGACAAGATTAAAAAACTGACACAAAAAAGCAAATGTACAGGATGAGACAAACACATAAAATTCTTTACTATCTGTATTAGATAATAATAAAATAGGAGTTTTTATAAAACCTAAGTGGAGGAGAGACATTGACACGGGGTGACTGGCTTACTCAGCATGCTGCTGTGGAGGACACGTGCCGCAGCACAGGGCTGTTCACCACCCAGTGATGCCAAAGGATAAGGAGCAAAAGATGGAAGGGAATACCTGCAAACTACCACCCTCCTATTTGCAGTTTCCTGGGAAGATTAAGGAAACACATGTTTCATTGTGAAAAGAGGCAGCCCAATTTCACCTGCTTAAACCAGTGTTAAATTCTCCTGGCAGCAGTAAGAGAATAAATTTAGAGCTACTGACTTTCACATGTAAGCAAATAAAAAATTAAATGTGCTGTGGACATGATGTTTTATCTGTGCTTTTCCCTCCAATCCTTTACACATCTCCAGCTATTTACAGAGCACTTCTGTGTACCTGGCATTCACATATTTCAAGTTGATAAATGAAAGCAAAGAATGCTGGAACTGCAGCAATAACACATCTCAGCCCCTCAAACAGGGAGATTCCCTCTGGTAGGGAATAACCTGGATTAGTGACTTTCTGCAGGGAAACCACACACCTCTCAGTACAAGGGGGCAACAATTTAAATATCAGGTCCCAGTGCAGGAAGTCCCGCCTTGGTCACCAACGATTCATACAGCACAGAACACCTCAGCTGGGAACCACCACACCACTTCTATTCTCTGTTTATCACAGCACAGGAGTGCTGGGGTGCAGAGCTGGCAGAGATGCCTGCCTCACTTCCCTCACCAAGGAGCTGCAACCCTGCTGCCAGAGGCAGCACTGACGGCTGCTTCCAAAGCCACAGTACAGCATTTCCCCTCAGCATCTCCTTTTTCTGACATTTTGCATCTTTGCTCTCAGTCACATTCCCTTTGTTCCAGCCCACTATGTGACGCTCTAAGTCACAGGTTAAATTTCCCAGATGTGGGAAAAAAAAACACCTCATTCTTACTGTGCCCTCTCCAGCTATTCCTCTCGTGCTGCTCTGACTGCTGCATCCCTCCTACTTGCACGTTCTCTTGCTCTCTGCCTGGGACACCCAGCTCAGGACCTGGCTCCCCAGTTCCACCTTTTCCCTCACAGGTTTTCTGCACATTAAGGTGGCCAGAAATATGCAGGACTGCTCGCTCTCCCTTGCTACCATGTCTGCCTAGCTGATATTTCAATTTTAAGAGAACCATATGAAAATCAGCATGACAATGAAGCAGGGCCAAGCCACTAATCAGAAATAATTTGAAATTACTTTCCTTAAAAACATAAAATATGAACACTTGCACAGTAGGAAGAGGAACAAAAGCTCTCCAACATAAAAATGAACATTTGTTTTTCTTTTTGTAAAGTATGACATCCTTGGAGCTCCTCTAGATTTTTAGAAGCAAGTAATTTTTTAAAGTATATTGTGTTTATTAAGTTAAAAAATAAAAAGTGCGAGCAAGCATATAAAAGATAGAGAAACAAAAAGAAATAAGTTAGGGTTTTCCACCTTAGAAATGATGCAGACACATACCTGAGATAAAACACCAAAACAGCTGCTACCTATATATGTTAGAAACATTTAAATGCATAATAATATTTTGGAGAACTTATCTTTTTAGATAATTTAAGATTTAATTCTGCAAAGGTTTTTGCATTTGATTCACCACATGAGCAGTTCCCCCTTTAGGTGGTGCAAAAAACCAAACTGTACATATCTGTAGAAATGTGCCCTAAGAACTGCATTAATTCCTAAAATACAAACCAGGATCCTAGAAACAAATCAGGATAGTTTCTTTGGAGCACTATCATCTGAGTTCAGTATTGGATATGACACTAACTGAGCAGAAAAACCTTTACTAAATCAAAAGTTAAAAGAATGCGAGATGCAATGCATACTTTTATGTATCTTTTTCATCCACATCTGCAGATTTTTGTGCAATCTTCTCCCAAAACTCAGCACTCAGTATGTACCCATGATTTCAAGCCTTTTCTACATTTTTTTCTTCTTTCACCAAGGGAGGCATTCAAAATGCCTTTTTTTTGATAGGTACTTCTTAGTCCATGGTACATAGTTTTGCTGTGCCTATAAAATCAGATTTCACAGAAAACCTTTATTCACTAACAGACGTTATTATCCCACACATTTATGTAGGATTTTTATGGTTTCAGAAATAACAGAAAATACCAAAAATCTTCCTTTATTATCACAGCAATGTTCTGCCAACAAGATTTTTTTTTTTTTCCCTGTGCAGTTTGTCTGTTTTCTATATATTTTCATCCATGGGATTTTTGCCGTTATCCAGAGCTCCGGGCAGAACTGTAACCTCATCCACATACAATCAGAGTCATAAAACATGTGCTGGACCTGAATAAAATCAATATATCCAAAAACAGTAGCATAAGTAGAAGACTCATATTTACCATTCAGCTCAGAATATTCTGCGTCCATCATCAGGTGTCAGCAGGGACAAAGCGAAGCGTTTCGGAACACCAGCAAATGGGCTGCTTCCACTGAATAGTTTGGATGTGGTTTGACAATGAAAACACTTTTTAAAACAGAAAACAAGCAGGCAACAGCAAGCTGAATAGCGGGTGGAAAGCTCTCGTAAGCGCATTCTGTGACACAGGCAGCTGCAAATCACAACAGGCCATTCTGCTGGTTTGTCAAGGGATGGTTACAATTTAAAGCAACTTGCAAACACTAAATATCGTTCTGGTGACTCATAAAGACCCATTAATTTTGTCCAGGTATTGTTTCTCAAGTCATACAACTCTCTGTATAAAAGAGCCCTGCCTCCAAAACAAATTACATGAGCTCCTCATTAGTAAATATCTTTCGAAACAAAACAGGAGTCAAAATTTTCACAGCTTGAAAGGCATAAATAAAAAAGTAGTTATAAATCAACTACAAATTAAAGCATAGTAGAGTGAAACAGCTATATTCCCAGCATTTGTACCAGGCAAAACATCCATGCAGATGGTTTGCTCAATATCACTTTTTTTTGTGACAGAAGAATCAATGTTGTGCATTTGCATTAGAACGGCCAGACAAAATCTGTGTGTGATAATTTGCTGTAGCTAGAGACAATTTGCAATGAGAATTTGAAAGTCTTCATAGCAACCCCCAGTGTCCCTGTGTGCATGAGGGATTAAAAAGGAGATGGACACTTCCTTTGCTGGCTCCTCAAAACCAGTGACACAGGGCACAATCCCAATGCCACACACCTTGAGCTTTGTCTAGGCTGAGCTCCAAACTTACTGAACTTTTCTTCAGTGTTTTTAGCTATTCATCATCTTTCTTTTGCCTAAACACCCTGCCTTCTCTTCCCCCTCTGTTCCAGATCTCCATTTGAATGCAGGTCGTTCCAATTCTGACAATCGACACAGGTGTTTTTGGGGGTTGAGCTGTATCAGTTTGGCTCTATTTTCTCTCTCTTTTTTTTTATAAGTCATCTGAATGAAGGGCAGCTCTTACACACTAAAGATTTATGCAGATCAGTGACACTGTACACATATGTAATTTTTAACACACAAACACTATAGTTGATTGAAAAAAAAATTTATACCTCAATGCTTTTATGCAATAAAACTCAAGTAGAAGTTAAGTAGAAAACCCTCAAAGTAGGAAATTGTTTCTGACATGCATCAGGAACTGAAAGCATGCATTTTTACACATTTTGCAAAGACAAATGTCTGCCCAGCAAAATCAATAGATTGCAAGGCCTGTGGATAGATCCCTTGTAGGACTGGAGTTTTCATTAGTGCCTAAAGTTCTTGGAAGGCTATAAAATGAAAAATGCAAACATCAAAGACAGTACAGATATTTTCTACATCTCCTCTGACTGCTTCCTACAAGGGTATATGATAATGCACAGGCAGATACAAAACCACGGCTACCACGGTGCTCTGATGCAATTCCTCGAGAGTCTAAAGAAAGCAGATTTCATTAGGAAACAAGAGTACTTCAGCTAACTGCAGGGCTTATTACCATGCAAAGCTTTTCCAGAATAGATGGAAAAACTCCATTGTGTGCCAAACTCTCTTTCAAACTAGCTTAACTCATGAACTATAAATGTGTAGTAATAATATACACAGTGAATAGTTAATGCCAGGTATGCTTAGCTAAGAAGGAAGCCCTTTCACAGCTGCATGAAATAGGCAAAATTAAAGGAAAACTTTTGAGAATTACCTATAAAGAGAATAAAATATGCAAATCTGTGCTGGAGATCAGAAATCTTACTTTACAATACATAATGAAAGATAAATGATTAAGCATCAGATAACATGATATCCCTCGAAAAATACTGGGGAAAACCCAATTTGCTTAACTTCAGATACACGGAATCAGAAAGCAGCAAAAAAATTGAAGCTCTGCATTTTAGCTAATTTATTTCACTACTTAAATTTTATCCTTTAACACCATAAAGATGGTAATTGTTACTTAGAAAGCACAAAAATACAGCATAAAGTGTTGCGGATTCAATAAAGATACAAATTGAATGGATTATTATTGTTAAACATCACTAATATCTTTCACACCCGGAGTAGATTTTGCAGGACACACAGTTACAATAATCCATCTCTAGTGACAATCAAAGTCAGCACTATCACCTTTATTGTCTCAAAACAACCCAAGCTGGAAAAAACCCGTGCTGTTGTAGCCTCCGAGAGCCGTTCACCATATTATTAGCTACATAAATGCAGCGTGGTGGCTTTGAATTCCCTAATGACTAAGAGAAAAGCAAGAATCAATTGCTCACCCTCTACCTCATCCCAAGCAGTAGGACAAGGTGAGCCAATTGTCAAGTTTATTGTGTTTGATAAAATATACAGTGTACCAAAGACCATGCCTGCGGTACCTGGCCTGGGTTGCCAGCAGATATGTTGATGGGGACGCTGGGCTTTCTGCTGCAGAGTGAGGTCTTCCCAACAAGTAGGAGCATTTCCAGAAGTCCCTAAAGAAACTACATTTTTAAACACCTTCTCCGTATTTCTGTGGCCTCTGTGGTTTCCTAGACTCTTGACAGGATTGGTTTCTCTTTGCTCTTACTCCAGGTAACAGCCTGTAACAGAGGGAATAATACAGGAGAGAAAACGCAGCCGCTCACTGCCAACTGTGGCTGCCCCTCTTCAGGGACCAAAGGGCAGATGAAGAGTTACCGTAAGTGCGCGAAACACAAAAAAATGAGAAGCAACAACGAGAGCCCAAATTGCTGGTGGCAGAGCTCATCAAAAGAAAAGAAATATGAAGTGAAAAACAGAGGGAAATGTATCTGGTCATATTAACAGCATTTGAAATTGTATAACTAAATCAGACTGTAATATGTGTGTTCATTAGGAGACTTGCAGCAAGCAGATACAAATCTCCACGTTAGGAAATACTCACAAAAAGTAAGTGACCATACAGACTTAGGCCAGAATAAAAATGGTTTTATCTTGTTAATAATCATGTAACAAGCAAACATCTTTCCTTTTTTGAATAACAGGCATCACTTATAAACCTTAATGCATTTCATCTGTAACATTGCTTCCCGTTCCTGATAGGGAAAGGAAAATTCATGAGGCAAATATTTAGCTCCAGGCAACGGGCCAGTATAGCAACAGAAAGTTTTACACTTGTGCCAAGATTTCTTGGTTTCCTTTTAAAATGAAAATCGTGACAATTATCTTGATGCTCTCTGATGAATCAGATCTGTCTATATGAAAAAAAAAGACTTTTTTTGTTTCCAACATGCTATTTTACAAGCTTATTCACTTTCTTTAAAAAAAAGCAGCTTATGTACCAACTTAAAAGCTAATGTGCTTGCATGAAAACATTCGTAACCAGTCAAGCCACAGAGATTTTCAGTCAGTAAACCTGAAATGCGAATTGAAAGAGATACAGAATTTCACCAAGGGGATGAATTTAGAGACACTTTTCAAAAAAGTAGTTACTGTCCACTTTGATCAACATTTTCCAATCCATGCTATAAATCTGACTGACTTGTACTGTCAACCTTTGGAAACGTTGGTGTTTCAAAAACTATCACACCACAAATTAAAGCTTCAGCTGAATTTGAAAAAACCCCAAGCACTTCACATGCCATGCCCATGCTGCTTACCACCACAATTCTAAATTTAAGATTATTATTTTGATTCTTTGTCTCCTACATGCTCGATTTCTTCTGACGTCTTCTCAACTCAACTCTTGGGCTGTTTCCCCACCAAGCATGGAAAGTGTCCATTGTCAACTGATTTAGAGGTAGGAATATGAACTCTGCTAATTTTTAAATCCCTGCTTTAACTGTGGTCTCACACTGAGCAGAAATTTCAGAAAGGCTAAGGTCATTCCAGTTTGTGAAAAGTTCTGGCTCATTTCCAGCAAGCTTTCTGAAGCCTAAGTTATCCTGTTATTTTTCAATTTACGAAGATTCAAGAATCTAATCTGTTTCTAATGTGTATTTGTTTCCATTGCCTTCACAGCCCTTCCCCCAGAAATCTCCTCCTGGCTCTCACGACTATGCTTCTTGACCAGCAGCTGATTGCTCCCACTGGTAAAGCTGCATCCAAGAGTACTACAGGTACAAAAGTTCACAGCAAAGAACAGCATCTACATTCGGGCAAGAACTTACCATTTCCTGAAGTTCTGCCTCTCCCTCGTCTTTTCCCTGGCAGAGCTGCAAGCTCACTTTCTGCTCCCAACAGAATGAACACACAAGCATATTTGCAACAAGCAAACTCTTGTTGAACACAATGTTATACACAGGGTTCAAATCCCATAATGCAGAGAACCCAGTTCTTTTGGCAGTCAATTTTCCCCATTGTGAATTACCAAAATTCATTATTGTCAGGCTGGGAGCAAAAAATAAGGTAAGCGAATAAATAGAGACAACTTGACAATAACCAGGGAAGCCCTCGCTGTCACTCAGCAATTTCTCAGCTGTCAACCTGCCCCACTGCTGCAGACACAACAGATCTCCTCCACCACTCTCTGCTTACACTGTTACTATACAGAAACATTATTTTCTGTATAGGAGGAAAGATGCTGAAACCAGATATGCTTCAGCTCTTCATCTGGTGCTTGTAATTCTTTACAATACACCCCCCAAGACAGAGAACAGCACCCTGAAGAAGTATTTCAGGTCCTTTTCAAAAGGAATCATACATTATGCAAAGCTCCTTTCACAACAGACACCAAGACTAAAGACCCATGGTAGAAAGTCAGTAGACCTATGAATGAAATACAAAACCGGGACTCATTGCATTGGATCTTGTTTTCCTCAGCCATTCACTTTCTGTATTATGCAAACTTGAATCTCCTGCCCTTAGGAACCCTGTGGTCAGACATGCCACTCTGTACCATACAGTGTTCACATGATTGCATACCTGAGATACTTGTAGACATGATGACAGTACCTAATTTTACTTGTTAGATCTTTATCCACAAGTTTGCTTTATTTTCTTAATACATCTGATATTAGTCCAATGATTGCAAAACTACCCAGTCACGAGCTTCCATTGGAAAGGCTTCCACTGATTGTAGCTAATGAAACTGAATTCTAGAAATTAAAATGGACTCTTTTAGGATTTCCTTGGTATGAACTATCTCAAATCAGTTTTGCCCAACCAGAGCTTTAGACCTGAGAGAAGAGGAATTCTTGTGTTCTTTTAAGCACGCCCCATCAAAACCTCGTGGTTAAAAACTGCTGTTCTTCTAAACATGCTCCATCTGGAGCTATACAGGGTCAAGGCCCAAAACCAAACTACCAGGGACGATACACAGGGAAGAATATAAAAGAAAAAAACCCCAACCAGAACATAGTGTATTATTACTCCTGCAGAGTTATATTATTTGTGGCTGAGTTCTATTTCTGTTAGCTTTTAAGTGGACTCAGTTAAGTATAATTTCTATATTTGACCTCCCCTGAGACGGCCTATTATGATTTTATGAAGTTAGTGTATATTTCACACAGCAGCTAAAAGTGGGTAAAGTGGACAAAAGCAAACCCTTGAGCATGAACAAGCCAGAGGATACTTCCAACGGACACTGTGCTGGAGAATGCAGGGATTGCCTTTTTTTTTTTCCCAATACTTTTTTCCCCTTATCCCATTCATTATTTTGTGGAACAGACGGAACCTATATTTTGGTATGAATATGCAAATCTTAAAAAAAACTTGCATGGCTATTCCTCTCAAAACATATAGCAACCATTATTGGGAAAGGGCATAGAGCAAGGTTGGGCAAGCTAAAATAAACATAATTGTATTTCAATCTTTGGAAGTTAAACAGTCCTTCAGAAGGGTCAGGAATCAAACATTTCATCATGAATGAATTATACATTGGTTTTACTTTCTTCTGCAAGATCTTAACCAACCTCAGGCATGAGAAGGAACAAGAAGGACAGCAGAGAAATGCTCTGGTAGCAGGAGAGACGTACCCACGTACAGAACATCTGCTTTTTCTGAAATGCCACATTTCAAGCCTAAAACCAGAAATCTCTGCAGTATTTGCTGTAAGTGCCAGGTTTTGTACAGAAGAATACAGACACTATTTCCCCTGCTTACAAGCACAGTAGCTGATGTCTTAACCAGGCTTCAAGCTGATGCACCCACACAGTCTTAACCAGGGTTCAAGCTTCGGTTTGTCTCTCCCCACAAAGGCCATCTCAAGGTAGGTGTTCCACCTGGTTGTTTAAAAATAAACAAATAAGAATATTCTCCTCTTTCTTCTCTTACTCTTTCTACTTAAACCAGATCCCTTCTTTAATCATTTCCCTCACATACCCTTCCTGCACCCCCAGTGCTGGCCTGCCCTCTCTTTCATTGAATGGTATCCCTTTGACTCACTTTATGCCTCCTTCCCTTCAGACTTTCCTCTACTTCATCCGAGCCAAGCCTCCCGGCCTGCAAGGTGTAAGATCACAGGAGGGTGCTGTCTGCATGTGTTTACATAAGACGCAGGCTTTTGCCCTACTATTTCTTCTGCAGTACCACACTTAAAACTCCCATTCGGGGCACAGCAAGAGAAGCAGCTGAAACCCCAAGTCCTGTTGAATTCTGCACTCCTGAATAAAAGGGTGGCCCCCATCCTCCTCCACTGCCCTGTTTGCCATGATTTAACTCTTGCTGTTGGACAGGCAAAGGGAAGTGCTGGGCAGGAAACTGCCCCAGTGGAGGATGCCCCAACCTCCTCCTCCTCCCAGCTTTGCCTTCAGCTGCAGCAGAGGAATGCAAGTTGCAGCACTGGCTTAGGAGGGGTTATTAATGGTAACAAGACTAAAACAGGAACTGGAGAGAGGCCTTGATTTCAACAGGAAGAACTGAAGAAATGCACTCTTCACTGGATTGTTCAGTGCTTCCTATTAGCTCACTTGAATTAGACTTCCTAGTAAATATAAGGACATGGGAAGAGTTTATCCCTGTTTTTGCTAGCAATTAATTATAGAACAGGAATTAGGAATCCAAGCCTTGTGAGTCTACTCCAGTGCTCAACCACCTGGACAATGTTGTATATGCAAATGTAAAATGGCTTTCAGTGCCATGCTGCTCACAAAATGTCCATCACTCTTACGTTGTTGCAGTCAAAAAAAGCCACAGGGAGGGATAAAAAGGGCAGCAATAGAAGGCAAAGTCAAAAGAAAAACCCGAGCTCCAAAACCAGAGCTCTCTACATTTTTGGTTCTGCACTCACATATGTAAAACTCTACTTACACATTAGGAGATTAAATGTTACCATCACCATGAAAATCCCTAATAGCCCTCCTTCCACACAGTGCTCACAGGCAACCAACAACTGCATTTCATAGAAGCCAAGGGGCACAAGCAATCTGACCCACATGTCAGTCAGCACTGGAGTACTGGTTCACATCCAATACAGATGGTCAAACCATTATAACACACTAGCTAGCCCATCACCTCAGCTTTTGTGGAGGTGGTGTTTGATCACCTCATTCATTGGTATTGGGACTCCAATGACAGACTGGACAAGAATAGTAAAAGCACATTTGCTCAATAGATGCGAAAAGACTTATCGTCCTTTGATGACACTGGTGTCAAAACCAGAAGTCCACGCCATGATAAAACCCAAGCAATCCTGACTCAAATTGCATTGCTGAAAAAGTACAACCTGAGCACTCAGTATCAGTGTTAGGAATGACAAAGCATTAGGGACAGGGAAAAGAACCACCATTAGTTTTAAACATTTCCTTTGAATAAAAAGTTTTCTATTAGCAACAGTAAAAACAAAATAAAAACTTCAGTCTTCTGATTGTGATTTGGAGATGACTTTGAGACAGGTGGTCTTCCTGTGAGGAGAGAAAGTCCCAAAAAGTGATCACAACCCAAAACATCCCAGATATACAGCCCATGGAGTGGCATCAGCTTCCCAGTCTTCGGACAGTTTCCCTGGCTGTTTAAGACTAGCCTGAGAAATGAACGCATGCATAGAGGTGGAACCAGTTTAAAAAGCAACTCTAATGAAAAGCAATTAAGCAGTAATTGTACACTGGGCAGTAAATAGCTGCCCACCAATATGCCGACTCCTACCAGCACATCTACTAGTTATCCTATACAGTGTTCCCAGCTAAACTCTCTAGATAGCCATGCCTTCAAACACAGTTAAAGGAAAGTGTGCCGAGTAATAATCTCCTTACCCCAAGGGGAGTTTCAAAATCAAGCTCCCTGTGCACCCTACATAGAAGAGAGATAATATTAAAGGGCACGCTTGTTATAACACTAATTTGTCCTAACAGGAGAAGTTTTTGGGAAGCATCAATACCAAATGAAAAAGTACAGAACAAACGAAAACAGAGTAGAGATGAGCAAGGGAAGAGGGGTGGAGAAAACAAGCAGGAAGAGGAAACGATTTTAATGCAAAAGGAGATGAGACACCACTGAATGAAGCAGACAGGGCTGAACATGGAGAAAGAACACTCCTCCCACTCTGGGTCCCAGAAAAGCAGGATTATGGTGGCAAACTAAAAGCCGTGAATTTCCAGCAAAACAGAACAAATAAAAAGCAAGCACAGACCTGCCTGTTTGGTCATTAACACTAGTTTCTGGTTGAATTAACGCACCAATTGTGAATAACCAGATTAAAAAAAAAACACTTTTTCAATTCATATTAAAGCATCTGCAAACAGGAAGGGGTAATATCCTGTCTTCTACTTATTTAGTATCTGAGAGGCATCTGCTGTGCTCTGAACTCCAAAGCAGCTGCTTTCTGCCACTGCGACCCAAGTCACAGACAGTTGTATCAGGCTGGGAAGTTCAGTGACTCAGGTTTTTCAAGACTTAGGCATTTTTAATTAGTGAGTTGTAATGCAGACTAACGTTGAGCAAAACTGGTTTAATTTGCATTTAATTGCAGAAGTAGATCAAGCAACACAGGTCTGGCATAAATTTCAATAGAGGAAACTAATGAATTCTCAAGGTATGCGAGAGAAACAGGAATTTCAGCTAAGTGAAAATGCCAGTCCCTACAGACAAAGACAAGAGATGGTGAGAGAGCAGGGAGCTATATTCAAGACAAATATAGGAAGCAAAATTTTCCATTTTGACATGCCAAAAACACTTGGTGATCTAGGTCAAGGAATTAGATTTATAAATTACTTGGAATCAAGAACATAGATTTGGATACACAGATTTTTTAATTATTAATAGCGGTATTATTATTAATAAAAGACATGAAGAAGACAAAAAAGATTGCTGGACTAAAGCAGAGAAAAACTCCCAGAGTGCAGACCAAAAGCCACATCAATTTAAACCAGCCAACAGCCCTAACTCCCAGACTACAAAGCCTACGAGGTTTTCCCATTTCTTCCTTTCAGGTCCTGTGACCTTCAGCAGGCTGGGTAGAAAGAGCTGCTATTTCACACCAGCCCAGCAGCTGAAGCTCATGCTCTCTGACCACCTTCCCTCTGAAGAGCTCTCTTGATGAAAAGTACCCATCATTGTCCTTAAAGTAGAAAAACAAACAAACAAACCACCAAAAAAAACCCAAAAAACCCACCAAACAAACAAACAAATAAAAAAACCAAAACCAACCAAACAAAAAAACCCCAGAATCCAAAAAAAAAAAAACCAAAAAAAAAAACCAGACCAAAAAACCCTCACCAAGCTAATAAACTAAGGAGAGGAGAATCAACTGAGTTTAGGTATTCAGGGTTACCTTGCAAGGTAAGTCACTGCACAGCAAGTCGAGGCTCCAGAGCCCAGAAACCTCCCAAGAGCGTGCTTACTCGTGTATAGTTAACAAATGTCAGATAAAGAGCTCATACCAGATTCTTTTACTTCTTCACAGTTATCTCAGCTTGACTTCTTTCTGTGAGCACTTTGGTGCTGATCTAGCACATTGGAGAGAGAGTGGAAGTTGTTAAGGTGTACGCTGCTGAAGTGAATGAACCATCATACCTCCAGCATGGACATTATTCCTAAACAGTAAAACTGTTGTCCCTTATGCCAGAAAGCTTGCCCTTGGGTTAGTAGGCTGAATTAGCACTGAATTCACTGGAACTGGCCCAAGGAGCCTGCAGCAAGAGCAGGAGGAGAGGACAATGGGAGGCAGCAACCTGCAGTTACAAAGATCAGGTGTCACCCAGTGTGGTGGGCTAAGTCCATCCAACAGCTTGCTGCCACCATCCATGGGGGCATTACCATTCTTCTACATATTGTTAGGGTCAGAAAGCACATGGAAGAGGGCTGGAACATTTCATTGGTGCCTTATTACTGCTGCCTCACACACACCCCCGACACCAAGCTCTTCTGGTGTATTAGGTATGACTGAGCAGGTAATGCCAGGGCATAGTGTAATGTTCCAGCAGATAAAACTTACCGAAAAGACACAGAAGCCAGTCTGAAGCAAAAATCAGCACAGGCTGAAGTGCAATGTAGCTTTATGCAGAGCATCATTCCAACAGATAAGAACACACTCTACACATGGCAAGGAAGGCCTGTTCATGAATTACAGTGTGAAATAAGAATCTTGTCTGGGAACAGGCAGCAACCATACCCCTCGTACTTTAAGCCAAAACAAGAAGAGCTAGAATATAAATCCCTCTCCCAATCTCTACATAAATCCTCCTTGTTACTGTTCTAAACATCCCAATTCAATCTTATGAGCTTATTAGATCCTTGCAGGCAGCTCAGGAGACACGGCTGACACTGGTGTAGTGACAGCTCTCAGCCTGGTGTCTGAGAACAGCTGGCACTGCCTCCCACAGCCTTGCAATGCGGGCTCCAGCTGCTGCAGCACTGGGCTCCTCGTGACCCTGAACAACAGAGAGTAAAGTGAAAAGCCATCTAGGGAAAAGCTTGATAAAGTTGATAACAACCATGGCCGTAAAATAAACAACAACAAAGAAATACGACATCACAGGCAGAGGAAGGAAAAAGCAAACCCCAGAATTTTCAAAGCTTTCTACTGATACATGCCTAAACTAAAAATAATCAAAGCACCTGCAAGCAGCAGGCACAGACTTCATTTAACAGGTGATGAAAGACACTTACATTATTTGTATGACGGTACAAGGCTTCCATGGCAGCTAAGAAACCAGAAATAGAACATTTGTTATCAATTCTGTGCTCTATACTGATACTTCATTGTTTTTATCCCGCCTATATTTTTTTCTTACTGGCTTCTTTTTAAACGAGATACAATGACTAACAGATGCTACAGCAGTGCTGTCCTCAATGAAAGGGTAATTAACAGATGAAAGTTCAGCAGTTGTTTCTAGTTACAATCAGATGAGCTGTACACTCCTCATCCCCTAAGAACAGGCATAATCAAGCCAACCTCCACCCCCGTTCCCCACTGTAAAATGGTACAAAGCCGCACATATCGAGTGGGACTTGGAGGTAACAATATAAAAAACCTCAGTGGTCCAGGTTTGTTTTAGGTGTTGTCTCCAGAATTTAAGAATTGCAAATACTTACTATACTAGCTTTGCAAAAAGTTTAGTAAAGCTGATGAAAAAATTACTACTAGATATTTATGTTGACCAGTGAGAGATGTACACACAGATTCAATGTGGTTTATTCATAAAAAACTGTACTTTTCCTATTGTAAATAAAGCTTGTGAGGAAATAACTTCTGAAGCTCTACTGATCTTCAAAATGTAAGCAAATGAACAGAACTACTTGAAGAATGTGGAGGAACTGCAATATATGAATGAATGCAATGTATGGCTTCAAATAACTCTAACCCAGCTTAGTTGCTGCTCAGCTGGTCAGAGCACGGTGCTCATAACACCAAGGTTGCGGATTCAATCCCCATATGGGCCATTCAATTAAAAGTTGCACTTAATGATCCTGGGGGGTCCCTTTCAACTCAGGATATTCTGTGATCTGACCTACTGTCAGAGTTTCCACTGCTGCTTCTCTGACCTTAGAAATATATCAATTTGGGCTTGTTTGCAATTTCTGCTTCAGCATTTTGTTGTCAAATACTTAACTGCAACCATAAAAACAAGCAAACAAGACATAAAATAAAGACAAGCTTGGTTAGTCCTCACAATTATTCAGTTGAACTTTAATCACTGCAAGAGTAAGACCAAGTGTCACAAAAGATTACAAATGAAGACTCCTTCCACAAGTGTAAGCTAGAGTCGCACTGATATGGTTGAAAATATCACTATTGTCAAACCCATGGTGATGAGACATTCAATGTTTCAGAAATACAAAAAAGCATTACTTTGGGGAATTTTCTTACCCAGAAGAGACTTCACCTGGCAATAACATAAATGACTCCATATAGATCAGGCCACCCATGCACATAGGTAGCATGCGAAGGAGGTTAGTAGAACCCAATCTGTAATTTCTGAATGTTGAGAAAATTATAATGGTTTACAATATTTTCTTTTGGGTAAAGCCGAGCTTGGGAGAGAGTGTAGCATGTTTTAAGGACTATGAGGAAAGCTTTAAAAAAAAAACAACCAAAAAACCCCCAAACTCCCTAAAAAGCAAAGAAATCCTAAAACCATCAAGAGTATACCTCTGATATTAAGACAACAAATTACTACCTAATGATATTTAATTTAAAAACCCTGGTTTAGATTAATACATACAAACAGATAGCAATTATTTTTTTCTTCTAAACAATGGACTACCAACCCACAAGCTCAAAAAAATCCTGAAAAACATACCATTAACTGCTCTACAGAGTTAAAAATAGTTCAGGACACTTTACTCAAGACCATTTACTAAAGAAAAGATGAAGCCTTATATTGAAACACTTCAATATTTATTATATCCTCTGGGAGTGGTTATGGAAAGTTGAACGACATAACAGTTTACAGCAAAATAACTAAATCTGTTTTAATTTCACACTTTATGTTAATTTTCAGGAAATCTGCATGTACACATCTATTTTAGAATCAGATACTTTTCCAAAATGTTGCCACTGGCATTGAAGAGGTGGAAAGAGGCATTGCCAACACCAAGTGGTTATAAAGCTATGGAGGGCTAGCCACCAAAGTACCAGAGCTGGCTCCTGTCTGATGTTTTCTTGAGTACCATCAAAACCAAGGGCTGCTCTAACTCCTATTTATGAGCAGTATTTGGCCAGGCTTGCTCAAATCATTCTCCTCATTTGCTCATCACAAGTTGCAAGATGCTCCATGCATGTCCCATGCTGGCCCTGTGCTAGCCAGTGATTTTGTCCATCCTTCTGTGGAGCTATGGGAGCACCTACTTTGACTCACTGCTGCTTTTTTATCTCTTGTTGTTGTTATATGCACACCAAGACAGAAGAATGCATTAACAAAAATTCTCTTCCTTTACTTTTTAATAACTATTCAAGTTCTACTACTACAGCATCACAGTATCTCAAGGTCTGTGCTATGGCCCTCTGTGGAAAACTGAATATCAGCAAATCAATGAGCTGTGCTTAACATTGGTCATATTAGTCAGCTAAACACAAACAGATTAGGGCTGATTTTATTTATATTTGCACTAACACTAAGATCTTCCCAGCATCCAAGAAGAAACCAGTCTGTAACCAGCACAAGAGTGGTCCCAACCAGTAGCCTACTGGACAAGCCTGGACTGCCACTTCTTGGGGGGAGAGGGAGGGGGCTGCTCTGAGCTCGCACAGAGCTGCCACTGACACAGCATGGCTGGGTCAAATGTCTCCTGCCATGGCTGGGCACAGGCAATTAAGCCCTGAAAGCCTCTATTGCCGTGTGAAGCCCTTTGACATGATACCACTCAAGAAGCTGACTGACGAGTGCTAGACAAAGCCCAGCACCAGGGAACTCGACTGTGGCAGTGCACACCAGAGGTGCCAACGTGAGCGCATCAGCAGCTGCATCACTAAAACTGCTTTTGAGGCTGCAGCGAGTGCAAACAACACAGGCAAGATAAGCACAGGCTGTCTGCCTATCTGCATTGGAGATCTTACACTTTCATGTGTTCAGCTATGCTTTCTTTTACCACAACAGATGTTTCATGATGTTTCCTTCACACCTAAGTAGAGAAACTCTTTTCCCCATCCTCTGCATGCAGCAGGCATGGGATTCCCAAGACAATGTTGATCTTGGCACTCCAAAACAAGAGGTGTTTCTGTCCTCCCTCCAACCACCTCAGAAAGGCTATGCCCTGGCAAAGAAAACTCATGACCTTCAGGTACTAGCACAGGTATTGTGAAAGCTGAAATTTAGTTTTATATATATACTGAAATCTACAAATTCAGCTCAGTGTTTGTCCATTTCCGATTTCTGGGTTGCCAGCAAAAAGCACTCTGAAAAATTTAGGACTTCCTGTAACCAAGAAAAATTGCTAATCATCTTGCTGCCAAAAAAAACATCTTTATTGAGGAACTCAGAAATAGTACCCTATCACACCATATGAAGTGTATTATAGCAGATTTTCACAGGCAGCAGTTGGAATTAAGCACATACCTTTCCATTTGGTTTTTTTCACTTTGCAGCCTTAGTCTAATTTCTTTGAAGACACTCAACTATTGTTCTGGCAGAGGCATAAGGAACAATTTATAGCAAAGCCTCAAAATTTTAAATCAGCGGGAGTTAAACACAAGGCCTTAAAAAATTCTACACCCTATCTCAGAAGCTATGTAAAATATTTTTCCCATTAGCACTTTTCACATCTAAAATTTCAAAAGCCACTACAGACATTTACATCTACCATTCACAGACCTTTTATTGGGAATCCTTCAGAGATTCATATTACATAACTCAGCTGGGATAAGTATTTGAGAGCAATTAATCACTGGGGATATCGCATACACATCTTCAGTGAAATTTACTTAAGTGAAGTAAAAAAAAGTATTTAACCCTTTCCACAGAAATCCTCAGATGTATCTCATAAAGTTATTTTAGTACGTACTTCACCATCCTTTAGCAATTCATGTGGCAAATCCATTCTTCGACTTGTTTGCAAGGGGTAGCTAGAATTCATCAAAGCAGGGATTTTTTTTAAGGAAGGTTTTCCAGGACTGTTACAGCAGGAGGAACGATTTTAGCCCAGATTTAACCGGCAGACTAGTAAGAAGGCAAGCTGGATTTGGAAGAGCAAGCATGAACCATGGTGCTGCAGAGAGTCTCTGGGCACGCACACAGCCAAGCAGACAAACAGGAAATCCAAGACATCTTTGGACCACCACAATACTGATCATTGGAGAAGGTACTTTTGTGGTAGATTTCCTAGAGCATCGAAACAATAATAAAAGTACTAATTTCATACAACACTGGGGTAAAAATCAATGCCTTGTATTTAAAGGTCTACAGAATGTTACAGGAAATACTGTAATTATTTTCCTTTATCCACTAAAGTCATCTTAATCATCACAATCAACCCAAGTCTGCAAAATACCAGGCACTCCTACTCCCTTCCTCCTCAGATCTGGTGGATAGATTTGGCCAGAGATGCCCCATGCATCAAAGCCAAACTGATCAAAGTACAGTTCAACAGAAGGCAAGCCAGTTCCAGCCAGACCTTGTGCAACTTATGAACTGGAGGGCATCTTAATCCATTGAGATCTGCTATTTCACCAATGTAGAGATGCAGGCTGTGATATTAGTTTGCATGGATATGTCAGTTGACCTTTCTGAGTTTTCTCTGTTTAACTATAAAATGGGAATTCTGCCATCCTCAAAGCCCTTTTGAAAGTTATGAGTGAGAACATCTGTAACTGTAGCTATGGCCACATCACAATGGCCACATCTGTGCTGTGGCTCACTTTGAAACATCAGCCTTCAAGGAAGGGATGTTGTTCTTCCATTTAAGGATGGTGATGGTATTTTCATACACAGGGCTCTCAATTTGTACATCAGCCCACTGTTCTGCACCCACTAATTCAGTACTTCCAGTTCCCAAAATCAAGATCTGTTTCTACAAGGCTTGCAGAGGAAGATCTCTGACCTTCAAGCAAGCCTTAAATCATACTAAAGGAGATCTTGCAAAGTTACAGTACAAGACTGCTGTAATTATGAGCGGTCTCACAGGGATGCTGGCAACCATGAGCACTCTCAGCATCTGTAGTACTCCTAGGATTTAATCTACAGCATTTTAACTTTTGTTGATTTTTCACATTTATTTTTGTTTTTCCCTAAACTCCCCTCTAGCAAAGTAAGTGGAACTCCCCTCCCCTTCTGCATTTATTTTTCTTTCAGAAACAAACCAACCCCCCACTGGCAACACTAGAACAACACACATGAGAGTCTAACTTGACTTCGGGATGACTGCGGGAGACAGAACCCCATTAGTTCAATGGGACTGATGCCTGTGTCATGCTAATTTTGTTTCTTTTCAGTCCATCTCTTTCCATTTGGGCCGTCTGTTCTTGTAACTACTTTACCTTTTCCATCCACAGCAAAACAGATTAATTAATTAAACATAAAAGAGGCAGCTAGATGAGCTTTAAAAGTCCCTTCCAACGTAGATTAGTTTAGGATATGACAGCACAGGTAGCCACGTTCCCCCACTTTCTGATCTCAGGACACCCCAGAGCACTGGCAGAAACCCAAGGGGGAGCCACAGTGCCAGCCCAACACAGCACCACCCCAGCTCTACAGCAGTCCTACTCTTACACCACACTCAGTACTGCATATTAATGAAGCTTCACTAAAAGCTCAAGGACAATCCTTAGTTAGGGGGAACCCTGTTTTCAGATTTCAGTCTTGCAAAATATGACCTCCAAAGCATTCCAGAATATATCACCACTCAGGTTGCTACTTCCATTGCTGCTAATTCCCTCTTCTCCCAAAACAAACCCTGTCTGTTTTTATAGCATTTCAGCAGATTTGACAAAACACAAACCTGTGATAGCAAGAACTACTGAAATAAATGTGAGGAAAGCTGTAGGGGGAGAGGGTTCAAAAAGATTTTTTTCAATAAAAAAGTAATTTTAAAAAATGTACCACAATCCACACAAAACAAGCTGTTTGCAGAAAGAAGACAAAAGGAATACAATAGCACTTCCTATGCAATAGATAGGCAAAATATCTAAAATAATTACCTCATTAGGAAACACTGGGGTACATCCTCCTCCCAAAAAGCAGAAAAAAATCCAAAACTTACCTACACACTTTTGACTTCCCTCTCTCTCCTACATCTTCACTATTATAAACAGACTCCCAAAGTGCCAGCCTCAGCATTTTTATCTCCTGAAGCAGCAGACTTTTGCCTATGAAGGCAGCACTTCAGCCTAAGGATGGACTGAGCTCTGAGGATGTGAGCATGGGGGAGGGAAGCTTCAATATTACAACCCATCCATCAACCACTTCTATAAAGCTCTTTTGTTCCAAGTTCATACTTAGCAACCCATGGTCAAAACTGATGTTGGAAAACGCAAATCGTAAGTCAACCCAGACTTTCACCCCATGTGTCTTCTTGACCTTAAATGCAAACAAGAAACAGGCAAAAAGAAGTTTCAGCTACATTATCTATTTATGTAAAAATTTATATAAAAATCAAGGAATCCAAACAAATTAAAAATTACTGTAGGTTATCTGCACTACTGCTGATACAGATTAAAAATGGGGAAAAAAAAATTAAAAATTAAAACAAAATCCAAATATGTGCATTTAGGATAAAAGACCTTTACTTTTTTGGTTGTTGTACAGTTTGGGCTAAGTCATTCAGTTGATTTCACCTGGTAGTGGCTTTTCTGTTTTTGGTTTTTTTTTTTTGTTTTTTTTTTGTTTTGTTTTGGGTTTTTTTGTGTTGTTTTTTGTTTGGTTTTTTTCTTTATTGTTGGGAGTTGATTTTTTAGTTTTGGATTCTTTTTTTCTTTGGGAGAGAAAAACACACACACACACACACACAAACACACAAGGTTTGATTGAAAGCACCACAGGGAAAACTAACTGGTTTAAAAAATCCCAACCTTTTCCTCTCTGGTAAAAAACAAAGGAACACATCTCTATTAGCCTTTGTCTTTAAGAAGTCCTGGGTCAGATGTGGGCAACCTTAACAAAGAAGAAAAATAGTAGGTATTACAAATAAAAAGCAAGGATTTCATTGCAACCGAGGAAACAGGATGTATTCCACAGGCTATGACTATTCTCCTTAAAAACACAATAGAGGGAAAAGAAAAATCATTCATTACTCTCAAATACAAAAGAGTGGACTCTTCAGTGAACCCCATTTCTGCAGGATTCCACAGAAAAAAGCAACAGAGGTGGCAAATACCTGAAATTACAAGCTTATCCAGTAGATATTTCCCAGAGGAGCTGTAACAAAAATCAATTTACACGGACAATAGAAAGATAGTGTAAGAGGAGAACTCAGACACAAACCTCTGATCTAGTATTTAAAATCTCTTAATTTTAGGATGATCTGGCAGTCTTTAGAATTGTCATCACAAAACTTCTTAGATTTTTACTCCAAGAGCTTACATATAACATTTTTCATGTGGGAAAAGTCCTGCCAAGAGCTTTAAATATAGCTGTATTGAATGCCAGTTTGGCTTCCTTCATGTGAATTTGGACAATTTTAACAAGAGTTTATGAACTTGCATTGGAGAAAAAAATGGATGTATGATGATAGTTTGCCATCCATGTGTGTAAGTTATAGGTTATGTAAAATACCAGATAATCCTGTAGTCTAACAAAAACATTTTAAAATAGAACTATTTCTTCCAAAAGCTTTTATTTGGCCCTTACATCACATCTTTCTTCTACAGCACCATCACACTTATACAGTCCTGGCAATTAAGTCAGCCTAAAGGGTTGCTTACTTACGGGAAGGATAGGAAAATGTGTTTAATTAACAGCAACTCAAGCTACTGAGGAACTGCTTTATTTGATCAACTGCTGCTGTGGATGATCAAAAAGGTGTTTCCTGTAATTCTCATTGGAGTTCGCTTGCTTGCCCCAAGCAAGATGAAGAACAGAACTATATGGTATGTTTTCCATCCCGCTTAATAAAGCTCCCATCAACAAGTAAAAAATAGGGTACTGTAGTAATGTAACCTAGATCCTAGACAGTTTCCAAAAACCTAGCCAAGGATCTTTGTCAGAATTTCAAAAAGAAGCCGCTGCTGAAATTCTTAAGCATGCGGAAGGGTTGTTCAGGACTCCTCCTGCAAACAGTGAATGCTTTTCACTCCCTTAGAGATTATTGCCAACAGTATCTATAAGGTGAGACATTTGAAACAGTCTCCACTTTCTCCACAGTTTCCATCTTTCTCTGCGATCAAGTTTATTACCTTTTCTTTCAACAGAAGCAATAGCTATTTTTGTGAAGAGTATTAAAGCCCTTCCCAAGAAGGACCTGCAAGGTCAGGACCCCTCAAGTAAAGAATTATAAATAAAAATATTAAACTAACACCTTCCCTTGTCCATCGTTTTTTAGATCAATGTGCTGAGACATGGTCCTGGTTGAGGAATGCTATTCTCCAATTTAGTACTCCTGCAAAACCCACACCACCACTCACTCTCCCCGCCCCCCACTCCAATTGGAGGCACAAAAGGCAAATATTACAGGTTGAGATAAGAACAATTTACTGGAAACAGCAATGAAATAAGAAAATGAACAGTAACAGCAACAATATTAATAACAAAAGGTATAAGACAAAGAAAATTTACACAGAAAGCCCACAACTGGATGGCTTCCCCTGCCACCTTCCCCACTACATTGTCTTGACCAGGAGGAACTCTTTCTCCCCAGAACAGAGTCCCTTCCCCCACTGCCTGCAGCAATGACATGCGTATAGAAAGACATCTAGGTCCTGGCCACACCACCTCCCAGCTGAAAACCCTGTCCTGGCCAAAACCAGGACAGACATCTACCTAAGGCCACACAGTACTCCAGCTCTCTTGATCAGGTTGTCCATCTTGGGTCCCCTTAGCATTTTTCTTGGACAGCCTTCCAGTAAGAAGAGTGTATTAGTGTTCCTGGTTATAATGCTTTGACAAGAGGCAATGAGCACAAACTGAAATACAAGTAACTCCATTTAAACATATGGAAAAACACTTTTACTATGTGGGCTGTGGATGCTCCATCCCTGGAGATATTCAAAGCCCAACTGCACACAGCCCACAGCACCTGGCTCACGCTCAGCCTGTTCTGAGTGGGGGGTTGGATTAAGTGGTCACAGCCAGAAGGCAGTGACCAGTACTCAATGCCCAGTCGGAGATACCTCAGGGATCCCTACTGGGGCCAGTTCTATTTAATGTCTTCAACAGTGACATAGATGAAGGGATCGAGTGCACCCTGAGCAAACTTGCACGGGACACCAAGCTGAGCAATGTGTTTGACATGCCTGAGGGGCAGATGCCATCTGGGGGACCTGGATGAGCTCAACATGTGGGCCCACAGGAATGCCATGAGGTTTACCTGTTCAGCAGCAAAGCTCTCAATACAGGACCTTTGGTAACTGCTCAAGCAGCCTAAAGAACTTTTCCTCGAAAAGTTTCATTCCATTCAAACTCACTGTCTCAGCTTCAACCACAGCTACCAAGGTAGGGGGAGAAATCAAAGAAAGGTAGTGCAGCATGTGGCACACAGTTCAAGTATCTTTTATAACACCCTGTAAGCGGAGGCTGTGCTCTACTGCTAACTGTGATCATGCAGAACTTTCAGGCTGACAATGAGAAAAACTCTGCTCGTTTCAGTGTTCACTAACAGAGTTCATACATGAGCTTGCTATCTGCCTTTTGTCAGCCAGTTATTTTTCCAACTGACTATTTCTGCTAAAATCTGAGATATTCCAGGGCTCTCCCTGATAAGTTCAAACTTCCACTAGAAATATACCCATGCTTTAATTTGTCTTCAGGATTAAGTTTATTCATATTTTATTTTTATAAGTCACTAATAATAATCTAAATTAGAAATACCATATGTGCATAGACATAACTAGTGAGAAAACCAACAGAGCACAAACACGCCAAGCTGACAGGAGCTCAAACAAAGACAAGCTTTTGTCTATCGTGACCTAATTCATTTTTCTACCAGTTGCACTACACAATGCATTTAAATCATTTAAATATTTGATGCGTTAACCTTCAGTACATTATCTCTATGCACAATGCTAAATTACCCACTCTTCATCCTACCTTTTACAAGCTGCAGCTATTTCCAGACTGCAGCAAGTTTCACAATTTGTCAGCAAGGTTACCAACAGTGAAAAAATGTTTTGTAAGGAAAAAGCTACTGTATTTTATGTGTTGGGAAAAGGGGTGGGAGAGGAACACATGCTCTGTTAGAGCAAGAGGGTCAAAACAACATGCCTTGAAGAGCATTCCCTCCCATGTTACATACCACACTCTTCAGAGGGGACATCACAAATTACAGAATTCAAGCCAAACTCAGCAGTGAGTGGGAGCAGGCAAGATAATAAGCACTGCAGATGGTTTTAGTCTTCATTACCATCAAGTAGACACAATGTCTCTGTAACACATACGGACAAACAGAGGCTTTTGTAACATGACAAACTAAAAAGCACCAAGAGCTCGATGTTTTGTGGTGTTCTTCACCTCAGGCAAACACTCCGTGGATTTCTAATTACCTGCTCTTCCTCTAGACCTCAAAAAAAGCCCATAACGGTTGCAAAACATTGGGTTCTTCAAAACAGACCATTTTAAGCCACACTTAACTAAATTACCATCTTCTGGCTTCACTCGTATGTGTTATGACTAGACTCTCTCAGGGCAAAGAGCCTTCTAACTCACACTTAAATCTGCATTGTGGCTGTGCTGTATAAGTGCTTTCTAATGTTTTAAGAAAATTTGTTATAACAAACAGGCCAACACTGCAGTTGAACCTTCCTTCAGGATAAGTGAGCACAGCCTCCCTTCTCTCCACGCAGATTTGGTGAAAGGCAGCCCTGTCCTACTGCAGGCCATCAAGACAAGGCAGGTCAAGAGAACTGACTCACACCTCGTTTTCTCCAGCTTTCCTATCTTTCCTGAAGGCAAAGATCACGATTATAGATTACAATTCCATACATTTCATAATTATTATATAATTATAATGGAACAGTAATTTCAAAATCAACTTCAATAATCTATTTACATTGAAACCAGCCTTGTTACAATCATGCTTGTCTCCCCAGGACGAGGCAGACCCTGTGTGATGCTACCCGGGACTTCAGGAAGCGCAGAGGCAGAGCCACTTCAGCACACATTGCACAACCAGGGCTGAGCCCAGCTGCAGCCCAGTGGGGTCACGGCCCCCCCTCCGTGGCACTGCTCCCTGCAGGGCTCAGGCTGTCCCAGCCTGCCCAACAGGACTGCACATGCTCCCCACTGCGAGGGCAGCAGCCAGAGATATCGGGAAGGGTGTTGGCCTGTGGAGATCAGTTGCTATACCAGTTTCCCATATCTTGGTTTCCAACAAGGTCCCGAACACAACCGGTTCAAAACCTTGCAGTTCTAACCCCATCATCACCCTTCTCTTTCCTACCATACCCATTCCCTACAGCATGCATTCAGCCATGCAGAGTGACTTTATGGTAAGTATGCTTATACCTGAAAATACTCAATCTTCTATCACGTTACTAAAATAAAGTTATCAGGAGAAAACCCATACCTACCTTTATTTTAATAGAACAAAGAAATAGATCAACAAACAAGTTTTAGAAAACTGCATCTAAACTAACACACCAGGACATATTTTGAAAATTACTGTATTGTTACTCTTTCTTCCTCATAACAAATCTAGAACAAACTTATTTCTTTCTCATATTTTAAATCTTGAAGTTCACATAAGAGGCCCTCCATGTTTCCAACACTACAAATCAAAATTATATGAAGGAGGTTTTAACCATGTATTTAATTGCATTATTGTTCATATATATATGAACATATATCTCAATTTTACAGAGTGATTATTTTCAGAAATTCTTGGTTTCTTGGACTTTTACAAAAAACTGTTTTTCAGTGTCTAGTACATATACTGGAAGGAGAAAAAATAATTCAAAATTCGAGTAGAAAGGATTTTATTTGCATCATGTCCAGAATAATTGGTGGTGGGTCTTGCTGCATAATCAATCAAGCTTTGCTTGTGCTATCTTTCTCCTAAATTAAAAATCAAATACCACAGTTAACAAAAAGTATTGTAAGAGCTTGTTCCCATTTCCTGGTAGTTGGGTCCTTTTTTCTAATTCAAAATATTTTAAGTGCCTCTAAGGACTAAGATTTTCTTTTTAACTTTTAATGATATTGCATTAGCCAAACTTGGTTTCTCAAGTCTCCCAAGTAGATTCAGTAACTCACGATGAACTAGATACTGAACAGGAAGGGAAAGCCAACACCACTGGCTTGGGAGCTCTTCCCTCCCATACAGCAGGAACAAAAGGTGCCACTAGAGATAACTCACAAAGCACTCATCTTGGGTCCTGCCAAGCTTCCTGTAAGCAAACTCCATCTGTTGCCAAAAGCCAAAACTTGCTAAAGTAGAAAACAAAAGACAGATACTTATTTGCAAGGAGAAAGACTGAGCTTGCCTCCTTACTCACACGCAAAATTTTGAGAAACCTTACCATTGTAACCGCCAGACACAAAGAATGTATGTAATACAGTGAGCAGCAATATTTATCCCATCACTTAAAAGTTGATGAGAGGTCTTCTGTACCCAGAATTTTGATACTAAATAGGAAAAAATGAGAGCAGCAAGGAGAAAGAAGAGTACTCAAGTACAACACATTACCATTTAAAACATACTGTAGGAGTCTCTTGTTTTCATTTTCCAATTGGCCATTCAAACAGAAAAAAAAAAAAAAAAGCAAAAATCTCCACCATTGTCACTGTTACTCAATATGCTCAAAACCTCTATCGTTTTTCCATTATAATTAACATTTGCATTTATTGCTAGTTGAAAAAAATAAGTGACTCCGTTCTTCAGATAGCATCCATAGTTCCAATATACTCCAGGAGGCATCTGTTAGAGTCCTAATCTCCAAAAAGTAGGAGTTAAGTTAATTTAAAAAATTACAATCTTAGATTAATCAAAGTTTGCTTGGCTAGGCTACAGCCTGATTACAGCAAAAGGAATGTCCAATCAACTCACTTAACAGATCTACTTGTTACCAATATGTTAAATTTCAAATCAAAACAGACCTGCTGCTCACATTTACATCAGGGAAATTAAACCTACTGAAACATAAAAATGTCCTTTAATTTCAAAAGTTATAAGAACTCAGCCACAGAAACACATTAGAGTTAGTTGGTTTGAGGGTTTTTTTAATTTCAAATAATACCTTGTTACTGTCAATTCCACTGTTGTTATGGTGTAAATGCTTTTGCTCTTGATTTATACTCCTTTAGCAGAGCAAGAGAGATGTTTGGAAGGGAAGCAACGAAAATTAGGCAAGAGGCATACTCAGACAAGATTAAGACTGTTATCATGGTGCTATCCACTGTGCCACAACCCCAGCCAGGAAGGCTTTGCACTGGGTCTAACACCAAGGGGTATAAAATAGGCAGGTGAGAGGGGTTGTCGTGAGAAAACCAGAAGCTCCATCAAATTTCACCATTCCTCGTCTCTGCCTCCCAACTCCTCACCTCCTTCCTCACTAATCCAACCAACCACCAGGCCTGCAGAGTGTTGTATTTGAGGAAGGGGAAATGCTGAGTTTTAACAAGCGACATGGATGGCGAGGTGCAGAGCAGACACTGAAACCGTCGCACCTCAGAATAGGCAGAGCTGCAGATGGAGAGGCAGCTCACAGCACACCAGGGGTGAGGAGCCTAAACTACTAAAGCAAATGAGGAGGAGAAAATAAGAGGTAGGAAATTAAAAGACTTAATCAGGTCTTAACCTAAAAAATGATGTAGTCCAGTGGCTTCAACACGGTAACGACCAAGAAGAGTCAACGTCGGCAAAGCAATTACTTGGTTCTGCCCCTCTCTGCAGGAGTAACTACTCTGCCTCCAGATTGCACGATGCCTTAAGCTCCATCACATTCATAGGACCTTAAACATTCATATTCTAACTACTCCTAGTTCTTAAAGAGCAATGAAATCTCATATGCACAATGCTAATTAAAGGACAAGAGGCCAATAAATAAATAAATATAACCTAACTTAAACCACCATAATTCACAAACAACAAAGAGAAAAAACCCATGACAGCCTGAAGCCAGAAAGAGCCCTGCCCAACTAAAACATGATAGGATATAAGTACAAACAACTTGCAAAGTCCACCCACATTAATCTGTGCTAAACCCACAGGTAGCAAAATATTTTTTCTAGTCTCTTAAGTGGCATGTCATCCAGGCTTTCTGGAGACTGCCATCCAACCAGCAGATTTCCTATCCAACCTACAGCCAAGAACAACATTTAATTAGCATGTTTAATTGATCTTGTTAACTGTTAGGGTGGACAGCTTTGATCTTGCCTGCTGATAGCTAGTTTAGGATTACAAAAGAAACTGGGGCTTTGCATAATTGCCAAGCTCTCTATGTGTGTTTTTCAATTCCTTCTATTTCTCAATCCCCCTTTCTGTTTGTGCTGCACTAATGCTCCTGATAACAGGAAGCAAAGCACATGCCTTCATTTATTGTATCATTTATTTGAGCATGCAGGTGAAAAAGAAGGAAGATGAGGAAACGGAAATTGCTGCTCCTTCACCCAGAAACACAGCAAAGAGCCAGGAATTACCATAGTGAATCTGGCCTGGGCAATGTTAGGTGAAGTATCCCACAGCTGAGGGCAGCCAGCACCAAGCACTCCAGTGGAAGATGCAGGAATCACTAAGCACGTGTGGGATAATCTGCTCCCAACCCCCCTTGAAAGCCTCATTTTACTTTCTGCTGATTAGAGGCTGGTTTAAATTCCAGGACAGAGGTTTTGAGGAAATTCAGTGGCTTTCCACTGTGTTGTTTTATGTTTGTTAATAGGTTCATCCAAAAAATTACTCTTCTGCAGGAGATTCACATTAGCAGCTTAGAGAGAAGCCCGCAAGCCCAAGATTACTATCTTGCACTCAACCAAGCTGAGACTGTGCCAATACTAATAGGAAGAGAAACTTCTGAGGACATTTTTTGTATCTTAAAATATCTAGCAACCTTCAAAATAGAGCCTAATTGAAAACAACTAAATACAAGTATGTTTAATTCATTAACTACCTCTCCTAACTACTGTTTTCCTGAATGATCAAGCCAATCATAAGTTCTACGGAAATAAACGTTCATAGGTGGTGTATAATAGGTTCTGAGCAATGTACAAAGCAGCTCTACATTTCAGCCAAAGAGTGTCAACTGTTTTCAGAACAGCAAGCCAAACCCTCATCAAACTGAATTCAGCTGGAGCTTTGCCACTCAGCAGGACAACGACTTGGCCCACTATCCCCATGGGAAATCTTTTTCTAACTCAGACTTTCTTCCTGCTTATTTCAAATGAAATCTCCTTTGGATCAGGTTGAATTTCCACAGATAATTAGTCTTGCACTAGCTAAATAAAACAAGAGTTATATTGCTTCTGAGCAACAAACTGAATAATTACAACGGGGTAAAAGAGAAAATTTCTTCTTTTCTATCCCAAGGGGAACTTAGGAATTAACTGTTTAACATGGATGAACTTTGCTGTTGAATCTTCGTACTGCACAGCAACAGAGAGAAAGAAGTACCACAGTGGAGTCACCTCAAGCATCTGAAATCATAGATGAACTACAGCTCACAAGTAATGCTAGAACAGATTTCTTCACCTAATAGCCTGTCTTTTGTCACCAAAGCTTTCTCAACAGCATACCATGGTTTTTGTGGTTAGTTTGGGCTTTCTGGTTGTGGCGTGTTTTGTTTTCTTTTGGAGGTGTGTGTGTGTTGTTTGGATTTTTTTTCCCCTAAACCTTTTCCTTAAGAAGGTTTCTCCTTGTTGTGGCAGGATGATGAATCTCTTGTATTCTCTTTCCTTACACCAGAAACTATAGAAAGTCAGCCAGCACCTTCATCTCCTGCCTACTGCTGATACTGTCTCAAATAATGCTCACTTTTGGTGGCTTGGGATGGAGGAGGGGTTTCCCTAGGAATAAGCTGAATAAAGCTTCCTGTTCGGCTAAAGCAGGAAATGTGCTCCAGTACTGCCTTGCAGACAAAGAGTGGAAAATACTTACTAAACAAAATAGCAGGAGATGAAGTGTAAACTGGATTGTCCTTCCATCATGAAGACAAATAGAAAGCCATACTCCCCAATCCCCAAGATCTCTTGCATTAATGTGCTTAAACTTGGGGAGAAAAAAAAGAAAAACACATGTATAGACATTCTGCGTCAAAATCAAATTATTATGCTGTGCCTTTAAAATCAAACACTGAAGGATTTTAAACAACAAGACTAATTAGGAGGCAGCATTTCGTCCCTCCCACGGAACCAGTTTCTTCTTCTTAGAACAGGAGGTGCAACTGGCCAAACCCCCTCCTGCTACTGGAGACACTGAACCAGAAGTTGTCATTAGGTTAACCTCCCAGCATCTCTCAAACATCTCTTCAGAAAGACTCTGAAATAAACAGCAGAGAAGATGGCACAGCCTGTCGAACCATTAGGATTCACAGAAAAGAGCAGCAATATTAATTTTTACATAAATAACAGCAGATGGCAGAAGACAAATATTAATGGAAAAAATGTCCTTCATGCCCTACAAAAACAATGACTGTTTAAGGCCCCACAGCATTTCCCAAGAGCTGGCCTTGTAATTCATACAAGATTTCTCTGCTGCCATCATATGCCTTTTGATGAGCTCTGATCACTTCAAAGGGGCACTTGTCCTCAACCACCCCAACGTTTAAGAACTGAAAGTGATGAAAAAGTACATCACCTGATGCTAGGTCACAGCTACAGATGCACACTGCTAGAAAATAAAAAGCTGTTAGGCAAGTCCTGTGGCATAAACACATTATGGCAGCTGGATGCTGGAAACATGTGACAAAACATCATGCAAAACAGCAACACACATAAGCTTAATGAAAACCTGATGAAAGACTGTTAAAAAAAGTACTGAATCTAATTAATTCTCTAGACGTGGCTAGTGCAGCTGAACTAAGGTCACAAGCACTGCATACTGCACTTGAAGTTTATAAACTACCTTAAGCCATTAATGCCTCCCACCACTATGAGTTACAAACCAGTCATCAGCCCATAGGGATGTGTCTCATCATATTTTGATGTCCCTTCTTGTGGCACAACACCCTGCTCATTATGCAAAGCTCAAATACATGTCAGGAAACCATTTTGTTAATTGGCCTTAAAAATATCCTTGTATTGAAATAGAGTCAAGCACAAGTTTCTCAGTTGGGGGGATATAAAGAGAAACTTCTATATCACCCTAAACAAGAAGTTAAAGACAGCCAAACCAAACCAAAGAAAGAGGAGTCATTCCAGAGAACTGAAAAATCAACCATCACCAAGACTGCGTACATCCAGAAGATACCTTCAATATCCTGAAGCAGACATGAAATTAAACTCTCCAAGTATGTGTGGCACACCAGTACAGAACCCTTGGAAAGCAGGCCTCCCAGTTGAAGGGCATGGCAGAATTCCAGTCACTCTTGAGAGATGGGGGAATTTACCCCTAGTAAGGGTTGCAAAGGCAGCACCTACTGCAATACAGCACATCCTTAACCAGTTTGCCACATCAGAAAGTTCTCTCTCCTGTGGAGCAACAAACGGATGTCCTTCAACTAATGTATTCACTACAGAATACCGGGGAATATGCAACAGAAGAGAAACAGCTGAGAGCATTTGAGATACATTTACCTATTAATACTCCAATATCTATCTCTAGGAGCACATGGATCCTACACACACACAAGGACACGCACTGTACAGACAAGCAAGTACAGTCAATGACTGTGGAGAATGACTAACTGAAGACAAAGAGCTTTGTTCTGCCTGCTTTCCCTCCCTCACACCCCTGCCCGTGCTCAGCAAGGAACAAACGCTAATGGACCCCTGTTATCTGAAGGGTACTGCATGTAAACTTGACTTTGAAACAAAGTTATGATAGTTCAAAAATACTCCCCCCCCGCCCCCCAATTTCAAAGTATATACTTTCCCAAGCACCACGGACATACATGGAAGATCTTCTACCAGCTGCCAGTCTGCAGCTACTTCCCAAGAAGTGGTTGTGACCCAGATTTGAAGTTTGCTAGTCCTCTTCTGGTCCTTCCATACAACATCATGCTGGGATCCCAAAAGTCACCCTGGGACCTTCAGTTGCAAGAGGAAATTATTGTCTGGGCCCCACAAAGAAAACAAAAGCCATTTATTCAAGTAGAAATTGCCTGTGATTTGAAAAGCAGGCATAGAGTGTCCTATCCCCTCATCCTGAAAGCCAGAGCAAAATACTTACTAACATTTACTTAAACAATACATCTGACTCAATGTCATGCTGCACCTGTGTATGTACCTGTGCACCACAAGAGGTGCAGTAGTGTACAATACCTGCCCCACAAGAAAAGGTAAGAATCTAGTAAATGGGAAAGCAATTATACAATCCTTGATGTGCTTACAGTCCTGCACCAGCAAACAGTTTTCTCCATGAGGCTTCAAAACTGGGAAGGGAAAATCCCCCTTGACGTTGTTCCCAAACAAAGACAGCATTATTAAGCCATTCTCTTTGTTTTCCATATAGTTCCCTTTGATGTCAAGAACAGGGTTAAACTTGCAGACAAGCCTTGATGGCCTGCATTATAGAGGCATTCGTGTTTCTAACTGCAATTGATCAACCCACCTGATCTCCTTGGCCAGACTGCAATATCTAGAAAGCCTGTAAGAATTGTCATGGCTTTATGTGCAACTTCATGTCAGTATGCTTAGCCTACACACCAATTCCTTGTGAATGATATGTAAATAAAATAATCTTCCTATTAAAAAAAAACCAAAACCAAACCAAACCAACAAACCCAAACAAACAAAAAGAAACCTAAAAAAATATATTAGAAAGAAATAATCATTAATTCTCTTTGACTTTAATAAACAAAATCCTTGAAAAATAAATATTAGCAGCAGCAATGCAGCTTTCAAGTAGCAAAACTTGAACAGCAGAGAAGCCACTTAGCAAAGAATTTAAAGCCAAATAGAGAAAGCCAAACATAAGAAATGCATTCAGTTTTGGACATCACAATGACAAAGATCATCAAATTAAAAGCAATAACAAGCTTAGCCCAAAGAACTGAGTTGTAACAACAAAAATTCATAAATATATAATTTGTGTGAAAGGATGACTAAGAAAGAATACAATAACTAAGGGTTTGACACGTAGAATTTCAGGGTTTGCACAGTGCAGCAATAGCCTTATTTCACCCTTGCCTTTATATACATTTCATCACTGTATGGTAATCATTGGCATCCTATTTAAATCGAGATAAATAAATACTGCTTCATATCAGGGAATCAATAGAATATACCACCACACTGCAGGCATCCCCAGTAACAACACATTCTCATTTCAAACTACACCATGCCACCCCAAATTAACATAACTATATTGGCAGAAAAGAGTATACCTGCCTCAGTGAAGAAGAAATAATCCTTCAGTTTGTCACACAATTTTAAAGCAGTAAAACTGGTTAGCAAAAACCTTTGGCCTCACACTTAAAAACCACAAGGTTTGGTAAGGATGATGCAGGCGTCTGCCTTTGGAGAAACCATATGCTGTAGTATACCATAAGGAACAGTTCCGCAATGAAACAGGTAAGTTACCCATACAGGGTTCATACGCTTTAAATCTTATTTGTGAAAGGCCTTCCTTATCCATTTTGCTCATAGGTATGCCACACACAAACTAGGCTTTCTAGTTTCATTCAAAAGAAAGCTATCGGTGGTCTCTGAGCAGCAACCCTGTTTCGGCTGGGCGTACACCTCATACAGCTGCCACAAAAGTTGCAACACAGTTCTTTGGGTTCCTGAATGATTCCAGCACATTGAGAAAGCTAAGCTGATGTTGCAAGCCATCTCCCAACATTGTCTGTGGGGAGCTTGGTCACAGACAAACAAAACTTCACGTAGCAGATACAATTTTTACTGGATCCTTTCTCCAAAGCTGGACCTAGCTCAGGGGGAAAAAAAAAAAAAAAAAAAAAAAGGAGAAAAAAAACACTACCACTACCAGCAACTTTTCCTATAGCTCTGTGTAGGTGTACAATTAGTCACTTCTTAGGGCCACTTCACAGGCTCTGGAAGAAACTTACGAACCACCTCTCCACGTTGCCACTGCTTAGGAATCTGAGGCCGAATCTGCATCTTTCTGCTTTGGCTCCGTATGAAATTGAAATTACAAGTTTGAGATCAGCTCTGCACAAAGAACAGGAGCTCAAGAGAACTGAGAAACACAAAACCAGCTGCAAAGTACATCCCGGTTTCTATTTACTGAGGTCTTCCCATGCACAGAGAAAAGAATTAATCAGGCATGTGGGCTGAACTGTCAGAAGCTCGGCTGATCCCAAGTCTAGCGCAAAGTCGGCATAAACACACAAACAAACTCCCCCGGGACCACAGCGCTATCACCTCCCGGCGCTGGCGGCCTCCTGCCCCCGGCCAGCCCGCTGCCCGCCCTGCGGACACGTTCTCCCCGGGGAGCGAGGGTTCCGCCACACAGAAGCACCGGGGAAACACCCGCAGCCACCGGCCCCACACTCTGACACTGCCCCTCCCGCCCGGGCCGGCGGCGTCCAGGGCCGGAGCTGCTGGGCCGGGGCCGGGGATGAGCCGGAGGGGGATGAGCAGCGCCGCGATGCTGCCCGTGGGCACCGGCGGGGCCCGGCAGGAGCCGCGGCGGCCGCCGCCACCTGAGTAAGGAAAAGGCCAGACGGGGATGCTTGCGTTTCCCTCTTTCTTTTCTTTATTTTAACAAATAACTGAGTAGAGCCCATGCTGCCGCGCCGACCGCCCCGCCACCGGGCGGCCGCCCTCCGGCCGGTCCTCCTGCTCCCCGAGCCGCCCCGCCACCGTCCCGGACGAGCTCGCAGCACTGGGAAGGGCGGTA
>VZRZ01004124.1:572301-587579 GCA_013398175.1 Climacteris rufus | reverse complement strand
GGGGCGGGCGGGGGGACGAGGGAAGGAAGCAATGCCATCTAGTGTTAAAAAAATAAAGAACAAAGCCACCTTTCTTCACACCTCTGTCCAAACAGGTTACCAGTGGATAACTTTGCAACTTGGAATGCTCCCGCTGGTTTTGTGTTACAGACAGTACCACCGAGTGCACATGTGCAATATTTGTAGAAACTGATGAGTAGAACATGGTGCAAACAGGCGAAATGGTGTTTAATCAGGGGTTTAAGCACATAAGGAATCCAAAGAAATAGTTTTGTGATGGTGAAGCTATCAGGATTGATTATCAGAGGATGGAAAGCAGTAATTTTTTCATACTGAACTATCCTGGTTCTATTTTGGAACATAATGTCTTCATTAATTCTTAGACATGTTTGTTTGGCGCAGTCATTTGATAAAAAAATACGTCCTGTTCACTGGCATGTTTGAATGGAGAGGAGCGATTCTTTGTCTGTTTTGTTCAGACTACAGGAGTACCATGTATGAGGGGGACTTCAATATAAAACACAATGGGAAGAGAATTAGCAAAAAGATAGCTCAGGTGTTAGCTGAAAAGAACCCACATCAACACATCTTCTGGGGCAGACATCGTAAGACTGTGTTTGTTTGATTGGAAATTACTAATTTTTAAGTTTAGTCATAGGTACTTTCAAAAAGGTACATTTACTAGTCTAAATTTTTTTCTGAAAATTCAGATCACATTTGACAATGCAAATATTTTTGTATGTTCTTATCTGGAAGTGGGAAAAAATACTTAAAATAGATTTGAGCAGAGGGAGAATAATAAAAAGAAATCAATGCAGTAAAGAGCCTTAGCTCTTTATGAGTGAGTGGAATTTCACTGCCACTGAAGTCTACCTATTTCACTGGTTCATATGTTTGCAAACAGTAAAATAAACTACTGTGACAGTTTGAATATTTCTGGTGGGAATAATGTATCATAAAAAATAAGGTCTTTTTAGGACTGCCAGTTTAACCAAGTTAAGAAATCAATCTGAATTTTAAATGCACCAATGTTCTTGAAATATTCAAAGTCTCTGTGCTTGTTCCAGAACAATACTTTTTTCTCATTAATTTATGTGGTCTGTTTTTCTGGAATAGATTGTTACCACATGGAATACTCAGAAAAGAAAACAGGTGTAAAAAATGTAAATATTGAGTGACTGAAATGTGAAGATTGGCTAATCGAAACCAGTAAAGGATGGTCTCAGACGTTGTTTCTTTCCATGCTAAAGGAAGGCACATAGGAAAGAAAATGAAAGTTAAATACTTACGGAGTTGGAGATTCAAAGTATTCATCATGCTGAAAAGGAAGCATTTAAAATTTCTATGTTCAGCAGAAATACAAACTTTATTAGGGACACCCCATCCCCCTCAGGCAGCCATGCATACTGTCTATTTCCAGTGGTTATGACTCGAAAATATTTCCTTTTCTGCAGGGATGTTCCTAACCCTTTTAGATACTCCTGCAGGCCCAGGGGACACTGAGTCAAGGTGGGCACCACTGGCTGGGGGTGACAGCTCTGGTGCTGTCCCTGCTGTCCAGCAGGACACTGCCCTCGGGTGAGCCACCCCTGCGCTCATGGCTCCGCATATTCACACAGTGCAGGTGTTTGGCAGTCGTGGTGTGGAAGTGGTGGGAGCAAGAGGCTGCTTTCCACATAGCTGCATCCACTGGAGAAGGAGGCCTGTGAGCTCAGTGGGCAGCAGTCACTTCCATTTGCGCAGCTAAGCCTGGCAGACCTGTGACCCAGCGTTCTGGGACTCACACCTCCAAATACCCTCAGCCGGGAGTGGGAGATCTTCTCAGAAGAGGAACAGAGCCTAGAAAAATGAGACTCAAAGGACAAAGGTAGACAAAAGGACAGCAGAGATTTTACTAAATATTTTGAGTCAGTATTTATTGCATTTTTAATCAGAGTTCAAGTTCACTGGAAAGTTCATTATGTCTGAATTGTAGCTTTCATCCTTCAGCATTTTAAGCCTCAAGTTAATTACCAAATTAAAGACCTAGTAACTTTCATGTTCTACTTCAAGAAACAGAAGACAAGTCTCGTGGGACTTACTCATGACCCACTGCAGAATGAGCACTGCTCTTCCCTCAGCTTGCTTCTGCAATCCTTTTGGCCTCTCAGAAGCAAGTGATGAGCAATAGTGCAAAAGCCACATGGCCAACCATGTAACATCAGGTGGCTGTTCCTGAAATTGTACTTAATGCCAAGAGGGTAGTTTAGATGTAGCCAGCTGGGGTCACTGAGCTCATCCATTGTATTTTAGCCCTCAGATTCAAGCTATTTGCCTGTGTAGGCTAGGAAAACCCAATCCAATGGATCCACAGGAATAACAACAGTACATCTTGGAGGTGTGGAGGAGGACATTTCTTGGTCATTCTCAAAGCAGTCCTAATGAGCTCTGGTTTGTAATGGAGGAAACAAGCTCAGTGTCCTGGGCAAGTAATCAGCTTATGTATTTTTGACTTACTTTGGTTGCTGAGCTGTAGAAGTTCGGTGTAAGCTGAAAATAGAGACAATTCTGCAAGAAAAGTATGTTTTCTGACATTTTATTCTTTCTTGGTTAACCAAAAGTATGTGGATGCATTCAGTCTTGTTGGGCAACAGGTGTCTTTTAATCATCATGTAGTTCATTTCTGTCTTAGTAGAAAACCTCTTTCAAGGAAACCTGCATAAGATAGGCAACACATGGAAGTAGATATGACTCTTGAGAAAGTTAAATGGCACCAGAATTCTTTCTGCCCTTCATGACTGCATACTTTTTCTGCATTATATAAATACTATCAAATGATAAAATGAATTGCAATTAAAAATATTGCAGCTGTTTTGCTGGGTTTCTCTAAATTTCTACACTACTGCATTAGGATGCAGATCATCTGTGCCTGACTGTGCAGCAGAATTTTCAATCCTCACTTTTGTTCCAGCCTACCAATATCAGGAACCGGTACTTTTGCGTGCTTGAATTTATACCCATCATGGCCCAAGAGACCTTGTCCAGAAATGGAATCTTGTGGATATTCTTTTAAAACTAATAGCAGAACTTCTCTGATGATGATAGCTTTGTCTCTGATACAGGTTACTTACAAAGTCCTATTTCCCTGAACATTAATAATTTCAAACTTCTGCCAACCCCAACGTCTCCTTGTCTGACATATCCCTGGGTAATGCACCTGCTTGAAGCCTGGAACTGAACTCCATTTTGTGTTTCATTCTGCAGTATTTTTTCTGATTTTCTTCACCATATTATTGCCACTGTTAAACAAAGGCAGTAGTATAACTCCAACACCTTCATCCCTGTTACTCAAAGAACTTAGTAGATGTATCCACACTTTCAAAGTAGATGAGTTTAGTATTTTCTTGAGCACTATCTTAAAGATTAGTGGGTTTTTTGCACCAGTCCCAGTGATCTTTTCTCTTTTCTTGGTCCTAAAGTTAGGCTGAAATTTATTCTTCGAATCTGTCCAGCTTGTGGTTTAGACCTTGGGCTGTTCTGCTTAGCTGGCCCCTGAGCTTTTCCAAGCTACAGGGTTCTGCCTATCTACACAAGTGTGAGAGTCAGCACACTGTGTTCTGCCAGTTTATAATCTCTCAACCCCTTTCTCATTTTTCTATCTATACACAGTTTTCTTTGGATAAAAGCCATGCTAGTAGTGGTGCAATGGAACAATCAGAGTTAACTGCAGTGGGAATGACACCATGGAGGAAGCGGTACTTGTGATGGCCTAAGGATATGATTCAACAACACACCAATGACATGTTAACAGTTCTTTGCCTCTGAAAGAGGAGCTCTCCCACCCCTGCTTCCTTCCTTCCATTCCTGCTCACAAATGCATGATCTGAAGCTTGTTCTGCAAGCATCTGAAGTCATCAGTGCAGAACTGCCACAGCTCTGCTGCATAAAGAGGCAGCTGCCACGCTGGGAAAAAATTGCAGGAACATGTACTCTGCACTTCTAGACACAGAAGTATGTTGGATCCCTCAGGGAATCAGCACAGTGGGAGGAAATACAGGCTGTGAATAGAAAGACATGCAAGAGATCATAGAGCCTACGAAAAGCCCCCTCAAAGCTCAAGTGATCATCAGAGGTTTTTGGTCCTTGTGTTCCACTGAGTAGAGTGCAAAGAGAAGACTGCCATTCACCATGGCAGTGTGGAACTCAGAGACAACCTGGTTTTAGGACTCCAATTCTTGGAAAATGGAAACAAATCCCAGCTGTATTTCCCCAAAGAGAAGCCACATTGCTGAGAAATTATCTCAGTGGATCAATAATAGTACTCCTGGAGTTGTCATACTAATTTTCTTAATTTGGTTGAGGCATTTCTGTGTCTTGTAACAAAATGCATGCTGCACTTCGTCCGTGGCAGAAAAACTTCTGATGTTGTTTGTTTTTTAAATTGATAAAGTGGAAACATTTTCCACTAGACCAGGTTTCTCAAAGCCCTGTCCATCCCACTACTTCCAGGGATGGGGCATCCGCATCTTCTTGGGAAACCTGTTCCAGTGCCTCAGCACCGTTATCATGGCAAAATTCTTCCTTATATCTAATCCAAGTCACATACCAGTGTTCATCATTACCAAGTTACATAGCTACAGGTATGCAAACAGCAAGGGACTGTACAACAGGAATATGAGTCCTGTTATTTGTGCAAGAAAACCTTCACCTGGAAAAGCAAAGGCTGCAGGAATTACCAGATGAAAATCAGACTAAACATACGGAGATTTCATAAATGCTGACCGAAGACTTTGTTTAATGTCCCTAGCTTTAATGACAACAGATTGTGTTGAAAGCTTGTGTAAATTCTGTATATCATTTTTATTTATCTAAGACACTGGCCACATTTATGTCTTCTCTAATTGTATTGTATGTGGTCTCCTTTGAAGTAATTACACAGTTTACATTTTGATTCATTAACAAAATATTGTAACAAAAAAACTACAACAGTTTTAATAACACATTCTGTCAAACAAGACGAAATTGTATTCTTTTAACAAAGCTGATTATCTTATCAAATGAATGCCTCAGTACTCAGGGCAAACAATGCATCCATTGGACAAAAGCCTCTTAATTGCATCCCAAACATGCAGACTGTGCTGGTCACTAAAGCAGAACTGAATTTCTCCTTAGGCATTAACTTCCCACCACCAGTCACTACAGTTATACCAAAGTACTTCTTCACAATATGTATATAACATTTTTTAAAAAAGATACCATCCTGTTCCACTTCACTTGACGAACACAGAGGGATGGTGTGCCAGTCAGTCACAAGTGAGTTTTGATATGTTGCAGCAGCTCCTGCCTCATAACCATAATGCAGAGTTTGGTCACTGAAAAAACTCAGGGTGTGGTAACCATCTATCAACCAGCACAGATTGCCCCATTCTCTTGCTCATGAGTGAGCATGGCTTCTCTCTGGGATCTCCACCATGGATGAACCAATCACTGGTGAAATGATAGTGGGTGTGTGTCCAGAAATCTGCAACTCCACCACTGTCTAAACTCCCCTCTCCATTTCTGGATTTAAAAAAAAGACAAAATATTTCCTAAATACATTTAGTACCCTATCCATGTTCTGGGTATTTACAGGATGCTAGAAAAAATTATTTTTGTTTTAAGCTGACTTCCAAAAATATTCATTTGGGAAGAATTTGTCACTGTGGTAGAATATTAAAGGTTTTTGGCTGCCTTATTTATTTTCCTTTGCATAATTTCATCTATCTGGTGACCGGTTGTGATGAGATTCAATGTGTTCGTGCTGCAAAGCTCAGTGTTTCTGCTTATATACAGAGTGAGTCTCAAAGACTGGCATATTGCTAATAAAGCATAATAAAATATTTTCAAATCCAAAATAATGATCTGAAAGACTGGTGGTATTATGGCTATATAGAAATTACACTAAGTAGTAAAGTCTACACTACATGGAGTAACAGCTGAGGATCTATACACCTCCAAATTAAGAGGCTCAAAGCAACACTTTTGACAACTAGCACCTTTATATTTTCTATGACCTATGCAATAGCAGTACCAGTATTTACAACTGGTGCAAATGATGTGAATTACGGTTGTTGCAGAATCATTACTATTAAAATATCTGACTTATACAAAGTTACATTAAATTTACTTCTACAGACTTACATTAAATTTAAAATAAATTGAGAGTAATAGAGAAGGTAAAGGAAATTAGGGTTTTTAGCACTTACTGCTCTTTGAATATTCCCAGAAGTTTGTGAGTACCAAATATGTGATTATGCAATCACTGTAATAAATGCAGCTGTGTTTATTGCACTGCATGGACCCAGCAAACTGTACAAGCTAAGCACCAGTGTCTTGTTCATAAATCAATAAAAAAATGTAGCACAGTATGCAAAATATACTCAGACCTTCTTTCTGTTCCAAGTGTTTTCAGACTTGGCAGAGTACATGTTCCTTAGAGGACTGTGAACATGTCCAGTTTTAAGCATTTCTAGCAAAATAATTTTTTAGTTAGTCCAAGAAAAAACATACGAATGCTTTGCTTAATAGCATAGGAATTAAATTTTAAATACAGTGAAATCCAGCTAAAAAAGTTCTGTTTAGTTTTTCTTAGAAATGTGGTAGAAGAAAGTGTAGAGAATTTCAGCCTATTTCAGGAATAGCTTCTGAGAAGAAAAATAGTTCACTGTATTTGAACTTCCTTCCAGGAGTCGCCCTTATGGTCTCTTTCCAAAAGTGTGAAAATTTAATCCCTGGTTGTACATACATGGAAAAAAAGAAATAAAACTAAAAAAACCAATGTCACAATGATGCCAGTTTTGTTTTTTGCTGTCAGATTTTTAGTGCTTTGCATTTAATGGCAGCTACAACTGCAGTTTTGAATACTAACACAATTGTGATCCACAACCAAAACATTGTTGTGCATATAGTCAGTTATTTTCCACTGAAGTCTATAACTCTTTACCATGCTTTCTATATAGTTGGGGTTTTTATTAACACACCTTTAAGCTGAAGTCTTATTTAAACCTGTTATTCTATTGCTATGAATTTAAGAAGCCTTAAAATAGAATTCTTCTCATTAGTATCTACTGTACCATACTATAATTAACTATTAGTCTATATACAATTGCCTTCAGTGAAACAGTACTGCTCACATGCCCACTGTATTCCATCATGATTCTATCACTGACTTATTTTAAAAGCCGTAAACAATTTTCTCCAAAGGCCCTCTTTACTCTACAGCAATACAGTGCTCACCATCACAGGTGTCCTGTTTGGAGCTGAGAATCTAACTGCTGTTCCTCTTTAGTATTTCCAATGCAAAGGAAAATGTTTTGAATATTTAATTTTTCCTCTGCTAATTAGAGTTACTGGAATAAAATAATATTAAAAAGAAAATTTTAGAATACCATTTAGTGTCTGCATTGCTTGGAAACAGTCTTCTGTACAGATATTTCTGTGTACATTTATTTTCTTTAGGGAATGGAGTTTTGTTTGTTTTTAGTTCTGCATTTGTATATGTCTAACAAAACAGAGTCTGAAATTACAAACACGTTTTCCAATGCCTGTTTGAGAGAACAGATATTTAGTCAGTGGAACTTCTCAGCAATATATCATCTAGCCTGGAAAAAAATAGTCACTGGATGCTCTTAAAACATCGAAGCAGTTGTATTTGTACTAAGCCACCAAGCTGTAGAGGGGGAAGGGAATTCAATTTTCCAAACAACCCAGATAAATGACTTGAGACCAACTACAAATCTGACCAGGAAAAATTGCAGACTGTAAATAACTCACAGTCCTACTTTGATATTGAGATAATATTTCTGAGTTATATTTCAGATACAACTTTATTTCTACAACTGTAACTACGAAAGCTGTATTTCATACTCTTAGCATACTCTTTCAATAAAGAAAGCCTAGCTGCTTGCCTTCCCAGTTCTTGCAGACATAATCTTCACAGATTTCACTTAGAAAAATTACTAGATTTTCTTGAGTTGAAGTTTCCAAATGAGACCTATAATCTTGCATATGGAGTTTACCATCAGGAAAAAAACCGCTATTTCAGATAGTTTTGTATTGTGTGGCTTAAAAAGAAAACTGTAAGTTTGACCACTTTTCTTTTAAGCCAAATGATCCATCAAAAATTCACCTACAAATTATTTCCTGGCAGCCATGAATTTGTCATTGCCCATGATGCCAGCAGTACGTTTGACATGGTGGATCACATAGATCTAATGTTATCTAATTGTTTTCTTTTTCCTCTTTTGTCTTGAATCCATCTGTTTGATGGTTTGTATGATAGGAATTGTGTTTATTTTCTCCCTGAGTTTGTACAGAGTTTCACACCACTGGGATTCTTGTCCATGACATTCAGAGGTGTGTAGAGGTCATTATGTCCACAAGCCCATGTTTGTACATAGTAGAGGTGAAGCTGAAATTGCTTTGAAAAGTTAAAGTTTATTTACTCGACCTTCCCTGGCATGCCTGGGTTACTCTGTGTTAGTAATACTGTTGAGTGGCATGTCACTGAGAGAATGTGAATAGTAGTTTCTCCTACTGACAGTAAGTGTAAACACCCACAAAGAAAATAAAACAATTTTTGTAGGCACTGAGACAAACTATTAAAACAACTGAGCAAGTATTTTATTTCAATTGTGACCTTAAGACTGTTGGTTTTTTTCCTGCAAGGTCTTACTTCATTATGGTCCTCTTGTGATAAATTACTGAACTGTTTAGAAAACAGGCCGTGGAAAACAAAGGATACGTGTTGGTTCTTTGTGATATGAGCTGCATGTTCTATCTTGTTGTACTACATTAATCATAAACATTATTCAATATTTAAAAGGGGAAAAGAGCAGGTGCCTGCTGAGAACAGGTGTTACAAATTTTAGCTTAAATAAAATCCAACAATCCTTTCCACGTATTATTTCTATAATATACATCACAAACCATAGTCTGCACTAATACATCCCCAGCTATGCAGAAGATCCTTTTGTCACGTTATCTAATCTGATCTTGTTTCTAGAATTTACTTCCCATTTTGGTTCACAAGGGCTCAGTTTTGCTGACTCTAATGGAATTCTGTAAACACCATGATGCTAACGTTAGAGTGATTGTAAACATTGTTACATTTACAGTGAGTAGCCCAAGGAGTACCTGCAAAAATAATTCAGCAGGCTGCCCAAGGGTGAAGAATTTATTGAAGGTTTATTTTCGTTTCTTTTAAAAGCTCATATGAAGTTCATCATTGTCTACTATTGAACATGCATGCAGGAGTGTTGCTGTATTATCCCAGCCTTTTCTCAAGTCTATCAATGGGTAGAGTCCTGTGAGAAAGGTTATTTATGATAAAATTAGTGAAACAGTTTGGTAGATGAAATTACTTGTTTATAATGTATTTTAACATGTAAACAAGCACTGTCCAAGCAAGACAATGGTGTGAGATGGAAATTATCTGTCATCCTTATCCTTCAGAAAACCCTACTCTTTTTATAACATGTCAGCATCTAAACCCATGGAAACCATTTTGAAATAATTCTAAAGAAGAACACATTATATACAAGGGAATCCCCGGTACATTTATCAGAAATCTTAGTTTTACACCCCTGCCAGAGTCTGAAAACTTGTATTAGGTTTAGGACTATAACTGAAACACTGGTTGTGCTGGCAGAGCAAATGATAGACTTCTTCCCTTCCCCTTACAAGAGTATCAGGATTGCTAAAACAACTAATGTGCAGCTCTAAAGTGCTTTTTCATCGGGGGATCTTCATGCATATTACAAATATTTAAACTAAACATTTAGAGGAGGGCAAATGTAACCGTACAATAGCTTCTATATCTATTGAACACACATAGAATATTAGCATGTTTTTAAATAACTAAAAATTGTATAAGGAAAAACTTCTTCAGTAGGAATGTAATGCACTGCTGGAACAAGTTATCTGCAGGGGTGGTACAGTCTCCATTCTTGAAGGTTTCAAGGCCTGGCCAAAGCCACAAACCACAGATGACCTGATGTGGCAGGAGCCCTGTTCTGAGCAGGAGGCTGTGCTATAGGACATTTGTGCAGTTTTCAACCTGGAAGTTTTTCAAGAGAGGCTGGATAAAGCCCTGGGAACCCAGTCTATGGACACAGTTGACCTGCTCTGACTTGGAGACCTCATGATGTCTCTTACAACCTGAATTAGCCCATGATGCCATGACCTCGAGAAGTGCTTTCCAACCACTACCACTTCCATGATACTGAGAATGTGAAATCCAGACTAAATAGTGGATGTATTTATAACATTCTTTAAAAATAATTTTCCGAGCCTAAAAATAAAGCAGGTTGGGTTTTTTCCTTGACGACAAGACCACAGCATACATCCATGGCCATCCAGTAGCTGAAGAAAGAGCTGGATACGCTTAGCTTAGGCAGGAATTGAAGGTCTCAGGCTGAGCTGAAGTGGGGCTCCTGAGCCCATTGGCAGTGGGGTGGGAGAGTCCCACGTGGGGCTGTTCATGACCATTTGGGCTCTAGAGGCCTAGTTCTTGGGGTGACTGCTGTTCTTCAAAGGATTCAGCAAGTCCCTTCTGTTCTCCCTCCTTCCTCCCCTTGTTACTATGTCCTGGGTACCTGAATCACCATTCTGCTGGCCCAAGGAGGTGGTTTATTCTTCATCCACTTTCTGACAAAAGATTTGTTTAGTTTTTAAGCAGGTTATTAATTTTTAAGCAGGTATTTAACATCTTGGTAGCTAATCAATAGTTGGTTTTTTTGCAATAAGAACACTTTGTAAGCACATCATACTGGTGGAGCTTTTAAACTGCTTGTCCTTGTGTAATAGCACTGACTTCAATGGTCTGTTCATGCTAGAGGTGTGGAAACTGATCAGTAATAACATGGAAGTCTAAATATTTGTATATGCTATATTCCTTCACTTAGCCCAGTGCTGGTGGGGAGAGAGAGAGAGAGAGAGAGCTACAATGTAAGTATACATGCTGACACATTTTCAGTCACATTTCTTGAGGACATATCTGTCACCAATCTATAAAGAATACACGTCTAACCCACGCAATTCTACATCCATACTAATCCAGTGTTAATTAATTATATGTAAAATCTCTACTTTGCTGCATCGTTCTGCACATTTAGGTGGCTGATAGATACATACACACCTTGTCATGCTGCTCCTCACAAACCAGCAATAAGTACTTTACTTCCTATGAACAGATGTGTCCCAGACTATGCTCTTTCTCGGAAGGTGATGCTGCGGAAATGTCAGGCTTCCATGAGTACAAGGTGCCAACCTGTGAAATACACCTGAAGTTAATTACAGAAGCTAAAGGACCCAGCGCTTTCATCACTGTCTTGGAAGCCTTTAGAACCGACTTGCCATCTCCTGTTAACTGAATAGGGTTTTCAGAAAGAAGAATCTGATTTTATTTGCATGCATATCTCAATACAAAGTACAGACTTAACTTCTTTGAAGTTCTTCTTCAAAGCCTCTTCAAAGGTGGGCCTCTAGTTTGTAAGGAGATATACATGTAAATAAAATCAGATTCAATTAACTTTTTAATTTGCTGCTTTAACAATAACATTGTTGCTATTAAAATACTGTTACCCTTGGAGCATTTCAGTCAAGTATATACAAATGCTACCACTGTAATGCATGGTGGAGTTGTCAGAAATAAAACCTTTCAAAGGAAGAAAAAAGCCTTTTCTGGACTGTGAATCATTACCACAATACAAAATTATGCAAAAGCTCAGCTAGAGATAATCCAAAACATGCTTTTTTTCTCCCTCAAACTTTATTTGATTCTAGGCAACAGTGTCATCTGCAATAGGATTTGGGGTATCCCAACAAGAACATGCTACCTTTGATTCTTTGTTCTTAAGTTACTATTATCTTTTATAAGAAATTAATTATTCACTATAAAATTACTTTCTCTATGAAAACACAAAGACTGATGCTTTCTAGTTATCTGCCCTCGAGGCTCTGCTAAATCAGATATAGAAGTAACATGGGCACCTTAATAATAATTCTAGTGTGATGTAGTATATGTGCTGTGTAGAAATTCACTTAGAGCAAAATATTACCTGCATGCTAAAACTGATTGTATGTCTTCCCTGTGGTATTTGATCCCTCCTACTGAGACCCTAAATGGAAGCAGGGTTAACTGTGGAATCCAACTTCTTCATGAGTATGAAAGCAACTTTATTTTAAAATTGATTAATGATTGAAGTATTTCCCCTTTATTTAAAAGCAGACCATCAGTCATTCTATTTCAACCACTTAGGTAGAAACAAAGGACACCCAGTCACCTTCCATCCAAACTGTCAAGCAGAACACCTTTAATCACACAGGGAAAAACAAACCACATCTCTATATACCAACTGCAAGGTGGGTACATGTATTTGCTCATCTAGCATGTGAGAAATGAGCTGAATAAACACAAACATTTCCAAAGTTACCCTGCACAAACAGTATTTATCTCACACAAATCTCCCAAATAGCTGCACAAATCTGTCTGTAAATCTCTATTTGTCCACTTTCTGTGGCCCCCCATATATTTATGTATACACATATATGTATGTGCACAATGAGGTTTCTACTTGGGCAGCCCTGTGACTGGGAATTTGTGTCTGGCTCACAGCCCGTGTGACTTTTGCTACCTCTTGTTTCCCTGTAACGCCCTTTGTATTAAAGAATCTGATATCAGAAGCCCTTTGTAGTAAAGAATCAACTGTTTCAGCTTCCCTACCTGTCCCTTAAGTCTTGTACCACCACCTTGTTGTTCAATGCATTTCCAGTGTTACAGAGATTGATTTCCTTATTCTCAGTTGCTTACATGCAACCCTTAGGATGTTTATTCCCACAAGGGAGCTGTCAGTCTGTCACTGGTCTATCACAGACCTCTTGCAACAACACTGGTCCTAATGTATCAGAACTGATCCAGCTCCTCAGACCCAAACTGTGTCCTGCTGCAAGGAATTACTTTAGGATGACCTTCAGTCATCCTATTTGGTCTCTGTCCTTCACCTCAATTCAAACCAATTCAAATGCAATCTGCCTTTGACAGCGCCCCTTTTTGGACTCAAAGTGGCCATTGAGTCTCACAACTGTGACATCCCATGCAAGTCTTGATGAGGTTCTGCTATGTAACAGCCACTCAGGTCTAATTCAACATCCATGAAAAGGTTCGGGACCAGGGTACCAATGGAGAATCGTTCTCTTGGTATCATGTAAAGTCTAGGCAGAGGTAGGGATGCATTCTAGCTGCACACCTGTTAAGCCAGGAGGGAGCTTCATACTGAGATATACACTTGCAAACAACAGTAAAGCTTTTGGTCAATGTGTTCACTGTGGGTGATGCACATTATACCTTCACATCTGGTGTGTGAGTAATGTCTGAGAGTCTTCATCAGAAAGCATACAGTTATGAACAACACGCTTCTCATGTGAAAAATAAGATCTCGTTGGAGGTGGAAGTAATTCAAGCTGACAAATGTAAAGACAGTTGTTAAGTTCATTTCTCTAGGCAAGAAACTACTGTCACTTGTGGGGGAAACAGCTCAGACTACCAGCCATAGCCAGGAAAGATGTGCCGAGCATTCAAGTCCACAGCGCCATCAATGACAGGGAACACTTAGGAGAGAAGTGATGACCAGAAAAGCAATAGGGACGGCACCAGGAAATAGACTTGGTGGGGCTGAGCTCGTTAGTTACTCAGGCTAAGTAGGCACACTCTGCCTTGAAAATTAAGTTCCTGCAAGCCGACAACTCAGGACTGAAATCCAGGTCCGAAAAGACGCACAGAGCTGCATCCAACTAAACGTGGCAGCAGGATTCCTCGTTTCACTGGGATCCATAGCCGACCCCGGCACATCTGTCGCGGGGGTGAGGGTGGGTCCTGCTTGTCCATCAGACCTGCTCCGTTCCCGCGGAAGAGCTGGGGAGCCGGGAGCGGAGCCGTCGGGAGCTCCGGAGCGCGGGGAGGTGCCGCCCCCTGCGGGCGGGGACCGGCACTGCCCGGGGCCCGTCTCGCCCGTGTCACTGCGGGTGACACCCACGGCCCCGAGTGCCCCGGGCACGGCCCCTCTGCCGACCGCTCTGCTCTCCTCCCAGCCTCCACCTTCCAGCGCTACGGAATCACAGAAACAATTAGGTTGGGAAAGACCTCTGAGATCATCGATTTAACCCATTCGGTTAACCGAACACCACCGTGCCACGTCCGGTCTTTCTTTACAGACCTCCAGGAATGGTGACTCCACCACGTCCCTGAGCAGCCCATTCCAATATCTAATCTCCCCTTCTGTGAAGAAATTCTTCCTAATGTCCAACCTAAACCTGCCCTGGCACAGCTTGATACTATGTCCTCATAGGATGAACTTGCTATTGCGCCGGCGGCATTCCTAGCCCATATAGCTCCATGTAAGCACAGAGCTCTTCCAGCATGTCTCTCGGAGAGAATTGCTATTGCTGACCCTATCTGGAGATATCGATGCCTTGCCATATCTGAGGAGAATTTCCTCGTGGGCTCAGTTTCCGCACGTATAAGCACAGTTCAATTGGCTGTAAACGTCTGCTAATAAACACAGGTAACGAAGGCTGCAAATGAGTCAGCTCCCTGATTAGGGCTCCACAAAGTCAAACAAGAGGTTTCACCTCAACGTGAGGTAGAGTTTCCTTACACTGAGGGTGGCAGAGCACTGGGAAGAGGCTGCCCAGGGAGGTCGTGGAGTCTCCCTCTCTGGACACATTCCAACCCCACCTGGATGCGTTCCTGTGTCACCTGCTCTTGGTGACCCTGCCTTGGAAGAGGGTTGGATTGGAGAACCTTCAAGAGGGCCCTTTCAACCCTAACGATTCTGTGATTTTCCATACCGTCTAAAACACCCATTTGAGGAAGGCAGTACTCGGGGTAGCCTTAAAATGCAAAAGCAGCTGAGGCCCATTCAGTAACCAGCAGGTTACCGCAGCTGGAGTGTAATTACAGACAGGAGATCGAGTGAGAACGGGAGAAGGCAGAGCGCTAACGCACTGCGTCAGCTGGGAAAAGGACCACAAGTCGTCACTGCAGTGGTGTTCCCTGTGTGTCTCAACACGTGTGGACTTAGATCGGGTGTTTTGGGAAAATCCGCGGACCGTGAGGACGCCCAGGCAGCCTCTCCGCGCCGCGAGGGGTTCTGGGAGCTGTAGTCTGCCCGCTGGGGAGGTGGTGACGAGGGGCGGGCCTCCCATAATGCACCTCGCGGCGCAGCCGGGCCTCCCCGCCCCGCCATCACGTGACCCTCGCG